>CM047592.1:6171977-6225182 GCA_026184515.1 Peronosclerospora sorghi | reverse complement strand
GTCTTCGCAGTCATCCAGCACGTTGATATTGAACAACGCATACTGGCAGTCCCGTTTACGGTGACCGCAACTGTTGGGGGCAATAGCCCATCCAGGGGTCCAAAACCCCACTTTGTACGGAACATGTGGTTCTGTACGATGATACGCTTTAGAAGAGGCAGCCGCCGCTTCTGTTCTACCCCTTTTAGCAGGCGGAGCACCGCCTGCTTCAACACCACGCGCCGGGGTTAAATCACCCCGACGTGGAGAAGTACTTGGTCCAGGTGGGGCTCTGCGTTCCCGCAACCACCTGTGATAATCATTCTCGCTGTCAGCTATGACAGCGACACCAGAGTCGTCATCGCTGTTAGACGATGAGCACCTAGCGAGTTTCGACTCGCTAGATCCTTTCGCGGGGACATCTGTATCCCCATCACTTTGTTCGGAGTCAGAACTCCCGAACATGGCCCTCTTGGCAACACGCCATTCGGAAGTTGCCATCGTGCGAGATGTTGCATTAGCAACATCTCCCTGTTTCTTGCCAGATGCCGCCTTAGCAGCATCTGTGGTCGAAGACGGTACGTCTTCCGACCTTTGCGTAGTTGACGCTGCTAATGCAGCGTCACTGTTGTCACTCAAAACCTCAGCACCTAGTGCTGAGGCAGAGGAAAGAGCTCCTTCATTGTTTTCAGCAGCGATCTTTGGAGCGCCGCCGCCGTGTGTCTTGACCATCGAGTCGATGGTCAATCAGTTGGTGAATGAGAAATTCTGACCAACAATTGCCACCCATGATTGGCCAAAATAAGAGTTATTATTGGCCAACCACCTTAAGTGGGGTGTGATGTAATGGGGTGCCATTACATAATTGATATTCAAGTTAGAATATCACAGTTTAATTTCAGACGCGTTGTCTGAATTTAAATAAGAGATTATAAGTTATTATAATCTAAAAAGGAAAAGTCGATTCGGTATAAATACCGAATCTTGCAGGTTAACTAATAGTACAGTTAGTTAAAGACTTAATATTATTATATTAGTTAGTTAGTTACTATACTATTAGCCTCTAAACCACCCATTAAATAAACACTCTTAATTTTGCGTTCTAACAGATGAGTGAATATTAATATATTTACTTTTATTATACGATTAGTTGTTACCAACTAATCCTGCCCTAATTGTATTGCGCGCTTCCTCGCAAGATACAGTGTAAGCCAGTAACAGGATCAGTCCTGTTACACATAGTGGTCTGTGGCAGAGGTAATGCAAAATCCATAGCCAAAATCTGAAAAGGTCTTGATGCCACAATATTGCCGCTAGTGCGCCCCTGGTATTTTGGATTTCCTTTAGCCGTGGCACAATCTTCACATGCTGCAACATAATTTTCAATATAGGCATAGATACCTCTCCAATAATACTTGGACCTCAACCGAGCATGGACTTTTCCAACACATTGATGCGCCCCACTACCAATATCAATATGATAGGCATATAAGACATTCTCTTGCAATATAGATGGTACAACCAATCTCCACACTTGATCTTCGATTTTACTTCGTGTGCAAGCGACATAATATAGAAAATTTTCACTGTCCAGTACAAACATCATCGCGTGTCGAGCTACCCTTTTACATTCGCTAACGGAGTTTATCTTGTCATCTTTTCCTTTCAGATATGTTATAACTTTTCCACACCAATCGTCATCATTCTGAGCCGATGCCATTCGTTCAAGTCTAATGGCATGCGCTGCTTCATAAGGGTCCTCTCCTGCACCTTTTCGGCCTTGTTTAGGTTCGACAGCCCCGTCTTCTACAGAGCGCATCTTATCTTCTATATCCGCCCCTTGCTCCATGGTCTCACTTCCTTGGTGTTGATGAAGTCCTTTCTTCGGTTTACTCATGTTTCGAGTGATCACAAATACTTGTGGTGACCGATATCCACCATCTTCCCCAACAGTTACTTCAGTGGTATCCACTTGTGCCTCATTACTTGGATTACTTCTGAAGTCGTCGAACGATTTAGCAGTCGCCTCCGGGGGGTCCTCAATCTTACCCCTTTCTGGAGAACCATCTGCGTTCGCATACAAAAACTCTGGTAATCGATTCAACATTTTCAGGTCCGTCATTTGTTGATCGCTTGTGATTTTCCCTGCTCGTTGTTCTTTCATTGCGCACTGCGTGATGAAATCTGCCGCTTGGTTATACTTGCGTGCCACATGCACTAAACTAATCGCCTCAAAAGTTTCAACCAGCGAGTGCACTCTATTTAGCCAGACCAGTAACGAAGCATGGTTACAGCGTAAATCTCCATTGACTTGTCCAATCACCAACCTCAAGTCTCCACATACTATTGCCTTGTTTACATGGTGTGCTTGCGCAATCTGTAATACACCGATCAAGCCATGATATTAACTATTGTTCACGGTGAGGTTATCCTGGATTCCATATTCAGCTGCTATCACCTACCAGGTAGGTAACTCCCATATTATCATGCCAAACGTGCCTTCAGGATTTTTTTTCATCCGTACTGCACCATCAAACGACAGGACATATCCAGTACTTTGGCGACGCAATCCTGGAATTGGTCTAATAATAGGTGTGTCCTTCAGTATCTTTAGTGGAGCAATGTCTTCTAATACTTCATTCATTCTTTACACAGGCACAATCGATGTTGCCAATAATGCGGGCAGGCCAACACCTTCATTGTCCATTCTAATAATCTCTAACGACGATGGAGATAACATCACCGCCCATTGAATTCCTCTTGCCGTTAAACTTTTAGATGTGAATAGCCATCGCATCGTGGAGTACCTTGCATATACAGTTATATGCTGCCCAAATAAAATATGGTTAGCATCATGTAACGTCTTCAGCAAAGCTAGCACCTCCTGTTCAGCTCCTGTATATCGCGTCTCCGCATCTTTGAACACTTTACTGACATATCTTACTGGGTGCAAGATCCCATCGTGCTCATGACACACTGTAGCTCCAAATGCCCACATGTTAGTGTATAAAATTACACTTAATGGCTTTGCACGTTTGATATGTCGTAGCAACGGTGCATGCACAAGCCGAGCCTTCAACAATGCAAAAGACTTCTCAGCATGTTCCAATTGAGTTCCATCCCTTAACTGCCGGTCTGTCAATTCATATAGTGATGCCGCTAACGTCGCGAAGTTGTCGATAAACCTAAGATAATAAATCAGACTGCCAATGAATCTCTGAGCCTCTTTTAACGTACATGGGAATACCATCTTGATAATTGACTCTAAATTTCGCGGGGATGCTTCAATTCCCTTTGCGGATATGAGGTGACTCAGAAACTCCACAATGTGCTTCCCAAATGCACTCTTGGGTAAGCTTATAGTGATTCTAAAATACTTGAACGACTCCAAAAGGTTTTCAAGCATCAAACACAGCGTATCCCAACTATTCGCACCAAACGTAATGTCATCAATGTATGAGCGTATCCCAATGACAGGTCGCTCCTCAGTGTCTACCACTTGGCCACTATGAAATACATCTTGTGATAGGGGTATGTCCGTCTCCAAGACATATGTAGCATCATCATCGATATCCATGGCGGTATCATTGTTCATGATCTTGCACCTCATCCCCATCTGTTGTGAACTTCTGACCATTGTCCACAAAGCATTGTCAACTATACTCTGATATATCTGCGGCGCATTCTTTAACCCTTGTGGCATTCGAAGCCACTCAAAGTGTCCTAGCGGGCAAATGAAAGCGGTAATTAACCGAGCCATTCTCGTCATAGGTATGGCCCAATACCCGCTCGCGTTATCCATTGAACATAACCACTTAATCACTTCAAAATTGTCCAACAAATCATCTATCAGAGGCATGGCGTACACCATCAATCTCGTCTTTTGGTTTACCGCTCGATAATCAATGCACAATCGTATGTCTGTTTTATTATTCTTTAACACGATCACGATTGGTGATGCCCAAGCTGACTCCGAGTACTTGATTAACCCTGCTTGCAGTAAGCCTCGTATCAACTCGTACAGCTTTGGTAGGAGGTGAGCTGGTACCTTGCGCGCCTTCTGGGCAATAGGTGAATTGTCTCCAACATCCACATCATAAACCACACATTTGGCCGGTGGCGGTAGCGCATTACCCGAACTTATTAATCCATCGGCATACTTGTACAACAATGACCGTAACTGGTCTTCTTGTTCTTTAGTGGTAATTCCTGGCTCTCCTATGTCTGCGTTAGCCATATCAGGTGGAGTTATCGGACCTTGTTCTACTTCAGGTATAAGTGCCAACTGTTCTTCCATCGCTTCAGCCGACATCTCCACCCCTTCATGCAGGTAGAACTCCCTTTCCAATTTCGTCTGATCTACCTTCAATGGATCTATAGCATCCATCACATATACAGCGGGGGGTTTATACCCAACCTTCTGCACTGCATGTACACTGGTCCAATTAATCGTCAGACCAGCACTCCCCATTATTCGCCCATATACTGGCCTGTATTATTCCGAAAGTCGATCTTCTTGAGTCAGTCAGTAACTGTAGCGGATTTTCGTTGGGAATCTGACAACTTTGGTCTTTCATATTTAGAATTACCCCTGCCTTCACCAAGAAATCTGTTCCAAGTATCGCTAAAGTTTGCGAGTCAATGTTTGCAACCCACATATCACAGTTAAAAATAACGGGCCCATCCGAACCTTGACGGTGGCCAAACCAATTGCGCCAATGTGGTGAAGTGTACCACAAATTTGGTCACTTTTGGTCAAGGCAGTTGGTCGAGTTTCCGATTGGTCTAAACAAGGGGGGCCTCTTAGCCTATCAGATTTAAGGGGTATCAAGAACGCAGGTCTTGGGTGAGTCACCTGACATTGGGTATTTTACATAATTTTGTGTGGGTACATTAGGGACCATAGGGAGGTAGTATTATTGGTTAGTTGCGGATTTTCCAAGTAAAAGTCTTTTGGTCTAGGAATAAGTGGCAAAAGCCTCTTCTGGTCTTGGTATACACCGCAGCAAGGGGTCGCCGTTATTCTTTTCACGTACAGTAGTCGCCTCCGCCCGCCGCAAAGTGTTTGGGGGCAGAGGGTTTAATTATCCCCTCTTGCCTATTATACCCGGTCTGGACGCGCTGCACGCGCACTTTGGCCACCGGAAGTCCCTCGACGGGAGTACGATTTGGCGATCTCGACACTTTGACTCAAGTACGTTTGGAACGTGCTATTCACTGGATTTGTCTTTACGTGGAGATATCGTATGTGGAGTTTCACGGGCATATTGGGTCTTCACGTGGACATATTGGCTTATTGTAACATTGGTTGGAGTTTAGATCGGTTTTGGTCTTCTCTCATATTGGTCAGGTCTAGATCGTTTGGAAGATCGACCTATTGGAATTTATCTTTTGGAAGTGTTTCTGGTCTGTACGTACCTGGGGTGAAGAGTTCCGCCCCAGGTACACCTATCCATCACGGTTTCATATTCAAGACCGAATCAGATCGATCTGCGATCCCGATCAACCGAGTGTGTAACTAGCCCATTCCATCGGGTACACAAGGTGAGATGAACTTAAGTGAATCGGACCAAGTGTCTTTGTATGATGACCGGTCGTCTGCCAGCAGCGGACGATCGGACCAGATTTCGAGTGGAGATCCGCGGGGTACCCCCCCGTAAGTAGGAAGGCTGGGCACGATGGTGGTGGTCAGGTTGTCGATACAAATGTATTCGATTTCGAACTTGACTCCACCACAATGGCGCGCGTGCCCGGATCACTTGGTGATCGTTGATATCACCGCGAGGTGTCATCAAGATTGAATTTGAAGATTTGAATTTGGAATCGTTCTGGAGAGGGCGTAAGGAAAGGCTATCACCTTACGTCTTCGTTCTCCATAAAGATGGCGATGTCCGGTCTGGCCTGGTGGAGGACCAGATCGGGATTAATAATTTTTTTCCTCCCCAAAAGGCTCCCACCGGAGCCGATCGGGACTATAGCAAGTCATGCTATAGTCCCGGAAAGGATCAGGACCAAGGTCCTGATCCTATGTATGTGCATAAAAAATTTGATGGAAAATCAAAAGACGAAAAATACTTGGAGGCTGATCAGAACGATCCGACCAACCTCCTCAAGGTCCCCAAGGTCCCCAGGATTTCCAAGAAAGGGTTGGGAATGCCGGCCGACGAAGACGACCTCGAAGAAAAGTCGCAGGTAGGAGATGGAGGCATCACTGAAGAAGACCTAACCAACAGGATGTATTACATTTTTGAGCTGAAAAGATTTGTTCGCTTTGACGTGGTCTTTCGGGTGTTGAACCTCCAGATCCTCGACCGTCTTCTCGGTCCCACTACCGAGCTGATCCAGAGTGATCGCCCATTACTGTTGGTGAAGAACTTGGTGGCGATGTTGGCGGAGGTTGGCATTAAAATGCAGAACCCCGCCGATGTCCAAAAACTATTTGAATTTGAGACTTGGAGGCTGAAATCGTCGATGTCGACCTTCCACGACCATTTGGTCCCACTGGTGGGGGCGGTTCGCCGCCCAAATCCCACCGCAGCAGTGAAGGTCGCTGAAGCCTCCACAGCGCTTGTCGACATTGGTTTGATGACGAATCGGTTTATCAGTCTCCACCGGCCTCAAGCGGCTCATCAGAGTTGGAGACCGGTGTCGAGCGGATGACCATGGGGGCGGACCATGCCCAGCCTGAAGAAAAAGGGACACGCGGCAGCAAAGGGCTGCTTTCCAGTAGGGGCTCCAGAAGCCACCACAGGCCTCAGTTCCGCAAAAGGAGGGTGTCAACACGTTGTCCATGACTCCAGCTAACGTCCAAGCCATGTTTGAGACGGTGATGGAACGTTTCATGGAAGACCGGGTTAGACCACCTCTGCGCCCACATTTCCAAGACCGTTCTACCCAGCAAAGTGCCAATGTTTGCCGATATGTGGATATGGAATCGGTAACATCTGTGGACAAGCCCACTCGAAGTGATAAGCAAGGCGGAAAAGGGAAGCGCAAGCCACAACCAGCCAGACCGCGTAGACAAAGCAAGACAAGTGACTGTGACATGGAGTCGGTCGGCGGTCTTGACGACCACTGTGGGTCAGACGGTACGGGCGCTGGCAAGCCACGCAAGGCTAACCTAGCCTACACTATTGCTTACGACTTTGGAACTGCTGCGATTCCGCGCATCCGTATGGCCGCGACGACCGACCTCAAGGACTTCACCGGCAAGGATGCTGATGAAGACCAGGACCGGTCTTGGTTCGGGCGGGTCAAGTCTGCGTTCCTGCGAGACCAGAACCAAAAAGGCGAACGTTGTTTAATCTTCCGGTATTTTTTAAAAGGACCGGCTGCGAACTGGATTCAACAGTTGGGTCGGGGCGTCCGGTCTGACTGGGACCTGTTATGTGCGGAGTTTGAAGGTCAATATTGTAACTCCGGATTTTCAAGCGCCCGTAAGTACCACCATATGCATAAGCGGACCGACGAAACACCGATCGAGTATTTGCATCGGTTGAACGTGGCTGCACTTCGTGCCGGCATAACAATTAAAGAGAATAACCCGCCGAACGGTGCTGCTCTGGAACATGTGGGTCACTACATTAGTACCCTGGACGATCAAGAACTGGCGGACCAGCTTACTCTGCTGCGTCTTAGGGACGCGGGTGAAGTTGAACAGACTCTACGGACGCTACAGCAGTCGCGTAGTATGAGAGCGAAGACCGCTGGTGGATCAGGTCGCTACCGATCCAAGACCCAGACCCAGACCGATCCGGTCAAGAGACCCTGGACCAGACCGACCCGAGCGGTCAAGGCGATCGTAGCCAAAGACAGCACGAGATCGGAAGGGGAAAGTGGAAGTCAATCCAGCCAGGAGTCATCGGATGAAGACCAGTATCGTTACGTCTATGTTGCGGGACCTGCCCCGAAGATCAGGTCGAAGTACGACCAGGTAGACCGGAAGGGAAGGAACGGAAGCAAGTCCGATCCGGACCGACCTCGTCAGAAGTTCTCCCACTGTGGGTCGAGCAAACATGATGGTCCAAACTGCTGGAAGAAGATGGTGTGCAAGAAGTGCGAGAGACGCGGCCACCCGACTGACCACTGCCTCTTCGTATGCAAGTCATGTGGAGAGATCCGCGAGGCCGGCCACTGCAAGATTGAAGAATTTTTTAACATGATACGCAAGTGGTACGTGCCGGAAAAGCACGCGGGGATGCTGCCGCCGGACGCGGAAAAGATGTTAAACTAGAACGCTCGCCAGGTTGGAATCTGGATCGAGCCGAGCGTTCTACGGTTCACATCTATGCATATGTCGGCAAGGAGGATAAGACCGACAATACACATTCTATTCCAAATTGCGTCGACCGAGACCATCCGGTCTACAGTCTGAAGACCGATGAGTACTCCCGGACTAAGGTGGTTATGCAGTTGGACTTGCTGACTGGAGATTCCCGCGGATACTGGAAGTATCACGCGCCTGAGAAATGGTTCAAGCAGGCGAAAGCAAGCAAGATTAACAACCAGAAAGCGACGATGTTGTTCGACTCTGGAGCTGAAGTCTCTATAATCGACTCCGCCTTTGCTCGTAAGGTCGGATGTCGTATAGACGATACCCAGAGACAAGAATGCGTCGGGATCGGTGAAAACTCTTATATGACCGAAGGAAGAACGCGTGTGAAAATTACTTTGTCGGGATCGCTGGTCTACTTTTTCAGCGCTTGGGTTGGCAAGTTGGCTGGTCAGGACGCTTTACTAGGTATGGATTTCATGGTCCCAGCTGGTATTCGCCTAGACCTGTCACATGGAGTGCTTACACTCCCGGATGAGGTCCAGGTCCAGTTGGCTGGTCGAAGACCTCTGTATGGTTCGTATACCGATCTGGTCCGGTGGGACCAAGACCTCACTATCCCAGTCGGTCGGTCTGCCGATACCCCGGTCGAGAAAGGTTTCCGTTAGAGGAAGTTGTGGTTGACCAGGAGCGATCGGTGGGTCTCGACCTTCGTAAAGAGTGCTGGTCGACGTGATTTTGTCCGTGTTACCAATATCGGTGACAAGCCGCTGACACTGGACAATAACACTATAGTCGGCATGTGGTTAGCAGAAGGGAAGGTACCAAGGAAGATGGGGTTCGTCTCGATTGGGTCGAGGCGGTATGTCGAGTGGCAAAACCTGGCGTACCAATCGACCACCGATCTTATCAGCGATGATGGGTTGGTGGAAGAGGATACCTCACCTTTAGTGGAAAGACCAAGTTATGTCACCCCGAAAAAGATGTTGGTCCGAAGAAAGGCGCCGCAGTCACCAGGAACGGTGGACCATCAAGTAGACGAGCCGAGGCTAGTCAACGTGGTGTCAGCACAAGACCAGGCGACAGCGGAGCAAGAAACGGAAGAAGGGGAACATGAAGTTGCTAGGTCGGACCATGAAGGTATTCCTAATCAGACCGATATCAGTGAAGGACAGCCCGTCGATCAAGACCAGGGGCGTTCAGCCGGTCCAGATGGTCTAGGTGATATCACCCCAGAAGATGAACAAGTCTGTATACATGAAGGCGGGGAACAGTACATTCAGGAGCTGCAAAGCCAAATGGCAGTCCTCCCTGAAGTGTCTGCCGACTCGCCCGAAGTTAAAATGGATGATTTACAAGTGGGTGATCAAGACCTTAACAGTCCAGACCAGATCGAGCAGTTGAAGAATATCATATGGAAGAAAAGACATCTGATGATCGGAAAGGGCAATGCCTTACCACCTTCAGCCCGTGGTGCGATTTGCGATATTGAAGTTGGAGATGCCAAGCCGATTGCTCAGCGATGTCGACGCGTGGCGCCACAGTACCGGGAAAAGCTTTCTGATCTTATCAAAGGACTGTTGGCTACCAAGATTATTAGACCGTCGACCTCGCCATGGGCCTCGCCGATCGTAATTGTTATCAAGAGGAACGGAGTCGACATTAGGTTGTGCATCGACTATCGGCTGGTAAATCGGTTATCTAAACTTATGGTGTACCCGATGCCGCTGATTAATGATTTGTTGGAAGACCTGGACAAGACCTTGTGGTATTGTTCGCTGGACATGGCAAGTGGATTTTGGGTGGTCTCGATGACTGATCGAGCCCGTGAGATTTCCGCATTTGTGACACCGTCTATCAAAGGCTGATAGACAACGCATTGTACGGACACTACAAGATCAAGACCGATAGGGACTCTGTTGAAAATTATGATGAGTTTAGAGAGGGTGAACCCGATCGGGAAATAGGACCGTCCGTTCTAGGGAGGCGGTCGTACATCGACGACATTCTGATATCTGCCTTGTCATGGAACGATCTGTGCGAGAAGGTTGAACGATTGTTGGAGACATGCGACCGCTGGAACCTGTCTATCAGTGCCGTGAAAAGTTTTTGGGGTATGTCCAGGGTCGCCTATTTAGGCCATATGGTCTCAAACAATGGTCTAGAGGCTAATCCCAAGGACCGGGTTTCGCTGAGTAACCTCCCGTTCCCCAGATCGCTGAAGGCAATGCAGTCCTTCCTGGGAAGCTTGAATTATTATAGACGATTCATTGAAGACTTTGCTATCTACGCGGCTGTGCTGTACGAGCTTCGGGAAGTTGACTATCATATGTTGCGCGAAGGAGATCGGGCAACTTTACAGGAGGGCGCCGACTCTGGTCTTGCTGCAGTTTGTCCGCAAGTGGAGGCCGAAGACCATATGAAGCGTGCACAGTTTGCCTTTGGTATGTTGAAGGTTAAGATGGCGACGGCACCGATTCTTAAGCATTTCGCTCCCGAAAAAGTGCCTACCATTAATGTATATGCCGGTAAGTGGGCTATCTTGGCCACTTTAGTGCAAGATCACGATGGTGTGTATCATCCAGTCACGTTTACGAGCCGGACGCTAAAACCAAATGAAGTGAACTATGGAATTGTGTCGAGAAAGAAGTTCTGGCGTTGCTACGAATTCTGGATGTGTGTTACAACCTGCTGGTCGGCCGACCTATAAAGGTCCTGTCAAGACGGTCTACTTTGGCCTGGCTACTATCAGCCAATGGGATGGACGAACGTCTAGGCAGATGGTCGGCGGTCTTGTCGCAGTGGACCCTCGAGGTCGTTAGGTGCACCGGGGGCGAGGAAGAGATATTGGGCACATTAGCTGCCAGAATCACCCCTCGGTCTGATGGACGAGGCATTGATAGCGATTGCCCCGAGGAAGCAACCTCGGCAGTCAGTTTCGAGACCGCCACCGACCGTCGACCATGATGAAGAGATCTTGGTCTTAAGTTTTGACGGATCGGCAAGCGTGAAGAAGAAGGTAGGCGCCAATAGTGCCATATTGTGGAAGTTGCCACAATGGGCTATAGTTGCAGCCGCTGCCGATTTCACGCCGGATATTACTGTTAACGAGGCGGAGTACCGAGGTCTACTTCTATGTCTGGACCTGCTGTCGTCGCAAGGGAAGGGGCGAGTTATCATATGTGGTCACTCTAACCTAGTGATCAGGCAGATCACCGGAGAGATCGACTGCAAGGCTCCACGACTAAGGACGCTAAATGATTGAGTAATGAAGGCATTGAAGGACCACCCCAACCACGAGCTATTGCAGGTGAAACGGTACTGGAACAGAAGCGCCGACTACCTCGCGACCAAGGCCATGCAAGACCAGAACGGGGCTACGATCACCTAGAAGGCCGTTCTGGATGAATTGGTGAATATAAACAGGCTTCCAGAGGTGATCGGACCCAAGAATGCCCCAGTCCAGGTGCATGTGATGGTCGCGACTAGATCGAAAGCTCAGAAGTCTCGCCGACCGTTCCCGAAGGAAAATTTGAAAGAATATGCAGTGCATCAGTTAAGGATGGAACGGAGCCTCAAGGCGCAGGACGAAGAAGAATGGATTATGAACCTGAAGACCTACCTGCGTGAGGAACTGTCCAAGTTGACGAACGATCAAGCGAAAGAGTGCATCAAGATCGCGGATAGCTACGAAGTGGATGATAATGGATTATTGTATTACTGCCGCGATGCCGACCAAGACAGTGCAGACCGGGACCGACTGGCGAAATTAGTGATCCCCGAGTTGCTGCACCCGGATGTCCTTCATTACTATCACGTGAGTCTAGAAGGGGGACATCAGGGCATAGGCAGGACCTATCACAAGATCAAGTCCCACTTCCACTGGAGAGGTCTTTTCCGCAGTGTGCAGAAATATGTGGGCTGTTGCACGAATTGCGAGACCGGAAAGGGTAGACCGCTAATCAAGGGGCGATCGCCCGGAAATATCGAAGCTACTTACCCTTTCCAGGTCATAGCGATGGACCACATACCGTTACTGCCTAGATCGACGCGCGGCAACACTGATCTGCTTATCTGGTTAGACCTGTTCACTGGTCTAGTTATTGCGAAGGCAAGTGCATCTCGGTCTGTGGAGCAGATCGCCCAGAGCTACGAAGAATGTGTGTTCCGAAGATTCGGCTCCAGCGAGGTCATCAGGCACGATCGGGAACCCGGTTTTATGGCCGAGGTGTTCCGGTCGTTCAATAACATGCTGGGCCATAAACAGAGTGCGACGATGGCATATCGTCCGCAAGCAAATGGATCGGCGGAACGCATGGTGAATACCATAACGAGGGCGATCAAGATGTACTTTGCTGACCCAGACCAGCGAGTTTGGGACGAGTATTCAGAAAGGCTGGTGTTTGCACTCAACTCGTCAACCGATCGGGTCCGAGGAGAAACGCCTTTTTATCTGACATACGGATGGGACCCTCGGTCGACACTGGAAGCTGCGATACCTATCGGTTGCACCCGGACCCTCGATCGCGATGATCGACGCTGGCGCATGAAGGTCCAGAAACACTACCAGCATGCAAAAGAAGTCGTCAACGAAAAGCTGACAAGACACAAGACCGGGCAGACCGGACCAATGACCAGGTCCGACCCCACGGTATAGAACCAGGGGCGACAAGACACAAGACCGTGCAGACCGGACCAATGACCAGGTCCTACCCCACGGTATAGAACCAGGGGCGAGGGTATGGCTATACCTAGACCGACTGAAAGAGGGCTATGGGAAGAAGCTGTCTCACATGTGGCATGGCCCTTTCCGTGTTGCCGAGCTGATCGGTGAGCACGCTGCCCCTCTAGTAACAACTGGTACAGATTACAAGGTCTTCCCGATCGTGCATGTGTCCAAGTTGACGCTGGTCCGAGAATTTCCTGATCGACCCAAAACTCCCTGTCTGGTAGACGAAGAAAAGAGATTTGATTTCGATGAAGCGTTACTGCCGGAGGACAGTTGGGAACGACCATTAGAGGAAGACGAGTTTGAAGTGGAGAAGGTCTTAGATGTTCGGTCGACAAAGAAGACCAGGTTCGGTCGGACTCACCGAGAGTACCTGTCCGATGGAAGGACCATGATGAATCAACTTGGGTCGACGAGCTCGATTTCAATTGGGGGCTCTTCTACGAGAGTTCGAACGAGAACGAGTCAGTCGTAATCGCTTCGCAGTGATGCAGACTCATGAAGACCAAGACCAAGACACGCAGTAGCATCGGTCGGTCTGGACCGGTGTGAAGATGTGGAAGGTCCGGAGTTGATGTGAAATTGTGATGAACTGTGACGAATTGGAGTAGCGGAATGACGAATGTGATGACTATTTTTCGTGATGAGGGTGGAACTGTTTACGATAACGTGTTCGGTGCAACTATGGAGAGAGTGGTAAAATTAGTTCAAGTGATTTGACGATCGGACATATGAAAAAGAAATGATGACATGTATTACGAGTTATCTGGTCGACTACCTGCGACTTCACTTGCTATCGCCCCACAGACGGCCGATGACCATCGACGGATGATTTTCCACTTGATCCTGAAACTGGTTACGCCAGGGGTCTTTCCGGTCAAGCTGGACCAAAGCATCCTTGAGGTCCGCGACCAGCTCAGCGCAATCAAGACCGGGGTACCATATGCCGTCGTCGGCCAGCAGTCTGGTCTTCTCAACGCGACGCCTCGGCATGTGGAGGAACACCGGGCACAAGAACACGTCGACGTCACACTCGCGGGCTCGCATCCCGTCCAAAATGTACTGGCACAGGGACTGCCAAGCCTCGCCCGCCCGAATTCGACGTCGCTTGCGCTTGCTCTGGAACGTCGCCAGGCCCGGATCTTGTCGCACCCGGTCGGGGGGAAGCACCAAGTAGTGGGACGCTTCCCAAATTGCTTGGCCGTGGATCTTGTTGAAATTCTTCACCCGGCCTAGCAAAGTGCCGATCCACGGAGTCAAGCGGAGCACAAGTCCTATCTTGGGGTGTTCGAAAATTTTCCATGGTTCATCGCCGTAAAAGCAGGAGATCTGCGCCGACGTAATCAAGTCCGCCCTCCATGCAGTCGCGGCAGGGGTTTTCTTGGCCGGTGGAAAAAGCCAGGGGTCCGGGCGAGAGAAAGACCGGGCCAGAAGCTGCTTGGTCAGGGTAGACCGGCGCAAACAGCCGATTTGCCCCGACGACCACGGCAAAGTGATTTCAAACGTCCGCGGCGGAAGGGAGATGTTGTCAACTGCCATGTTCTTCAGTAGAGCGTACTTGTGAAGCTCGGATGTCCCGGGGAAAACCGAAGGCGCCGGCTTCGCTGATGTCGATACTGGTGTGGCGTCACTTGGCAAACCGGTCTTCTGTTCTGACCCCAACGTCGACGCCACTTGTATGAAACTTTCACGTAAATTCGTTCGTGACTTGGACTGGATGGCGACCATAAACTCGGAATCGCAGGACCCTTCGCTGGAGTCCTCCTCGAACGAGACCCCTGTGTGCTTGGTGCAATTTGCAGTACGGCGCGAGGGCACTCGACTTTCCGAGGATCCGTAGATTTCGTCCGTGTCCGAGTCCGAGTCCATAAGAAACGCCTGTGTCTTGGCTCGCTTATGAGGCACTGCACGCTTACCCCCGAGTCTGGTTCCGCGCGCAGTGCCCCGCGCCCTCGAGCTACCCGGCGCGTCCGCGCGCTTCTTCGATTTTTGTGCAATTTCGGGCTGCTGAATATCAGCCAATGGACGATGTCGGTCTTGGTCCTGCTGCAAGCGGTCTTGGTCTTGCTCCGAGGCGACTAAGGTTGCCGACGCAGACCAATATATGCTGGAGGAAGCAGCCGAACACGGATGCAGCAAGTTCATTAAGCGCTGGCGGCACTGGTCTAGTGCCACCTGACGACGACCCGACTCTAGCGTCCAAGCGTCTGACTTGTCTTGATAAGACCGGACCTTCCCGGTCTGGTCTAGAATTGAAATCTGAAGCTCGGCAATGCGTCGCGCGAAGTCGTCGCCTTGCATGCGCAGTGAGGTCGTGTCAAACTTTCCGTCCAGCTGCTGCCGGCGAACAAGTGCAAGTTGATCCCGGAGATGGGACTGATGAGCCTCCAGACGGGACAGATCATGACGCGGCTTACCAGCTCCTCTAAATTGGTCGAAGCTGGTCAACATGATCGTCGGACTGCCTATCGGCATCAAGCAAGGCACCTATTGCCTTGACTACGCTGGGAGGGATGAGAGCTGAAGACAAACGAGGGCCAAGACAAGTACAAGACGAAGACCAAAGATGCGCACCTCTTGTTGCCGGGTGGGCCACCTGGGTCCTGAGACGCATGTTTTCTGCAAGCATATCCTGCATCTGCGTGTCGGCTGCAGTCTGACGCCCTTCCGATGTTTGAAGTGCACGAGAGTTACGTGGGCTGTCAGACCGAGCCGACCGGATAGGCGAAGCAAGGTGGGGAGACTCGGCGAATAGAGTTTCTGCAAGAACAACAAGAACAAGCGTCAAAGGGAAGCATAAGAAGATCAAGTGCAGTAAAGGCAGTACCTGACGCAGGTGTCGAAGATGTTTGATCCATGGGGAAGAAGTGTGAATGACCAAGGTCCAGTTGGTCGAATGATGGGTGAGTCAGACCGTTATCGTTGTGCGACACGGTCGGACTCAGGGGCATCTGTGGTGAAGTGTACCACAAATTTGGTCACTTTTGGTCAAGGCAGTTGGTCGAGTTTCCGATTGGTCTAAACAAGGGGGGCTTCTTAGCCTATCAGATTCACGTAGTATCAAGAACGCAGGTCTTGGGTGAGTCACCTGACATTGGGTATTTTACATAATTTTGAGTGGGTACATTAGGGACCATAGGGATGTAGTATTATTGGTTAGTTGCGATTTTTTCCAAGTAGAAGTCTTTTGGTTGCGGATTTTCCAAGTAAAAGTCTTTTGGTCTAGGAATAAGTGGCAAAAACCTCTTCTGGTCTTGGTCTACACCGCAGCAAGGGGTCGCCGTTATTCTTTTCACGTACACTAGTCGCCTCCGCCCGCCGCGGAGTGTTTGGGGGCAGAGGGTTGAATTACCCCTCTCGCCTATTATACCCGGTCTGGACGCGCCGCACGCGCACTTTGGCCACCGGAAGTCCCTCGACGGAAGTACGATTTGGCGATCTCGACACTTTGACTCAAGTACGTTTGGAACGTGCTATTCACTGGATTGGTCTTACGTGGAGATATCGTATGTGGAGTTTCACGGGCATATTGGGTCTTCACGTGGACATATTGGCTTATTGTAACATTGGTTGGAGTTTAGATCGGTTTTGGTCTTCTCTCATATTGGTCAGGTCTAGATCGTTTGGAAGATCGACCTATTAGAATTTATCTTTTGGAAGTGTTTCTGGTCTGTACGTACCTGGGGTGAAGAGTTCCGCCCCAGGTACACCTAGCCAGCACGGTCTCATATTCAAGACCGAATCAGATCGATCTGCGATCCCGATCAACCGAGTGTGTAACTAGACCATTCCATCGGGTACACAAGGTGAGATGAACTTAAGTGAATCGGACCAAGTCTTTGGATGATGACCGGTCGTCTGCCAGCAGCGGACGATCGGACCAGATTTCGAATGGACTTCCGCTGGGTACCCCCCCCCCGTAAGTTGGAAGGCTGGGCACGATGGTGGTGGTCAGGTTGTCGATACAAATGTATTCGATTTCGAACTTGACTCCACCACACCAATGGTACTTTCGGTCACACCACAAAAACTAGTCGGGGTATTGAACGTCCGGACTGCTATATGTAACATCTTCGCCACTTTGGTATTAAATGATGAAATTTTCGCGCCAGAATCCAACATTAACGGCAGTTCCAAATCGTCAATTGCTCTCTTCACGTATACTTGCGTTGCAGGCTGCGTTATCTCGGTCAACTGTTGCCATCCTTCTCGTTCTCCCTCTCTTTTGTCCACCAACGTGACATAAGCCGAGATATCCGTAGCTTCATTAGTCGTTGACGTATCTTTTTTCTCTTCTTCTTCTTCTTCAAATGTAACTTGTTTTTCAGTTTTTTCTTGTATTTTCTTCGTTTCTTGATCCTCGTCCATAGTGAGGGATCCTTCCATGCAAAATGCATCGTTTTTCTTGTTTTCTTTTATACTGAAGGGTGAACGTGGTGTTGCTTTCACATTGCTCAACAGTGCCCCCCTTTTCTCTCGACAGTGGTCGCAACGCACTGTGGGGTTAGGCATTTAACTGTGCGGCCACTTGATCTTCGGTTAGTTCACCGGATTTCAACTTGCTCCGCATCTCGGCCATCTCTTCGATGAACTTCCGACAATACCTTACATCATGGCCGACTGTTTTACAATTCTCACACGTCTGCAACTTCCAACATTTGTCTTTATCGTGTCCCCTTCGATTGCAGTGTTCACATACCACGCCCTCATCATTGTTATTATGCGCACTCGTTCGTGCACTTCTGTCGTCATAAGTAAGTAGAACGTGATCGCTGCATGTCATGCACCTCTCCGCCCATCACATGTACGCTAGGTTGTACATCTTCATATACCGCTTCGGCACTCTTGCGTGCAGTCACTTTTTTCCTGGTCTTGTCAGACGCGCCTCATGCTTCTTTAACACTCTCTCCGATTCTTCAATATTATTGAAAGTCATATGCTGATATTGCATTTGTATGAAACGATCATGAATAGTGTCAAAGAATTGTTGGATGTGCTCTTCCAACAATGAGGCGTTATAGACATCTCTGAAGTCCATTCCAGCTCGTAACGCCGCGGCATTTAACCGGTATAGATAAGTGGTCGCTGGCTCGTCTTGTTTCTGGGTCAATTTTGAATACATGACCCTAGGCGACACTTTGTCCACACAAAACTTCCGTTGAAACAAATCTATCACCGCATTCCAATCATACTTCAAGGTATCCGCCAGTTGTTCATACCACCAAGACGCCGTGTTCGTCAAACTATCCACAAACATTCCTAGCCGTTGATCGTCATCCCAAGGTGAAATGTTTGCCACATGGAAAAATCTTGTTAACCATGCCCTTGCACTCCCCGCGTCTTGTCTATTGCCGTCAAATGTCTTGATCTCCGAATTCTGGATAATGGCTGTGACAGGCTGACCAGATGATGCCCACGCATTGTGTCTTCCACTGGACATGCTGTATATTGATGGTTTTGGCGGGTTGGAATATGCTCTTTCTGGAGCCGCCGATTTTCGGTATGTTGCACTAGTCGCCCCGCCCCTCTCGTAGTATCCGGCGTGCGACTAGCGGACAGAGATGAGGTAATTTTCGTTAACTCCTCCAAACTTAAGTGTCCATCCTGCATCAATTGGACTAAATTTGCCACCACTGGGTCCTGTTTTTTCGATACTGGTCGTGGTGGTGACATGATCTCGTCCTCATCCGAGGAAAATTCCAACTTCTTCTGTACTCGACGACCATGCTTTGGCCTCCAATCCATAATATCTTCCACCTCATCGTCATTACACAACTCCTGCATGCCTGGTGGCTTAGACTCTTTCACCGGTGTGTGCGTGGTGTCTTCCACAATGTAGTAGGTTGGGCTGATATCAGTAGCCTCTTTCCGGTACACCATCAAGGATTTTTCCCACTGATTCCCCGCTAATAAAAGTGACACCATCAGACCAATATCTTCTGCGGTACGATCCAGATTGAAGTCACATGCAGTGTCAAATTCTTCCCGTCGTACAAATTCGTAGCCACAATTTCGAAGCAGCGTTTCTATAGCTTCAATTGACTCTTTCAGTCCTCCAAAAGATGTAAGGTCTTCTCTAACTTTAAATTCAGGGGCAGCTCTTGCCACCTTGCGGATTTCATATATTGAAAACAAGCTATGTGAGTCCCCAGGTAACTTCAATACATGCCGTTGATACCGTGCCATTCTTGCACAGGCATCCGAGAAAGTGTATGTTCTATTAGGGTCATCCTGAGCGTGCTGTAAAGTAAATACCAGCTCTTTCTCTCCCTCAGTAGACACTAAAGCCGTTTTGTATGTGTAATCGTATTAGGTCGACGTGAAGTCCCGGGTCGCGGCACCAGTTGTCGTGAAGGAACTTAAATTTTCGAGGTTTCCACTCAAAAACAATACGAGGAAGCGATAGAATACACCTCTCTTGTTTAAACTTCCCAGGCTCTTGATACTTACGTCCGAACCTTAACACAAAGTTACTGAAAATGGAAACTTCATGGTAACACTCAGGCTGCCCCTTAACTTAGGTAATCACAGAGGATCTTTATCACGCTTTAACACGCGTTCACTTAAAGGTTTCCTCGGGTTGTACTTAGTTTTTGTACGGGGTTGAAAGATTTGGTTGGTTGGAAAAACAACTGTCTTCAAAGGGGGAAATTTGATTATATTAAAAGTGTTAAGAAATCTTATATCTACCTTCAGTATCTGTTCACCTTGTTACTTCTTGGTTACTTCAGCACTGGCTTCAATACTGAAAACTCACTTCATGATCGGCTAAAAACACCGTATCCCTTTTATGTATACTTTTCGTATAAACTCAACCATAAATTCCAGTCACTTCACCACAACTGAGTAAGTTAAACAGCCTTAAGCTCGGGTAGTACTCGGGTGGGTGACTCCCGGGGAAAACCGGGAGGGTGTGCACACCCAACCCCAAATCTGTTCTTGGGTGTAGTTTTTCACGCGGAATCGATTGAAAGCATCGAAATCTCGCGACATGGGACCGGAACCCTGCCAAAAGCGATAGAACCTTATTTTTCGCGAATAAACTCCATTTATCAAATCGGCTCGTCTTTGCAACCAAGTGGCCTAGACATATTTTTGTGCTCTTTCACGTGGTGAAGTCAGATTTTATGTAGCACTTGTACTTTTATGGTACTAACCGAGTAAAATGGCCTTTCTATACACATGTTAGAGCCAGGTCATCCCAGATGCGAAATTTCACACCGATCGCGAACATGAAGTCGAGTAGTGTGTACCACATTAAGTTCAAAAGTTATTCGCATTTTTGTGAAATTGCACGCTTTTCTTGGCACTTAAATGTACTTTTTGACGCCGCCAAAAACATCTGTCTGCGGCACCATGCTGCAAAACTTGCACCATGACCAGACGCAACTTAAAAAAAAACTGTGCGGTTCTTCCAGTAGTTGCAAAGATACGCCCGTTTCCGTGTGTCAAAAGTGGTATTTGATTGCCCTTTCTTAAAAAAATCGAAATAGCGACGTCAATAATTGGTCGAATTTCCCACCCGCCGACGGATTCGTTAAAATTAAATGACTAATTCTATTAATTAACATTGCTTTAATTGCTGCTTTATTTGCTTTTAAACGTGTGGGCCAAAAATTAATTAGCAAAAGTGAACAAAAAAATTAAAATTATATATAATTTTAATTTTAATAAAATACATTTTAAAAATTAATATTAATTTCTTATTAGAAAATAATTATTATACGAATATATTAGAACAATATTCAAAAAATTCTAATTAATTCAAATAAATTATTAAAAATCACTCCAAATTCTCTTTTACAATTTTTCATTCTACTGAATAAATCTTTGAAAATGTAGGTTCGAATCCTACCATCATTATAATTAATGACAATAATTAAACGGAAGATAGCATAGTCTGGCTAATGCATCTGTTTTGGGAACAGATGATCAAAAGTTCGAATCCTTTTCTTCCGATTAGTTCTAAGATAAGATAGAGTAATAGGAAACTTATCAGGCTCATAATCTGAAGATTTAGGTTCGAATCCTACTCTCACTTTTATAAAATTAAATAAATTATGATTCAAATTCAAACTAAATTAATAATAAATGATAATAGTGGTATTAAAATAGGACAATGTATTAAAAATCAGCGTAAAAAGTAGATCTTAAAAGTGGTAAAACATGTTATATACGTATGATTATTGACAAAATGGCCCGTTTATATTTTTTGTTCCCGGAACCTCGACTGGTTTCGCTACTTGAACTAGTTGCCGTCACGAACTCAAAAAACTCCCAGAACCATATCGAAATAAAAACTAAACCAATAAGAGTGAAAAAAATTGGTGCCCCCCCTAATTTGATACCACAGGAACACGAATATAAATGTAATTAGTAACGAAAATATAATATCTGAGGAGTTATTAAGTTTTGAAAATTAATGTTTTGTTTTTCTAAATTAATTTTGCCAATATTAGTGACAAGTCCACAAAATTTTATTATTTACTCTTTTTTTTCATGCCCCGTCTGCCCATCTATGAACCGTCTGCGAAATGTAATTTTTTTATTTTACCGACACGTTTCCGGGTAATAAATAAAAACGAGTGAAAGAACGCCACATATTTTCGGGAATATTGAAGCGCTTTTTATGTACTACAAAGTTGCTCTATAAATGTGGTATAAAAAAGAATCACCTAGGCGGAGTTATCCGTCTTTTTAACTTTTTTAAGCATTTGCACATAAATTTCGTACATAGTGATAAAACCGTACATAACTGAATTTATGGGTAGGGTTATCTGGGAAGGGGTCTTTTTTATTAAATTACCGACACTTCCCGGTTTGTTTTCGTTTATTTTCCCTCTTAAAGTATGAGATTTTCTATAGTAAACGCCATTAGTAGACTGTATTAAACAGAAAAAAACATAGTTGTAGCCGGTGCGTAAACGCATGGTGCGGCTAGCGCACAGAGGAAGACTTTCCTTAAGCGGCGATACGCCGCTACTTAGCCGATACGCCCTGATCTAAGGGCTTAGTGTTAGATTGCTCTCTCACTCGGGGCCAAGATTCCCTGAGTATACTGTTAGCGTACGCTAACGCCTTAGTCTGAGGTAGTAGTAGTAGGGAGTAGCTAGGGGAGGAGCTCCCCTGCTACTACACTCACTGCACGCTCGACCGTTCCGGGTCGTGAGTCTAGGAGGATATAGTGTAGATTGTAAACTGATTTATTATTTAATATATAATTAGCCTAACTTAATTAACTAATGTAAACTATATGCAATACTAGGTAGAACTTACTTAATCCGTACCTAGCCGAAAATGTAATGTACACCACATGTGTACCAACACGTGGCAGTCTGCCACGCCTTCACCAAGGGCTCCCGCCCTGATAGGCTAAAACAACCAATAGATCCGAACCTTTCGGACTGGTCAATACTTGACCTCAACCGTTGTGTATTTACGTACACCAACGTAACTAAATGTAACCCCGTTAAATCCTCCCCCATCAAGACCATTGTCACGCAATAGTCGATTATAGTTGGAGACCCCAACTTCCAGAACTCTGGCGTTAATGAGCACCTCGATAGGTGTGAGGTGTGATCGTTCTCCCCAAGAAGGGGATGTCATCTACTCGGGATCCAATATCTCGGAGGAGGGGGCCCTTGGGGATAGCTCCCCTAAGGATGACCGCTCTGACGACGCCGAACGGCGATGTCAGCATCTTCATCCTTTACCAACATATGGGGAAAATGCGCTATCTCGCGCGCCACCATTGCCAACTTCGGATGGCAAATCCGACTCGCCGAAGGCGACCATCACGACCAATGAATTGGATGCGGCTCAGGAATCTTATCTTGTCACACTGGCACTAGGGGATGCATTGCGCGCCCCCAAGCGCCCTTCACAGGCGGAATATCGTTTCGGGGGTCCTTGTGATCCCCAAAAGTGGGCTAAGAATGTGGTGAAGAGGGGTTTAGCCTTCTACACCCCTGGATCTGCAGCTGAACTGCCACGTCAAATCGAATGCCGGATGAAACTCCGAGAAAAACTGCTCACGCAGAAGCAGTTCACTGCCGCCTTATACCGAAAGTGAATCGGGAAACAGGCGCAGGGTGTCTTTGTTGAGAACCTCCGCAAGGTTCCCTTCGTTCTCCTACAACGAGAGGATGCCGAAGAGGCAGAGCGTAAGTTCCGCACTTGGGCGGAAGGGGAGAAACGTATTTCTGACTTTAAAAGCTGTACAACAGCTATGCCGAACGTGACGTTCGGCTGGAGAGGGCATTGCGCTTGACGTTTGCCAAAGCCAAAGCGATGGAGCAATTACCTGCCCCTTTTTGAACGCGCTATGCTAGCGCCTGTGCCCTCAATGTGGTGCCGGAGCGCAGTGCAAGCTCCGCATCTGCCTCCGGCCAACTCCAAAATACTGGAGTGAAGGGGCTTCTTCCGGCCTTTTGGTCGTCGACTCGCAGCAGGATTCTCCAGCTCGAGAGCGTCAACGACGTCTCGGCAATCCTGCCGCTGGGGAGTCTCAGACTTTCACGAACTCTGTGAATGTGGATAACCCTTCCACTTCACTAGATACTGGGTTTCACCCCGATGATGGTGTCGCGCCATCAGACGCTCCACATGGTAATGTGGAATCCCCTACGAATAGAGAACTGGGGGAGGTGGTCGCGGAATTGCGACGTGAGTTTCACGAGCGCTGTGATCGACACAGCCGTCGCATCCTGGAAATCCAGGATGGAATCCACGATGAGATGGGCGCGATTGACCGCGTAGAGAAGCGGATTGACTCTCTCGAGTCTGCACTTGACGGATTTCGCCGTCTTGAGGGACGATTTGAAGCTTCCGTTACGGAGCTTCGTGGTCGCATTTTGACCCTGTCGGAGATGCTCCTCCGACCTGCCGCGCCTTACGGCTGTCCGCCTTCTCAACCTCCTCCAAGAGGGGACCCGCCTCCGGGTCCTGGTATGGCTTAAGCATACCCACATAGAAGGTTGGATGCGTACGCATCTCCTTCGGAATATCCAAGGTGTACGCCAAGCCCTTTCGGTCTAGCACCTTGAAAGGCCCCACAAACCTGGGGCGGAGTTTTTTTTTTAACACATTAGAAACTACATGTGTAGGAAGTTTTTTAACGTTTAATAAAACACTTTCTCCTACTTGATACGCCTTTTGTTACGCCAGCCCTTGAGGTCGGCCTGTTCCTTTCGCTTGTCTTGGATTTCCGCCATGGCATCGCAAACGTCTCGTAAGACACTAAGGCGCGTCGATAAAAACTTATCGATGTGCTTTCGCACAGATACAGGGCTGACATCGGGGAATCCTCCCCCCTCAAGCCCTGGGCCACACACACACGTGGCGTCAACGGAACCCTCGGATTCACTAATCCGTTCACGTAAAACGGGGTAAGCCCCGTAGATGGATGAACCGAATTGTTTATAGCAAATTAGGCCATAGGAAGCATCTCACTCCAACTCGTTGGAGAATCCGGACATAAAATCCGCAGTATGTCCTCTACTACGCAATTAACGCGTTCCTTTTGTCCGTCCGTCTGCGGATGATCCGCAGTGGACATGAGGAGCTTGGTGCCCAGCACCTTAAACAGAGCCCCCCAAAACTGTGGTGGAGCGGCTGACCAAAGTTTTTTGACGCTTGATCAGGCGTTACCACGGCGCCCAGACTGCTGACTAACGAAGGGGGCCCTCCGGTTGTCCTGTGACTGCTTGTGTTCCTGTTCACCTTGTGTACCCGACGGATTGGGCGTGGGTCGCTCTCCAGGTGGCGGGGATGTCACACTGAAATTCCTTGATGCAAGATTGGGATGACTTGTGACGAAGCAACTGGTGTCTGTCAGGCTCGATCAGGCTTGATTAGGCTTGATCAGGCGCAACAGTCGATAATCAGTGCCGCTGGTCGTTGATCAGGGGTGATCGGGGTGACCAGGGCCAATAGCCGATAATTGCAGACCGTTGATCAACCTGATCGATCTGGTCGATCAGGCACTAGTTGGCGCGAGTAGCGAGCAGATGATCACAGGTCGCAGGTTGTAGAATGCCTATCTTGTGTTGATCGGCGAAGGGGTACTTGATCAGGCGGCGGAAGTCTTCACCTCCCGATCGCCGAGCCTCTTAAGCCTAGTTCGTCTAGGAAATACCCAATGTACTAATGTATTCCTGACCTAAACTTAAGAGGAAATCCACCTG
Organism: Peronosclerospora sorghi; assembly: GCA_026184515.1. Taxonomy (NCBI): domain Eukaryota; phylum Oomycota; class Peronosporomycetes; order Peronosporales; family Peronosporaceae; genus Peronosclerospora; species Peronosclerospora sorghi. The sequence continues at coordinate 6,200,017 of CM047592.1, read as the reverse complement.
GAGTTCTCAGGGGCGCTTAGAGCAGCCGAACTTCTAGGGGAGAGAAACAGACCAATGGGGAAGAGGTGAGAGCTCACTGCTCGATCACGTTCACAAGACCAAAAAACCTTTACAAAGACTACCGCTGGAGCAACGGGCGGGGTTGAATACGAGTTCCCACGAACTCTTCGTCTGACGGTGGGCCAAAAAGTGCACTAAGTGCTCCCGACCGGGACGTAGAGGTGTGTATACGAAGAAGGGAGGCGCTAAGTTGCCGTCCCTGTAAACGATCTGCCCGATCGTACGCAAAAGGAGAACTTTATTAGCACTTATATCCTAAAAACTACCAATTATCTAATATCAACCAATCAGAACTAACCATTCCCATGTACTCCGTCGACCAGTCAACCTGATTTATCCGGCTTCCGTCGCTAACCGTTAGGTACCCGTACCTAGTCGTCCCTTCTCACGATGACCCGTCTATTTCCCGTCTATGTACCTGCAATCGTACACACAGTTGTACACAGGAAGACACACACAGTTGTGCCCACGCTCACACCCACAATTATGCCCACAATTGTACCAATTTTGCGGTACACATTACCACAAAACTGTCCCGTAAAACGGGGATCCCTATACGATATAAGGGAATCTGGTAGACCATGCTGTCGAAAGACACAGTCTAGGAACACTTTCGCTGTTCCTTGTCCATCAATGGACTCTGGAACCACCGCCAGGTGAGCCATCCTGCTCAAAAGGTCTACAAAGACCAAAATGCCGGTGTTACCGGCCTTATCTTCGGAAAACCGAAGATAAAATCCATACTAATGGATTTCCAACACTCCGTAGGAACGGGTAAGCTCGCCAAAGGCGCTGCTGAATCTGCAGAGGGTTTGACCGTCTGACACGTCTCACAGGTGCTAATATACGCACCGACACACTTATACATCTTGGGCCACCAATACAAAGCGCTTAAAGCGCTGTAGGTCTTATCCCGGCCTAAATGACCCCCGGTAGGGGCGTCATGTGCCTCAAAGAGGACTCTACACTTCAGTTCCTCATTATGAGGAACTACCACCCGCGGAGTGTCCTCCGTGCTCGTGCTATAAAATAGCAGACCGTCACAGTACCTGTAACGGTGTAAACGAGCTCTAGCTCGACTTGACAGGGTTGGCTCAGACGAGCCAAGACCCTTTTCACCTAACGCGCGGATAAGCGCCGTACATTGTGGGTCTTTCTCATACGCCTGGCGTATGAGATCCACCACAGACGTGGTGACGAATGTCGCGTGAGCGAGCTCGTAATCGGGACGACGCGACAACGCGTCTGCAAGCACGTTCTGATTTCCATGTTTATACTTAACCTCAAAGTTGTACTCCGCAAAGAAGGAGAGCCAACGGGCCATCCGTTGCGAGAGATGAGGCGACTTTGTCGCTGTCCGTAAGGACGCGTGGTCAGTATAAACCACGAACGGCTTTGAGCCGAGTAGGTGAACCCTAAATTTGACAAGAGCATACTTCATTGCAAGTAGCTCCTTGTCATGAACGGGATAATTACGTTCTGCAGCTTTAAGCTGCCTCGACTCAAACGCAATCACGCGTTCCCTTCCTGAATCGTCTGCTTGTAACAAAGCACATCTGATTGCGAAATCGGAGGCGTCGCAGACGAAACTAAATGTTTTCCCAGAGTCTGGGAGAGAAAGAACGGGGGCTTTTAACAAGCTCCCCTTAACCGCTTCAAAAGCGTTTTGGTGTTTGGTTTCCCAACACCAATCAACATCCTTTTTAAGAAGATCCGTCAATGGCTTCGCCATTTCAGCGTAGTTCTCGCTGTACTTGTGAAGATAGTTGGCTAATCCAAGCCACTTCCGTAAACCTCTAAGATTTACAGGCGAAGGCCACTCCACAATGGCTTTCACCTTCGCGGGATCCGCCCGCACTCCATCCTTACCGATGAAGCATCCGAGGAAAGGAGTTTCCTCAGCACCAAGATACACTTGGGTGCGTTTGCATATAACTTATGCTCTCGCATACATTCGAGCACTGCTCGAAGGAGTATCAGATGCATCTGAACATCAGACGAGTCGCCTTCCGCACGACTATGGACGAATATATCGTCGAAGTACGTCTGAGTACTTCCTATGAGGGCGGAAGAGTTGAGTCACCAAGCGATTGAAAGTCGCTGGTGCATTTGAAAGCCCTTGTGGCATAACAAGCCACTCCCACAGCATGCCACTCGGCGTGCTAACCGCTGTCAGCGGAATATCGGACGCTCGCATGAGCACCTGATAATACCCGTCCACCAGATCTAAGGCACTGTACACAGTACAGCCCGCCATATTGTTCTGGAGGACATCCTTCCGAGTAATCGGAATCTGCATGGGTACAGTAGCTCTTTCAGCTTGTTGTACGCATGCACAATGCGCCACTTTCCGTTCGGTTTACGAACACAAAAAAGTGGAAGATGAGTAGGGAGACTTACTCTCCCGTACCATCCCTGCCTCTTCTTTCCCCTTGAAGAATGCGTCGATGACGTCGCATTGTTCCTTGGGGAGAAGCCACTGCCTAGTGACGCAGTATTTGGTTCCGGGAACCAAATCAATTTCATATCGGACTCCCCGATCCGGTGGTAACCCCATCGGCGGGTTGTCACTAATGACATCTCCAAATTCCTTTAATAAGGAATGGTAAGGGTCCTCAGGATCCGTGAGGAGCTTGAGGCCGCTTCGGGCATTTAATGCCTGTTTCGTTTTCACCAAAACTGACTCGTCCATCGTGGATGAGGAGTTCAACTCCTCTTCCGGACGCAACACGACGACCTCGCCGATTTCATCTGCTTTCAAAGCAGTCTCAAACTCGTTGAAGGACATCTCCTCCAACGACAACAGTTTGCCTACCCCAGGCAACCGTTACAGGTTTACGCCTTCCGTGACAACACCTATCACGCTATTCAGCATCCGATAGGACTGCTGACTACTGGCCTCATGACTCTCCCGGGACCCAGATGGGGGTAGTCAATTGCCCCATCTATTGTAAGCGAATCGCGCCTATCCACAGAGGTCTTTACCTCTACCACCGGTGACTCGCCGGTCTCACTTAATACGGCGTGATAGGAATCAATTCCGACGTGCGGAAGAGACGAACTACGGGTCTCTTCGCTTGGAAGCGCCTCGCACTTAACCACAAGGGTCTCTACCCCTACCACTGGAGTCGCAACATTTTCGCCTAACATGGCGTGGTCGGGAACCCCGACCTGCAGAGAGAAAAACCTCGTGTCTCTTCTCTAGAAAGCGCCTCGCGCTTATCCTCAGAGTAATCCACCTCTACCACTGGCGACTCATCAGTCTCGCCTATAACGGCGTGGGAATTAACCACCTAATCCCCCTCGTCATGGAACACTTCCTTGACCTCATTGGGACTGATCATATCATACATCCTAATCTCTGGCATCTCTCGCCAGAATCGCTTTTGCGATCGAGCAAAGGTGGGTTCATGACTCGCCAATGCTTCACCCGATCGCGGGTGCGTTGAGATAATGGACTTAGACTTCCAGTCTATCCATGGCTCGTGGAGTTCCAGCCACTTCATGCCCAGAATGAGGTCATACCTCGAGTCCAAATCCAGGACTAGGAAACGTTCTAAGCTGGCGAAGTCTGCAAACTTCAGCTTAAGGCCAATGGAGACTTTGGGTACAGAAACCTGTACGCCCGTCGCTAGACGGACCGTGACAACGACACGAGAACGTTCCTCTAGGGCCTTGTAATACAGCCGACTCTTCTCTACAGAAGCCCGTATGACATAATTGTCAGACGCTCCAGAGTCTATCAAGACTCTCCAAGGCTTATCAAAGCCTTTCACGTCCGCAAGGACGACCAGCAAACCTGGCTGGTACACCAACTCTGTACTTGAAAGCACCGTTTCCCTCGGGCTTTGTGCTGTCGTCCCCTACCCTGGGGATTACCAGCACTGAGGGATCTCCCAGTAGGTCGCCCCGCACCTACTGGGAACCGTCGTTTCCCGACGGATTGGGCGAGGGCCTTTTACCCGCCCTCGGCCCCTTATAGCGAGTGTCTCGCTGGGGGTTTCGCGGACATCTGTTGCGCAGATGATCCGCACTTCCACACACGAAGCATCTTAGCGGCCCACGCCGCTGCAACATTTCAAGAAGCTCCGCTTCGAAGCTCTGCGAGAAGAATTCAGAGCGACTCTTAGCGGAAGGTTTCTCCTCCGCTTCGACCTGACTAAGATCCATGGGTTCAGGACCCACCTTAGAGGAACGAAAGTTCCTTTCGGCGTTAAACGCCATCTTAAACGCCTCCTCTAGGGATTGGGGTCGTCATCGGAAGAGCTCCGAACGTGCTGGCCCTTCTTTCAGGCATCCCATGAACACGGGAATGGACACATCGTCCGAATACGCTTTCGCGTACATCCCTGCCAACAGAGTCTTCAGTTCTTAGACGTATGTCTCCAAGTCCCTAGTGCCCTGACGGCACCTCAAAAACGAAACTGATTCTGGAAAACCGGATCAGGCGTAGTGTACATGTCCATAAACTTTTGCTTAAGGACTTCCCAGTTCGGGAACGTTCGTGACCAATGGGGACACGTAAACGCTCATGTAGGGGCTCTGCCCGTAAGATGGGTTAATGCAAGTCCCACTTGCAAGTGATATTCTATCACATTCGCTGTGGCGAAGGCCGTTTCGACCTCGCGAAGCCACACATAAAGGTTATCACCTTTCTCACCGGTGAATTCCTTTATCTTAAACGATAACGGAGGGCGCACCCCCGTAGACGCAGGATAACTTCCGCGAAAACTCGCCTCATGGGCGACGAGGGCGTTCACCCTCTCACGCACGGTATTAAGACCCTGCTCCACTAGGAGGCGCATGCCATCCTGACCCATATGGGTACCAGCCTCTTAAAGGCTTCTTGCTGGACGGGGGTAAGCTGGCCCCAATCGTCCTGGTCCATCCTTTGCAGAGGATGCCGTCTACCAACACAGGTGTTGGATTGACCAGCAAGTGATACCAGATGTAGCAGGTGCGTAAACGCACGGTGCGGCTAGCGCACAGAGGAAGACTTTCCTTAAGCGGCGATACGCCGCTACTTAGCCGATACGCCCTTATCTAAGAGAGTGTGAGATTGCTCTCTCACTCGGGGCCAAAATTCCCTGAGTTTACGGTTAGTAAACACTAACGCCTTATTCCAAGGCTTCCCTTGGCTGGGAGTAGCGAGGGGAGGTGCTCCCCTTCTACGACACTCACTGCCCGCGCGACCGTTCTGGGTCGTGCGCCTAGCAGTATTGAGTGTATTTGTAAACTGATTTATTTATTTAATATAAAATTAGCCTAACTAAATACACTAATATAAACTATGCAATACTAGGTAGAACTTAAATTACTTAATCCTTACCTAGCCGAAAATGTAATGTACACCACCTGTGTACCAACACGTGGCAGGCTGCCACGCCTTCACCAAGGGCTCCCGCGCTGATTGGATAAAACAACCAATAGGTCCGAACCTTTCCGACTGTTCAATACTTGACCTTAACCGTTGTGTATTTACGTACACCAACGTAACTAAATGTAACCCCGTTACAATAGTGGTGAGCGTGTGACGGTTTTCTGTATATATGGGGTGACATGTCGGTTACAAGATAATGATTCTTAAGGGATTTTTTAGGCGAAGAAGGAGAAGTGGCCGCACTGAGACCAGGATATCACCTGCCGTTATGTTCAAAGACCGTTAAGAATGATGATTGAAGGGCACAAATAGAACGGAGGGATCTAAATTATATACAGATCGGAATTGCAAAACACTGTCAAGAATATTCAGCACGACTACGTCGCTGACAACGAGCTTCATGAGGCCTTATTCATCTCGTCTCCGCTTAGGGAAATGATGGGCGGGCTCCAAGACCAGCCGATGTTTCTCAGCAGATACTTGATGCCGCCGCTGAAAGTCGTCAAGACAGGTGTGCGGTGGTGAAGTTAAGAAAAAATCCCAAGCCGTCAACTATCATCAGTCGCTACGAGAGTGTTTAGGATTGGATGAAGTAACTGGACACCGGAATATTGCTAACGTGCAACTATTATAGCACCTTTAATCACCCTGAGAGATGGAGAAGACGTCGTAGATACTAAGGGAGTGCAGGAATTTGGGTGGGCAGTTAGGTGAGAACGTGAAAATGTGAATCTGATTGTAAGAGCTAAATATACTAAGATTTAAGTGTCATGGCAAGTTTAATTGGTCGATGGAGCAAGATGTCCTGACATGAACCTTCAGGATGAATTAAAGATTGTCAGGGCGCAAGTATATTTTACAAAAGGTAAAATTAGCCAATCGTGTAACTAGTTTTTAGGGTATGTAGGTTACATGAGTAGGCGTGGTGCATATTAGATTCATTGGATACTTTGATGAAGAATATACGTGTTGCTTTCAAAAAAAAGTCGAACGCGTCTCCGTGCCATTGATTCAGCAGCAAAGGTATAAAAAGTTTCCCTTTAGCTGTTTACATCCCCGGGCAGCATAACACTGGCTACCCGGATGTCACCCAACGAGAGTTACCCCAGAAACGTATACTCAAGCAACTCGCCCGTGTTTGGAAGACGCTTTTAATTGTTTGTGATGAGAAGGTTAACGAGGTGGATAGTCAATCTGCCCGCGATGACGTGCTGATCGCAGGTTTCGGAAAGGTCAGAACGATGTGACCGGCCTAATTCTGGCATGATTCTGAAGTCGACGGACAGAATACCTCCTATAATAGTGAGTCGTTTTGGTTGAACGTGGGTATCTGCATGAGGAAGATATTTTTTATGTAGGGACTACATATCCGGGCACGCGCACCAATGCCCAGATCTTCGTGACCTCGGCTATCGAAGTTAGTGATTTTACAAAATTGGTCAAGTTTGTGGAAACTGATCCGTGGCGTCCCTTTGGGGGAATAAAATTTGCTACAATTATGTTAAAGAAAAAAGGAAGTGTTTGCTGGTCCTAGCTGAGATTGATTATAGTATTTATGATGAGCCTGGTTCCGGTGAGGCTACATCAGGAGCTGCCCAAATTATGGTGATGATGACCATAATTTAAAAAGTGATCATGGATATGATCCTTAACACTTATGTAGGATGCATATTGGGAAAATGTAATGAAAAAGAGACAGATGATGTCCCAAGCAGTGAATCCTGGTCCAAGGCTCGGGAAGGTCGTACCGTTTCGGTGCTCGAAGGAGATGAATAAAAAGACGAAGAAGTGAAAATAACGGATATGCAGACGTATTAACATCCAAGGGAGTTAAAAAAAAACAGTCTCTGAAGATCGACTAACGTATGAAGATTGAATGCCCTACGAGTAATATTGGCGAGATGTAAGGTCCCTTCTCACCCCCGGTTGATTCGGGAAACACATTTGACTTGATCAATGTTTTGGGGCAGATGAACCAGCCGGGATCAGCATTAAATGGTTTGAACTTATGGAACTATTTCACTTGGGCGCCGAAGTGATGATGAAGACCGCGACAACGCTTCATAACTTTTGATGCCGAGCCGAAGGCTGGGCGACCGCCATGTCCACGCGATTATCTCAGTCGCAGACCACGAATTCGGTGAAGTTTCATGGGTTATACGCTCGGTCTTTGTCTTACTCATCGACCCCTTCAGAAGTGGTAGGTTCGTTAACCGACTATTCCATTGGAATAATCATATGACTATGGAATCCAGTGGGGTGGCGCTGAGAGCTGCCGCTAAGATGGCATATAGTGCAAAACCAGGTGAAGCTAAGAGCACTACCCAAAACTGTAAACTCGAGCAGAAGTAAGCCAGATCGAGTTCGACAGGCCTGGACGCCAACAGGGTACTCAACCAGTAGTGCCGTTTTTATGCGAGAGCTACCCGGAGAGATATCGGATCAAGAAAAATTGTAGGACAACCCGTCGCCAGCAAACTGAAGCCTCTCGAAGCTATCCTGAAGGATCCTAGGGCCAACCGAATCTTCCAGCCTCTCTTATAAGCTTTTCAGACGCGAGTCAGAGCTAGCAAGTTCCCGATAGGCTCCGAGGGATGTTCACGACCATGATGGAGAGATTTCTGCAGAACCATTGAAGGACGGAGACTGCCCTTCAGTCAGATACAATGTCCAAGAATGTGGAGATGGAATCTATAGCGTGTGATAGGGAGTCCACACGAAGATCCAGACCACTGCGCGACCAGGATAGAGCAATTGGTCAGTTATAAATGGATAGAATCACTCCTGTCTGTTGTGCAGTACTATGATAACCTGGACTTAGGAATATCTCGGGTAGCAAGCATGGCATCTGCTCAGGCGTTCAGTGCAAACTGGTGGACAGCGATTTATGTGCACGTGTCGGCAACACCGGAGTTGAAAGATTTGACGATTAGTGACACAGACCATGATTAAGCTCGCATGTAGCTGGGTAAGTATATGTCATACTTCCTGTGAGGCCTTTCGCCAGTGGGAGAGATGCTTGAACTTTGGTGAGTACCCGGAAAAAGGATCCAGCGCGGCGATGTCGCGAAGAAACATGCGGATTGGCTACTTTTGGAAAACGCATTTGAATTGTACTATTCTGGGCTGGGAAGTCGGCTGCATGGTATTATTAGCACATAAAGCAGTGATCGGACGAGGCGCAACTGATTATCAACAAAGGTTGATCGTAGCTGGGCTGAGTGCGAACCCGATCGTCAAGATGCATGCTAACCATACAGATATCGCCCTAAAACACGTGGAGATTTTTATCCGTGCCCTGAGAGATCGGGAATTAGATGAATGGCTAACGTTGCTTCGTCACAAGAACGTCGATGACTTTGAGACAGCGCTACACAGCCATTTAAGTTTCCGTAGGTATCGGCTAAAGTCAGCTCCAGCATATGGCAGATCGTCTTCAAGCAGACCTCCAGTGTGGCTTAGGGGTAGTTGTGGATTACGTTACGGCTAGCTCCGACAAGGAGATCAGATCCAGTGGATAATACGAGAAAATGATATCGACACATATTTACAGCCGAGGCTCGGACAAGTCCGCGTACAGTGGTGACCAGCGGAAAAGCTTCCCGACCCGTACTGAACAGGATCACCCAAGGCGTAGAAGCACCCACAGCGGATCCAGAAAGCACGATCACCGAGGAGGTTGACCCGCCAGAAGTGCAGGATTAAGGGTCACCCCACCGAGAAAATGCACAACGTGCAAGAGGTACACGATGAAACAAAAGGGCCCGATGGAGGAACTATTAAGCATGATGCTACACACGGAAGTGAACAATATGTTAATCTAGCCCACCAGCCAGGTTGGAATCTGGTTCAAGCCGGGCGGTCCGAGTTTAATATTATGCATATGTCGGTGAAGGGGATAAGCAAGAAGGTGAAGACAAAACCGACAATACATATGTAGTTTGATATCGAGTATGTAGATGTTCGGGCAGCATCTCCAGTAACCACCTAATCAGGAATTACATGTGATGATTTTTTCCCGGAAGAATTAATGTTGAGTTAGATTAGCTGCCCCCATTTTGTGGATATTAGAGCATCTCCACCGCACCCATCAAATTGTCTACTAAAGCCAAATGTGGCAGAAAATTTGATAAAATGTGTCTCCACCGCACCGACTAAAATCTCGCCAGATTTAGCTCCAACTAAAAATTCTGCCAGATATGGATGACCTATAGCTTCCCAGCTAAATTAAATTGCCCACAGCCTCTCGGCCCTCGCCCCCGCACCCCCCACTCTCCACTCCTCCCGTCCACAAACAAACACCCCCCCCCCCCCCGACACGACAACAACGCGTCCCCCCACACCCATAAACAAACAACACAAACACATTCAAATGGAGCAACGATCCACCTCCGCTACGGTTGTTGAGTCCATGGTAGGTGGTATAGAGAGCGAGAGAGGGGAGGAGGGAGAGGTGTGTGTGTAAAAAATTGGTCGGTTGTTTGGCTGTGCGCGGTGGAGCGTCACGAAATTTTTCTAAATTAAATTTATATTGGCGGATCTATATTTAGTTTAGCTATAGTCGGTGCGGTGGAGAATGCTCTTAGAAGCGGATAAAAAGTTCAAACAAGCAAAGGGAATGGGAAAATTAATATTGAGAAGGCTATAATCTTTTTTGATTATGGTGTAAAAATTTTGATTATTGAAGCCACCTTTGCTCGAAAGGTTGGGTGACATGTTGATGACACAGTGAAGAAAGTATGTATCGGAATTGGAGAAAGTTTATATATCGTATATATATCGTACTTATATCGTATATAAACTTTCTCCAATTCCGACACATACTTTCTCCACTGTATTATCAACATTTCACCCAACATTTCGAGCAAAGTCGCGAGCGAGTCGCGAGGGAGAAATCGTTTTTGCACTATTTTAACACCTTATTAGGTCGCAGGAGGCTACTCTGGAATAAATTTTATGGTGCCCCCAGCATTTGGCTAGACCTGTCCAACGTCATGGCAACCCTGCACGACGAAAAACAGATCCTATTGGCTAGACAACGTCAATTATATCGTGCTCATGCACAGTTCACGACGCAGATAAAATTTACAGCTGTGTAGGTGAACAGATGACATATTGCACCATCATGATTGGCGTTACAAAATTGGGGTAGAGGGATGAATGCCGACGTTCCAGAGGGAGGGGTCGCTAAAAATAATTACCAACATCTCCGAACAACCCGTTATCCTGCATGAAGAAACTGTGATGGCGATGTGGCTGGCGGAGGGCAAGATCTGACACTCGTTAGTCCACCGTTTTATATACTACAAACACTGATATAAAACGGTGGGCTCATGATGATACCTGGAGTGTCAGAATCCAGCCTACCGATCTGGTTAGTGGAGAAGAGTTGGTGGTAGAGGTAACGTCACCGATGGTGGAGAATCCGGATAAGGATATCCCTAAAGAAGATGGTGACCGTCACCAGAACGACAACTCTTCAAGCGAGCAAGAGACCGTTGACAATTGCCGACTTGATTAAGGTACGGCTTCTCGAAGGAGAAAGAGCCAGGAGGATGTCGAATAAGAAACCCCGAGTCAGATACGGAGCAAGGCCCAGAAAAAAAGAGACAGAGGAAAAGGTAGGCTTATACAAAGTTATTAACTTAACCATTCAAGGAGGACGTGAGCAGCTCAGCGGATCCGGAGTCTCAAACCGAGCGAGTTTTTGTCAAAGAAGGAAGCAACAAGGTCCTTAACGACATCGAAAACCAGATGACAGCGCTGCCCGAAGTGTCGCCTAGACCCTCCGAAGTCACAAGGAACGAGTTGCAGGTTGGAGATGAGGAGGTGAACTCGCCTGTGCAGATCAAATAGTTGAAACAGATCACAGGAGATATATGGTTATCCGGCAGGAAAATGCGCTTTTCCTGTCTACCCATGGGGACGTGGGGTATTGATATAAGTCGTTCAAGGTGTTGCCGGGTAGCCCCCCAGGTACGGTAAAAACTCTCCAAGTTAATTAAAGGGCCGCTCGCGACTAGAATTTTCCAGCTCTCCAGCTCATCTTGAGCTTGCCGATTGTTATTATCATCAAGAAGAATGGTGTGGATATTCTACAGCGCATCGACTACAGACTGGTGAACCGTCTGATATAGCAGATAGTCTAACCTATGCCACTTATCAAGAATTTTTTGGAAGACTTAGACAGGTCTGCCCGTACACGGAAGACACGGAAAGTAGGTTTTTGGTGGTCTCTATGACAGATCGGAAGCGGATTTCGGCGTTCGTCACCATTTTGGTTTGTTTTAGTGAAAGGCGTTCGGTTTTAAAAATGCGCCTAAATTTACCGAGAGTTGATCGACTACGCCTTTTATGTTCACTTCAGAATTATACTGACCGACATCGCGCTGAACTTCACGATGTCTTAATCAAATAAGCCTGTTCGGGAGAAAAAAGAATCTGTATTGGAGCGGAGGCCATACGTTGACAACATTCTGGCAACAACGGCATCGTGGAGTACACTATTAATCAATGTCGAACAGTTGTGGTGGAGCGGCTAGCCAAATTTTGAGGTTTGGACAGTCGTTCCCACAGCGCCCGGACTACCGACTAACGAAGGGGGTCTCCGGTAGTCCTGTGACAGGCCTATGGCTCGCTAACCTTGTGTACCCGACGGTTTGGGCGTGGGTCGCTCTCCAGGTGACTGGGACGTAGATCAATGCAATTACGATGCAGATCGAGTGAATTCGTAGTAGATAGAAGGGTGTCGATCACGTGCAAAATCGTATATTCGAGAACCCGGGGAAAAAAGGGGTGTCGAAGATCGCAGATCGATGATCGATGATCGATGATCGATGATCGACCCAGTTGATCTAGTGTGATCTCGCGAGATCGCAGATCGATCTCGTTGATCTAGTGTGATCTTTCGAGATCGCAGATCGATGATCGATGATCGCAGATCGTAGATCAATCCCGTTGATCTAGTCGAGTTTGGCGAGATCGCAGATCGCAGATCGATCTCGTTGATCTAGTCGAGTTTGACGAGATCGCAGATCGCAGATCGATCATCGATGATCGCATCGTTGATCTTGTACGAATTGGAGAGATTGCGGGTCTTAGATCGAAGATCTACGCTGTAGATCTAGTAGAAAACAGCGAAGGGGTACTTAATCACGTGGCGGAAGTCTTCACCACTTGATCGTCGAGCCTTTTAAGCCTAGTGGCAAGTAAATACCCAATATATTTTGTATTCCTAGCGTAAACTTAAGAGGAAGGGGGTCGATCTGCACTTTCTATGTGCAGATAGACGGATTTCACAAAAATCCACCTAGAGTTCCCAAGGGGCGCTTAAAGCAGCCGAACTTCAAGGGGGAAAGATGCAAGATGCAAACAAATGGGGGAAGAGGTAAAAACACATAGCTCGATCACCCCCACAATAACCTTTCCACAGAGGGGCCAATGACACAGCGGGCGGAGTTGAAGGCGAGTTCTTCGAAACTCTACGTCTGCCGGTGGGCCAAAAAGTGCACTAAGTGCTCCCGCCCGGGACGTGTAGAGGTGCGTATGCAATTAAAGGGAGGCGCGAAGTTATCACGCCGTCCCAATCGATGATCTAGCTGATCGGACGCAAAAAAGAACTTTATTATTGCTTATATCCTAAAATCAACCAATTACCTAATATCAACCAATCAACTCTACCCATCCTGATATGCTCCATCGACCAATCAACTTGATATATCATCCGTCTGTCGCTTGCCATCGTGTACTTGTACCTTGCGTCGCTTCTTATCCGGATGGCCCGTCCATGTTCGCAACAGTTGGCCTCAAAATCTCCATGCGCATCTCCACACAGTTGATGACTACTCGCAAACGATGGATAGCGGGTTAAAGAGTTTTTTTGGACAAATACGAAGTTGCTATCTGAAGTACAAGAAGTCAATAGACGGTCTGTAGACCAGTCCGAAAGATCAAGAGGAGTTGACCAACCTGCGCTTTCCTCCTTCACTAAAATTGTTTAGCCATTTCTGGGCAGCATGAACCACTATAGCCGGTTCAAAGAGGACTTTTCACCGTCTATGATGCGGTCTTGTACGGGTCGTGGAATGTGGATTACCACAAATCTGAGAGAGGAAGATTTGCTGGAACAGTTTTTGATCGGGTAGTGACGAAGTCGTTCAGACGGATAAAGAGCTGTTCGGGACCGATAAGCTGCCCGCACACCTTCCCTATTCCCGTCCAGATAATTAATGGCACGGGAAATGAGGCGTTCGGTATGATTAGGACAAACATGGCGACTACGCCGATACTAAAACATTTTGACCCTGAGAAGACCCAGTAGTGATCTTTTATGAGAAAAAATGGCCATACCGACTATCCTCGTGACAAGGCTCGGTTTCTTCAACATTCAGAAGACTGAAGTAAAATGAAGTGATTTTGGGGATCAGGTACAAGCCATGGTACGGATAATCGACTTGTGCTACAATCTCCAGACGATCAACTGGTATCACGGTCCTGTCGAAGCCCCCAACTACCTTGGGTGCTTATGTCCAGCCAAATCAACGGTACACAAGTAAGATGAGCTTCTTTACTATTCCAATGGAAGAAGGAAATCATAAATGCACGAACGGCGAGGAATAAATATTGGGGACTGGCAGTAATGAAACGCCTGGGGCAAAATAGAGAATGCCCTCCCCCCCAACCAAAGCAAGCTATGACTTAACCGCCATCGACATAAAAAAAACTACTGGTATTAAGTTTCGATGGGTCGGCAAGCGCCAATAATGGTGTCGGTGCTCACAGTGCAATATTATGGAGGCTTCCAGAATGAAAAGTAGATCACTGCTGCTTCCGATTTAACCTTTTTATAAAGCTAAATGAGGAAAGTATCCAGGTCCGCTGCTATTTTGGAGTTCTCTCGGACCGAATAAGTTTTGGATTGTCATATGCATAGATTGGAATCTTGTGGTCCAGCATATCACTGGTAAATCGAGTGCAAAGCCTCGATGCTGAAACTGTTGATCAACTGGGTACTGAAGACGCTTCATTTTTGGCTGGAACATGAAGTATTCCATGTCAAGGGAGAATGGAAGTGCTGACCACTTGGCTCTCTGGCGAAGCGTGATCAGGCTGGCCTCATACTCACCGACCTAATTACATTATCGGAGCTAACCAAGCTTAAACGGCTGCCTGAGCTGATCAAACCTGACTAGCATCAGAATGAAGTGCATTTAGCCTCCTCGTGCGCCTCCCGACGACCCATGTCTACAGAAGGCTTGGAAGAAGAGATAGTTCAACACTTACGCGCTTAACGTATCCTCCAAGTCCAAAATGAAGAGGAGGATGGACAACCTGTAAAAACTGTATGGTGAAGTGCAATATCTGAAGGGTCGCACTACCGGCACACCCCCTGTCACTTTCGACCAATAGAATTCGAGAAACTGGTAAAAAAAACATATTTTCCTTTTGTATTGCTCGTCTCCGGCAATTGTTCAAGACGAAGCTGGACGTTGCGTACAGCTCTAGCACAAAGGCGTCGCGCGTCTGCGACAGTTGCGCTTCCCATCATCGGGCAGCGACCTTTCTGAAAATATGGAAGACAGCCGTTGGATCCACAAGATCCGTGACGTGTTGGCGCGAAAGATAATTCGCTTTTAGGAGCAGGAGGTAAGAAATTCGTGCTAGTTGTGCTTACTGTAGTTTTGTGTTGACCAAGTTGTCACGTTGTGCTTGGTATTAGTCGACGGCGAAACCGGACAAGTTTGCCCCACCAGTACACCTGATCACAGCTGCTTGCGCTGAGTAGGCAAGCGATGCACCACTAAAAGATGTAACAACTCCGCTCAATCTTGCGGACTTTGTAAAAAAAGTCACGGAGGTAAAATAGTGTGATTAGCCTTATAGTTGCCTGCTTATGATGCTTTTTACCAGGTTGTAAAAGTTGCCGTTTCGACGGGTGCAACAAGAGCAGCCAAGGTGGAGGATTTTGCCGTGGCCACGGAACTAGCCAAGTGTCTAAAATGAAGACGGAAAGAATTTTTGTTTAGATATTGATCGTTATTTATTCTACTTACATGTGTCGGTCAAAACATAATAATATCATCTGAGCGTCGAGAGGAGCGGGGCGTGCGTACTAAACATGGAACGAAAGAGTGCCTGCACGACGAGGAAACTTACCAACTGCGTTTGTTCGAGTGGACGGACACACGCAAGTGGCGTGAGAGGAGACCGTGGGAACTCTCGAATATCATGCTACTTGTTACGTGAGAAGAAGCCCATCCCATGGCCGAGCGTGGATTTGCCACTGTCACGTCTTTCGTTCTATTTGAGGAATGTAAGGACGACGGGCCTTACAATGTCCACTTTACAAAAGTCAATTTCCTATTGGTCGAAAGTCACATGGCGTGTGCCGGTAGGGCGGAGGGGTGTGCTGATAGGGCAACCCTATCTGAATAAGGATATTTCAAAATGACTTCGGACTACGAATTCGATATCAATTGATTGCTTTTTTTACTGTTGGGTGGATTACCTGGAGATGACGAACAAATCGGGCAGCTAAACTGGTAATCTTTGAGCCTTTACAGCTTAATATTCTGCGCCATTACCACGCTATCCTATAAGGGGGACATCAGAGAATAGCAGAATTAACCCGAAGGTGAACTTCCACTACAAGGAATCGAGTGTTCAGAGGTACGGGGATAGCTGAACGGCCGGAAGGTTCCACCGCAAATCAAATGAAAGTCGTCCGAAAATATACAGGCAACTTACCCCTTCCAGGTCATCACGATCGATCACGATTCAAGTATTCGCACGGATACACCGATCTTTTTGATCTGGACAAATCTGTTAACCGGATTTGTATTCGCCATGGCTAGCTTTACGCGTACGGCCCAACAACATTAAAACTGTTCCTAAGGATTTGATGCCAGCGAAGTGATCAGCCATGACCGGGAGCCTGGGGTTAATGGCGACGATATCTTATCGTCCTCAGTCCAACGTAAAGCCGAACGAATGTGCAGATGCTGAACCCAGCGATTAGAATGTATCTTACTGATTCTGAGATTGGGATGGGTATGCTGAGCGGCCTGAACGCATCGATTGAACGAGTAAGAGGAATACCCGTTTTACTTGGCGTATGGTTGGGACCCAAGTCCCACTCTGGAGTATCCCGGTCTGGGTCAAGAAGATCCCAACTCCGTCGGTGGATAATGAAGGTTCATGAAGGTTCAGCGTCAGTTCTCTGGATCGCGAGCGGGTCAATATGCGCCTGGGTAGGAAAATTAAGGATAGGGATGACTGGAACAACGAACGCGTCCACTTCCACCACATCGAACCAGGTGGCTATACTTGGATCGAGTCAAAGAAGGTCATGATCGCAAACTGGCGCACATGTAGCATGCTCATTTAGAGTGATCGAGCTGATCAGAGATATTGCCGTGAGACAATCACTGCTGGAACAGAATATAGCGTGCTCCCGATAGTTCCTGTCTCCAAGCACAATCTTGTAAAGAGTTTCCATGAGTGACCTACCACATCTTCATTACAAACACTTCGGCAGGATTCAACTATGATGAAGTTACAACAACTGGAAAAAGCCACTCAAACACGACAAATACGAAGTGGAAAAATTGTGGATGTTCCGTCAGGTCAACAATGATACGGCGGGCCTATCGAGAATTGTATGTGAGGTGGAAGGGTTAAGACGAAAGAACCTGGATCAACAAATTGGATCTAACGGTGAAACTCTGCTGAATAAATTTAAACGAGAACAATCTAGTCAAAACTGGTTCAGCGTTAAGCAGACAATAAAAATGGTTTTGAAGCAACGGTAGCTCGTCTCCCACCTGCCAGGAAGTTAACCTAATTTAGCCACTACGTTTCCGAGACGCGATTTGACCAATCAAGAGTTGACATGGAGGCCGACAATACACGTGAATGGGCAAGCAAATGTACGGTGCGATAAAACTACTATGAAGTATGATACGATGTATTGAGTTATGAATCGTTGTGGGAATAATTGATTTCGGAATGAAGGAGATTAGTTGGCCGTATGGGTATGACGATATACTGTATTGAAAGAAAAACGCGCAACTATGTTGAAATAGGTCCTCCACAGTACTTGTTCACCAAGGTAATAACTAGGAGAACAGGGCGCTCGTCACGGATTGTTCGGTATTGGTTCCTCGAGGAATTGATCATGTCCATCCTGTTAAAGCATCTCTACTTTGTCCACCTATTGTGTCCGGGGTACATGTAGCATCTTCTGCCGGACAACCTTCCTTCTTGGTCTTGCGATGTGCCATATGGATTCAAGAAGATACCGAGGATCACCGGATTCAGGAAGATATCAGGGTCGCAACGAACTGTCCGAATGCCAGTTGCTATGCGTTTGCAAAGCCATCAGCACCCTTTGCATTCTCGTCTGCGCCAACCATGTCTGGCATCTTGGCCGAGAAGATACGTCAGGGAGCAGGGAAGCTAGTGTAGTTACCCGTGCCAACCCGGAAAGGCAATATACAAGAAGTGGAGCAAGAGTTCCCTCCTGGAAAAGTACAGAAGAGCGGAAGAGTAATCACATGCAAGGCCAATTTGAGATCTTACAGCTGCGCGGTCACCAACCCTATGGCGCCTTATTCAGACTCCTTCTCTTTCTATTTTCTGCAGCGATTGGCCCCATGCTTGACCTCTTCGGGTGTGGCATAAGCTTCACCTGGCTACAAAGCGACCGACCAGTTATAGACAAAGCAGGTAGAAGAGTTTGTAGTCAAGGACACGATCGGAAGGCGACTCTTTGTAGTTGACGTTCCTGGAGCGTTGGTCAACAGATCGTGAGCTAGATAAACCTACCCAAGTCTGATCCTCAAGAAAATCTTGATCCTATTTTTCTCCCTCGTCCTCACATAGAATTGGTGGCTCCTCTTTGCCTGCTAAAGGTATCGAGAAGATAAAAAAGACGATTAAGAAGACACGAAGCTTCTCTGGGCGTGCTGTCTGCTCTCCGATGACGAGAAAGGTCCAGAGCTTGACTTCCGCACCGCACAGTCTACGTAAGCAACATGGTGCGAAAATATGTTTGTCTGCGGAAAATAGACGAGGGTCACTCGACGCTCTCCAGGAAGAAAGAAAAAAATAAACTTACACTGAACCTGGCGCGGGCGTAACGTTGTGATTAAGACACGCAAGGACCTGTGGAGTCAGCAATAAACTCCATAATATCCTTCTCACGCTCCAGATCCGCTATCTTCTTGGGAAGCGCCATTCTCTTAAATCTTTACGGGTAGCAGCCTCGGCTGCGTGGTGTTCGTGGCCTCATCTTGCAGGAGCTGCATGCTCCACTCCTGTTCTACTCCTGCTCCAGCCGCATCACTTGCTAGCGGAGCAATTCGTCGTTCCTGGTGGCGGGACAAAGGGCCGCGCTCGTAGCCAGAGAAAAACGAGAGTCTGAAGATACGCTTTTGTAGCCGGTGCGTAAACGCACGGTGTGGCTAGCACACAGAGGAAGACTTTCCTTAAGCGGCGATACGCCGCTACTTAGCTGATTCGCCCTTATATAAGGGCTTAGCGGGAGATTGCTCTCTCACTCGGGGCCAAGATTCCCTGAGTTTACGGTTAGTAAACACTAACGCCTTATTCCAAGGCTTCCCTTAGCTGGGAGTAGCTAGGGGAGATGTTCCCCTACTACGACACTCACTGCACGCGCGACCATTCTGGGTCGTGCGCCTAGCAGTTTTGAGTGTATTTGTAAACTGATTTATTTATTTAATATAAAATTAGCCTAACTTAATAAACTAATATAAACTATGCAATACTAGGTAGAATCTACTTAATCCGTACCTAGCCGAAATGTAATCTACACCACCTGTGTACCAACACGTGGCAGGCTTCCACGCCTTCGCCAAGGGCTCCACCCTGATTGGTTAAAACAACCAATAGGTCCGAACCTTTCGGACCGGTCAATACTTGACCTCAACCGTTGTGTATTTACGTACACCAACGTAACTAAATGTAACCCCGTTACACTATTCCTCATAGAGACCGTGGTGACATTTCCGAGTGTATTAATCCATATGACGATTTGAGAAACGGCTAGATACTTACCAATATATTGCATGCTACAGTCAATGAGTGTGAGTTCGTGTCCCCACTACTTTAGGGCTACGACAAGACTCAGGATAGGCTATTCCAGAGGACAACAGGAACTGTGATATAACGGTTGGCTGAAATCCTACTGATTTATGTAGTTGGTTGAAGAGTTTCCTCGGTGTTGAGCAGCAAAAAGCTGCCGTACCGAAATAGCTGTATATAGCAACGGACGGCGCCAGAGGAAGTGGAACAGGTGTGATGAAAAATCTTTAAAAAGACATTTATTTTTTTGGGGTCAAAAATCCCTAAAACAACCTTTAATAACCGAATAGTTTCACAGAAATAAAAACATAAAAATATTTTTTTCTTAAAAAT
Source organism: Peronosclerospora sorghi (assembly GCA_026184515.1). Taxonomy (NCBI): domain Eukaryota; phylum Oomycota; class Peronosporomycetes; order Peronosporales; family Peronosporaceae; genus Peronosclerospora; species Peronosclerospora sorghi. Next base: position 6,180,141 of record CM047592.1, on the reverse strand, counting down.
ACTACCTTTAAAACAACTTTAATAATGAAGCTAGAGTGCGGGAATAGTTTTTGAGGAGTCACCCTCCAGACGCCTCAAGCGGACAGCTATTCCAGGCATACTTAGCCGTATAATGAAGCCTTATAAGTTGCCCGAAAATCGCCAGGGAAATAGTGCAAAAATATATGATAGAAAGACTCTATAAATTCAGCTGATTGAGTGAGCAGGGTGATCCAATCGGGTGTTCAAGACGAAGTCAGGCGAGTCAGGCTGTAGGCTACGTCCGAATTGACCAACCACCATGTGATAGGGTATTAGGAAATATAATATTCAGGTAGGTCCCGTGAATTGGTGTGGTGTTCATTAGTTGATTGGATTATTATGGATAAATAGTCTACTACTTCCTTTCAATTAAACGAGTCGGAACTGATCTCCATTTCGTTGGATTCAGATTATCAAGGTCCCATACAGCTGTTTTGTTGGAAGTTGACACGAGTTTTGGGCACGTGTAACTTTCCGTAATGGTAGTTCAGAACGTTAGCGCCTGACTACCGTTGGGATGGAAGTTCTTATAAAGAAGCGCGCCCTACTTTATCAGAGTAGGGGCGCACGAGGGCAGGATGTAATGTGACTTAATGGGTAAAAGATATAATGAATATAAAATAGTACCTAAGAACCTAACCTAAAACATAATAATAGAATAGATAAAATCCTAAAGTACCAAAAACGCAATAAATGAAAATGTGGCCACAATGGTCGCGTACACTTGGGATTTGTATGCAGCCTAACACCAGGCTGCACACACGCGTAGCATAGCAAATTCCAACACTCCTTCCGCGACCATCGTGCCACTCCTTGTTCAAACCATCATTAGCCCAGTACAATATTGCTGCGTAAACGGGAGACACGCGCTGCACATAGTGGCTTCGTCAGCAGATCTGCGATCATGTCATCACTGGCCCCGTGCAGCGGTCTCACCGCTTTGCGCTTGACGTAGTCCTTTAGGAACTTGAGCTTAACATCTACGTGTTTCGATGCTGCACCACTCGCTTCATCTTCCAGCTGTCGAATTGATGCTTGATTGTCCATGCGTAACAGCATAGGCATCTCCCCCTTGACTCCGATTTCCTCCAGCAACTCCTTCAAACCTAAAATATCCTTTCCACCAACCGCGGCCGCAACAAATTTCTCCCCCGCCGTTGATAACGCGACTGCACCCTGTTTTCTGCATTTCCAGCCACCAACCATGCCGTTCAGAAAAGCCACGCAACCGATCACACTCTTTCTGTATGCCTTATCACCCGTAAAATCCGCACCCGTGTATCCAACTAACTGTAAACTGTCTCCATTCCTCGTCTTACAATCCAAACGCAACTTGAGCTCCTTCGATCCTTTCAGGTACCGCAATATCTTCTTAGCTAGCTTGTAGTCCGCCTGTCTTGGTGCGTGCATGCGTCTTGTAACACGATGTACTGCAAACGAAATGTCCGGTCTTGTACATCTTTATATCCATAGTAAACTTACAGCTATTGATTGAAACACTCTCTGCGTCGGTACACCTTCCGCTCCAGTCTTAGGCAAGAAATTATCATCTTCACCATCATCATTAAAATCCACAATCGGTAACTGTACGGAGTTAGCTTGTTTCATCTTATACTTGATCAATAATTCGTCGATCATCTGCTCTTGATCCATGGTGTAATGGGGTTCCATTACATAATAGATATTCAAGTTATAATATAACAGTTTAATTTCAGACGCGTTGTCTGAAATTTAAATAAGAGATTATAAGTTATTATAATCTAAGAAGGAAAAGTCGATTCGGTATAAATACCGAATCTTGCAGTTTAACTAATAGTACAGTTAGTTAAAGACTTGATATTATTATATTAATTAGTTAGTTACTATACTATTAGCCTCTAAACCACCCATTAAATAAACACTCTTAATTTTGCGTTCTAACAGATAAGTGAATATTAATATATTTACTTTTATTATAGGATTAGTTGTTACCAATTAATCCTGCCCCTCTTGTATTGCGCGCTTCCTCGCAAAATACAGTGTAAGCCAGTAACAGGATTAGTCCTGTTACAAGATCGGTGTGCGATCCGTATAGGGGCCGCCGACCAGCTAACTGGATCTGGACCTCATCCGGGCGTGTAAGCACTCCATGAGACATATCTAGGCGAATACCCGCCGGCACCATGAAATCCATTCCTAACAGGGCATCCTGACCGGCCAGCTTGCCGACCCACGCGCTGAAGAAGTAGACCAACTAACCCAATAGGGTGATCTTCACGCGCGTCCTTCCTTCGGTAATGTAAGCGTTTTCACCGATTCCGACGCATTCTTGTCTCTGGGTGTCGTCTATACGACATCCGACCTTACGAGCAAAGGCGTAGTCGATAATCGAGACTTCGGCCCCAGAGTCGAACAACATTGTTGCCTTTTGGTTGTTAATCTTACCACAGGATTCGCCTGCATAAACCATTTGTCGGGCGCATGATACTTCCAGTATCCGCGGGATTCTCCAGGCAGCAAGTCCAACTGCATAACCACCTTGGTCCGGGAGTACTCATCGGTCTTCAGACTGTAGACCGGATGGTCTGGGTCGACGCAATTTGGAATAAAACGTGTATTGTCGGTCTTATCCTCCTTGCCGACATATGCATAGATGCCAAACGTAGATCGCTCGGCTCGATCCAGATTCCAACCTGGCGAGCGTTCTAGTTTAACATCTTTTCCACGTCCGGTGGGAGCATCCCCGCGTGCTTACCCGACACATACCACTTGCGCATCAGATTGAAGAACTCTTCGATATTGCACTGTCCGGACTCGTGGATCTCTCCACATGACTTGCACACGAAGATGCAGTGATCGGTGGGGTGGCCGCGTCTTTCGCACTTCTTGCATATTAACTTCTTCCAGCAGTCCCCACCATCATGCTTGCTTGACCCGCAGTGAGAACACTTCTTGCGAGGTCGGTCCGGGTCGGAATTTTCCCACTCCTGCCCTCTCGATCTGCCTGGTTAGGCGTCGATCTGGTTCTTGGGGCAGGTTCCGTGACGAAATCGTGGCGATACTGGTCTTCGTCTGACTCCCGACTGGACAGGCCGCTACTTTCCTCTTCCGATCCAGTGCTGTATTCAGTCACGATCGCCTTAACAGCACGGTCCGATCTGGTTAGGGGATTCTTCACAGGGTCGGTCTGGGTCTTCGATATGTAGCGACCCGATCCAACGGCGACCTTCGCCCTCATGCTGCGTGAGTGTTGCAGCGTCCGCAACGTCTGCTCCACTTCCCCCACATCTTTGAGGCGCAGCAGAGTGAGCTGATCTGCCAGCTCTTGGTCATCAAGGGTACTGATGTAGTGACCCACGTGCTCCATAGCGGCACCGGTCGGCGGGTTGCCTTCCTTGATCACTATCCCGGCGCGAATTGCAGCTACGTTCAAGCGGTGCAAGTACTCGATCGGCGTCTCGTCGCCCCGCTTCTGCATATGGTGGTATTTGCGGGCGGTAGAGAATCCGGAGTTGCAGTACTGCCCCTCAAATTCTGAACGTAGCGGATACCAGTCAGATCGGACATCCCGACCCAACTGTTGGATCCAGTTCGCCGCCGGTCCTTTCAGCAGATCCCTGAAGATCAAATACCGTTCCTTTTTTGGTGTCTGATCCCGTAAGAAAGCAAACTTGACCCGACCAAACCACGATCTGGCTTGCTCCTCGTCGGCGTACTTGCCAGTAAAGTCCTTGAGATCCGTGGTCGCAGCCATGCGAATGCGTGGGATCGAAGTAGATCCACAATCAATACCGGTTGTAGAGGCTAGGTTAGCCCTGCGCGTTCTGCCCGCCCCTGCACCGTCTGACCCATAGTGGCCATCCGGATCGCCGATCGAATCCATGTAGAAATCACTATTCTTGCTTGATCGGCGCGGTCGGGCTGGATGCGGCTTGCGTCTTCCTCTGCCAACTGGTTTGCCACCTCGGATAGCCTTGTCCGTTGATGCCACTGACTCCATATCGACATCCCGGCAAGTATTGACATTTTTCCGAGCAGATCGGTCCTGGGCATGCGGGCGCGGAGGCAATCGGCATCGGTCTCCCATGAAACGCTCCATCATTGCCTCAAACATAGCTTGGACGTTAGCTTGGGTCATGGGAAGCGTGTTGGTATCCTCATTTGGAGGTACCGAAACCTGTGGGGGCTCCTGGGGCCACGACCGGCATGCAGCCCTTGCTGCCGCACGTCCGTTTTATGCTCCCATGGGGGTTCGGTCCGCCCCCATGGTCATCCGCTCAACACCGAACTCCAACTCCGATGAGCTATTAGAGGCAGGTGGAGACTGATACTACGACTTATCGTCGGAGCACACATCATCGTATGCTGCCGTGGCTTCAGCGGCCTTGAATGCCACGGTGGGAGTTGGGCGCCGAACCGCACCCACCAACGGCACCAAATGATCCTGGAGGGTCGACATCGACATCTCCAACTTCCAAGTGTCCAGATAGAACAGTTTCTGCACGTTGGCGAGGTTCTGCACTTTTATGCAGACCTCAGCCAACATCGCCAGCAGGTTCTTCACCAAAAGCAAATGCCGATCGCTCTGGACCGGCTCGGTGGTGGGTCGAAGAAGGCGATCGGGCATCTGGAGGTTTAAAACCCGCATGACCTGGTCTTCACGAGTAAATCGCTCTAACTCATGGATGTAATACATCCTGGTAAGGTCTTCTTCCTTGGAAACCCCATCCCCGACCTGCGACTTTTCTTCCAAGTCGTATTCCTCGGACGGCATTCTGAGCCTCTGCTTAAGGACCTTGGGAAAATGGATCGGATCGTTCCGATAAGCCTCCAAGTGGTTTTCATCTTTAATTTTCTTTTCATCAAAACATCCATTTAAATGCATAGGTTCGGGACAAAAGTCATGATCCATTCCGGAACTATAGCAAGACTTGCTATAGTCCCGATAGGCTCCGGTGGGAGCCTTATGGGGATAAAAATATCATTAATCCCGATCTGGTCCTCCACCCGGCCAGATCGGACATCGCCATCTTTGTCAACAACGAGAACATAAGGCGATAGCCGTTCCTTATGTCCTCTCCAGAATTATTCCACATTTAATTCATTATAGTCGATTCTTCGCGAGATATCATCGCGGTGATATCCACGATCACCAAGTGATCCGGGCACGCGCAACATTGTGGTGGAGTCAAGTTCAAAATCGAACACCGTAGTGTCGAGAACAATTATGAATATTGTATATTCAGATGATGAACCAGATCAATCTAAAAACCAGCATTTTGGAGGCCATTGTTGATCCGGATTTGGCATTTGATAGATAGCTTTCGCTAACCCGATTATATCACGAGCGCGGAGGACACTCCGCGGGTGGTAGTTCCTCATGATGAGGAACTGAAGTATAGAGTCCTCTTTGAGGCACATGACGCCCCTACCAGGGGGTCATTTAGGTCGGGATAAGACGTACAGCGCGTTTATCTTTTAATAAAGGATATGTTAATCGTTGATATTTTAAACTATCAAAAATATCGTGTTTTATTTGATATCCATTCTTTATTAATATTATATTTTTGTTAGAACAAAAAAACCTTTTAATGGTTGTCGATTTAAAAAAAACGTTAATATATATGGATAGATGATCGAGTGGTTTAAGGTGTCAGTCTTGAAAACTGAAGTATATAAAAATACAGTGACCAACATCGTTCCCGGCCGTCCAACTTACGGGGGGGGTACCCCACGAACCTTCGCTCACGATCCGATCTGATCGTCCGCTGCTAGCAGACGACCGATCATCAGCATAGGACGCCTGGTCCGATTCGTTTGTCATCTCACCTTGTGTACCCGATGGAATGGGCTGGTAACACACTCGGTGGATCGGTGCTGTAAATATATTTGGGGTCTAAATGTGGGAGAACGTGATGGGTAGTGTACCCTGGGAGGAACTCTTCACCCTGGGTACGGACAGACCAGTTATACTCCAAGTAAATATACTTAAAAGGGCATATCGCTCAATCGATCGTAGAGCCCAACCAATACGAGAATAAAAGTCCAATACTTCAATATAGAGATCCAACAAGAACGTGATATACTCCACGAACGATATCTACAGGAAATAATCCAATAGCGTGATAACACGTTCCAAACGTGTGCAACTTGCGCTTGAAAAGCCGACCAATGTATACTCCCGTCGAGGGACTTCCGGCGGGCCAAGTGCGCCTGTAACGCGTCCCGGCCGGGTATAAAAAGCTGGAGGGGATTGCTCGACCCTCTGCTTCCAAACACTCTGCGGCGTGCAGAGGCGACTGATGTACAAAGCGACGAAACGACTTCTCGTTGAGTGTTAAAGGCTGAAAATTAACGACCAAGAAAATTAACGACTAAGTAAAAACTATCCCCTACGGTCCCCAATATGTACAAAACATAAAAATATGTAAGTGCACGCCATATCATGTGACTCACCAAAATCCGTGTTCTTGACATCTCTCGCACACGATTGGCCCAAAAGCCTCCTTGATTTCCACCAATCCGATTGCCGACAAGCCGATCGGTGTGCTGCTGACGCAAAGCGACCAAAATTCTTGAGTCCACTTCACCACACTTTCACCTCTCGATCACGTGAAAGCAATCGTCGAGTTCTTTAAATGTTGCCGAAACGGTATCAGATCAAACGCCGATACCAAGTAAATGTGACATCATGGATGGCATGAGCAGGAGAACTGTCTTCAGTGCTCTCGATTTAAAGGGATGGATTTGATCAATCCTCATTAGTGAGAAGGAAATCCCCCTCGTGGCGGTGAGCGCTCCAATAAATTCCTTCGGAGTGGTTGGTTATGCCACTTGTGTTGAAGAACACCCCTGCAAGATGTTTCACATATGCTACGCCCGTGCAGGGTTTCTTACCGAGTTATGTTGATGGCGTATCCATCACTAGCAAGTGTGAATACGATAAAAGCGACGGAGAATACATATATGACACCTACGCTTAATGCATATGTATGAGCTCTATGCGAACACAATGAAATGCACTTTTGGTGCTTCTGTGGTACCATTTCTTGGATGCATTGTCTGAAGGAACGGAGGTTGCCCGAATCCACGAAGGATCATGGTAATAGTTGAATGGTCTCAGCAAAACAACGGCAAGGAACTTTGTAAGTTTCTTGGTTAACAACATAATTCCATAAACATTTCGCAATTAAGGCACCGTACACCCTCTTTTGCAAATCATGATCTTGTAATATGTCACCAGCCGCGTCTCTAATCAGAATTATCCGATGTATAGCAAGAAAAAATTTCCATGAAGTATGCACTGGGTAAATTTAGGATACATCTATTAGAGATAGACCCTTTGTGGCTTATACCGACCATGAGTCTCTACGCACGCCTTTAACGCATCACATCTTTGGAAAGAAAGCAAAATGGTTGTTATTCTTCGCAGAGTACAACTCCACTGTTGCGTAAAAACCGGCAAGTCTAAACGTGGTAGAAGATGCACTATTATGAAGGCCTGATTACGAGACGAAACCGTCTGTAACTGAAACGACCAGTGCAAATACGGACCGCTAAAATGCATCTGCTTCGTAAGACACGATCTTGATTGAATTTTTTAAACAATCAATCAGTGAAGAAACACGAAAAACGTCCAGAGTTCTTACGCCCAAGCGTGCATCGCCATCGATTGCAAGATGATATGCTGGTGAACAAGATGATGACAGTCATATCATTGTTCTCAGCGATGATGATCTACACGAACACGAAATCATGTTTGAGACTGACTTTTACGCTGGTGATTTCTTCAAACAATGAACATTAGCAACAAAGATCATGTTGTGCCTTCATACTGTGACAAACGTGAGCCTTTTGTGTAGAATGGTGCTAGTGGCGCGATGTTTCCGTTTTTTATCCATCGCTAGATTCAAGCGGTGCGTCTCGCGCTTACACAGTGTCTCAGCACAGTCGTTTCAGCTCTAGCATCATAGCTGTAAAACCAACGAAAAGTCATACGCCCTCAGCTTCATAAACTGTCCGATTCAATGTTCCGCGGCTAGGGGCGCTAGGGCGCGTGAGGTAACAGGTTAACCAGACTATGAAGACAAACCGTCAGCACCACCAAAGAAAGTCATGACACAGGCGCAACTTACAAGCACAACGGCGGGTCCAATCATGGCGG
>CM047592.1:6143796-6171967 GCA_026184515.1 Peronosclerospora sorghi | reverse complement strand
CAAGCACAACGGCGGGTCCAATCATGGCGGTAAAGCCAACGAAAAGTCATGCGCCCTCGGCTTCCCAAATTACCCGGCTCGATGTTCCCCATTGTTCTCACGTTGTTAAGTATTTTAATTGTGGATGGATATTTTCGACCAATCGGATGCGACCCGCGACGGCCGTCTCGCATGGTCATCTCACGATGGGTCCAATTATGACTGGTATGAATTTAGAGTTTTGAATGGATATTTTCAGCCAATCATACGCGACCCGCGATGGCCGTCTCGCGACAGATTGAATTATGATTGGTGTGAATTTGGAGTTTTAGATGGATATTTTCAACCAATCAGAAGCGACCCGCGACGGCCAATCCGATCAATCAGATTAAGAGGGTCTCCTAAGTAACTGTCAAGTACGATCAATCGGATTACAGAGGGTCTCAGCAGTAACTGTCAAGTATTGATGTCAGCGCTGAAGTAACCAAGAAGTAGTGGGTGAAAGAAGTGATTGACTTTGATGTAAGAGTTAGTAACACTTAATAAATTCGAATTTCCCCTGAACGACACAGATCTCTGGCGGCCCTCTAAAAACCTTCTTTGTTCCCATACAAAAATCCAAGTCTAATACAAAGAAGTCCTTGTGTGGACACCTAAGCAAGTGAAGGAGCGGCCTATTGAAGCTAGGTAGAGGCTGGGGACAGCCTGGAACAACTTTTGGAAGTGTATCTCTAGTGTGTTTGGTTAGCTTGTGGTTCGGGCGGTGGTATTAAGGACCCGGGAAGTTAAACAAGGAGGACTGAATTATTACCTTCTTGTGTTGTGAATTAAGTGGAAATATTAAAATTTTCAACTCCTTCACAACACGCCGCCGATTACCATTGTGCGCCACCTGTTGCTGCACGTTAGATCGAAGTTCTCGTTCTACATTGACTGCTACCACTATACTGGTTGAATGCCCGTATACTGAAATCTTCATGGATGCTTAAGAACACAGCACCTTATAAACGTTTGGATGATTCCGAAAAATGTACTACTTGACGGGACCATTATTCAGTCCTTCGATTACATAGATACTTGAGTAGGTTAGTCCATATGTTCACTCACAATATTTGAAAGCAAATGCTGGGGGACTCTGTGGCTGTGTCAGCCACAGAGTCTTAAAGTATAATTGGTACCAGTTGTTACTGGGGTGCTGTTACTGGATTAAAATATACAATTGAGAGAGGAAGTGGGAAATATAGGTAGAAGAAAATTTAATCTGCCCTTGAGACTTGTTGATGGCCATCAGATCCCCCCCTCCAACATCAGTCAACATTTTCGGCATGCGCCCCCGATAAAATTTCTGCTTCAATGACTCGGGTTTATTCGGGCAGCTGAGGAAGTATTGAAACGAAAAGAAGTTGGATTTCGATGCCGAAGGGCTCAAAAATTGGAGAGCGCGCTACAATTGATTATGGACAGACTTAACAAACTGGGAGGTTCAAGAGGTAACGTCTTTGTATTTTATAACTCAGTGAACTTTAGAAGGAAGTTGCGTGTGGAATCTTTGGATGGGTCACCCGAGAAAAATTCGTATGATGTTCAACGCTTTGTGGGTGACAACGCAATTTTGAGCACAGGAACTCTCGGGCAAAATTCTGGTAGTAATGTGCAAAAAGACCACAAAACACCATCACCGAAACAAACCCGGATCAAGATAAAGTATTTTGAAGGAAATGAGTTTATCGGAGCCTTGGCACAGATTCCATAGAATGAAGTATGAATTTTTGAAGAAAAGTTACTGTGGGTGAAAAACTGTAATGGGTTAAAAGAAAGTGATATTTAAGTTGAAATATCATTGTTATAATTGATGAAAAAACCTAAATGTTGTTTAAATAATCTTTCTGTAAATTGATCCGGTTTCTCAGCCGAATTCAGAAGGTATTTACTTTTATAATTAAATTAGCGAGCTTACTATACGTTTTATATTTGCTTAAATTTAGTTACATTCGGATCATTTATTACAAGTGTTGGTACCCGTCGTACCGACGGGGGAGTGCATAAAAACCGTCTGTCCGTCTACAAAACTTGCCCCGATGTATTTTCAGGGTTAGGGTAGCGAAAACATTGGGCGAGAACCACCGGGTGGTTCTTGCTCTATGTTTTCGCTTTTTTTCGCCCCAGCAAACCTACCCCACTACCCCCCCCCCTGCACTGCCCCCATGACACGCACCGCGCAATCAAAAGGCTGGAAAAGGACCATCGAACCCAAAACAGACGGTATTTTTTTATAGATATACAATTTCACCGCTTGCGAAATGTCGGTTTGCAAAGCTGCTATTTATAACCAATGATAAAGTCGAATAGTTTTTTACTTAACAGTAAAAGCGCCATTTGTAACCAATTAAAAGAAATCGATAGTATAGTTCGACTTCGCTTAGGTTCGGGATATTCGCTTAGGTACGGGATCACGACGAAACGGTATTCTTTTATATATATAGATATATATGAATCTTCAATCTTTTGTCTAGCACATAACGAATTTTTTTGTGTTCGACCAAATTAGGAGATAGGTATAGTTAATTTTATTAAATAAATATTAACTGGTAAAAACAAAACATTTGATTGTTTCTACTAGTTCACTTAAAGGTTTTATAATACTAGAATTAGACGAAAAACTCCTCAATCTACATAGCATAAATACTGTAATATAAATGTAGAAATTGACAGCATGTGCACCGTCTGATGTCCTTTCGGTGACGTAAATTGGATTTGTTGAAAGTGCTACAATTCCGGTTGCCCAGGTGCTCAGTCGGTAAGCTTCTTGATTTCCATGCCGGAGGTCGTGGGTTTGATCCCTGCAGGGACTTTTAAAAAAATAGCGATAAATCTACAAGTAGTGATACCCAGCAAGAACAAAAATCAGCTCACATCCAAACTTCCCACATGGAGCGCAATTCAACTCGAACTTACCATGGTGAGTACTTCAGTCGGTCGGGGTATAGGAAAAGATAATCGACACGTGCGTGTATAGGTACCCGCTCAATATACGCCACCGAGCAAGTCACCGATCGACCGAGGAGCCACTCTTGTTCCCGTTCGCCAAATAACCTTGAGGAAGGCTTAATCTGACTTCGTCTACCTCAAGTAGAGCAAAGACGCGGGGGCCAGAGGTAGAGGTGCCGTGGTTAACCAGGGCTGTAGTGATGGTTGCACAAGGCGTACCAAGGAAGAAGCACCATGAGGTGATCATCCCTCCCGCAACGGAGGGACCAGCTGGGGCGAGCGAGGATGCCGTGGGAAGACTGGGAAAGTCCTCCAAATGCACAAGTGGGTCACTTTTAGTTGATGGAAATGCAGAGGCCGGTGAAATTATGGATGTGGGTCTCCACACTTGAAGAGCGTGTCGTCGTAGAGGGGGAGTGGCAATAGCGCCAGTGAAGAGGACGATTTTAGGCTTTCGGTCCAGGGACGTCCTATCTCTCCAATTGATGAAAGTGACGAAGATGACATGGTGGAGAAACTTCGTAGTCCCGCTGCTGTTGAATCAGACGCTACAATGTCGACCGCGTCTGCTGAGGATTTACGTCGTCTGCCGTTGGCAAAAATCGGTCCTAGTGATTTGACAACAGATGCATTGACGGCGGAGACGGACAGTGAGGTGGCAAATGTCTTGATGATCTCCGACAGAAAAGATGAGGATGGACAGATCTGGTACTTGGTGAAGTGGACTGAGGTCGAGGACGAAGAAGGCCGTTACCAATGGGTGACAAGCGAAGCGTGTAGCGGAGAAAGTCAATTGAAGTATTTGGTGGATGCAAGGAAGGCCTCAGCCGAGGAATTGGAAATATGTTCCCTTCTGCTACCTTCATACGAAACAATCGGACCTTTCTGACCATTGGGAGGGATCGTGATTTTGCTTGTACTTATGAGGCATTTCGGGGGATGATCATGTTGTTCGTTCTCCGTACAGGTTGAATGAGGAGGTGACAACCCGGTGGAAGCAAGAAAGAAGGACGGACCGAAAGGATAACAGAGGCTTGATTCGGGAACCGGTAAGCAATTTCTTCGGGTATCCGATGAAGAATGGTTGCAAAGTCGTAAAAAATATATCGATAGGTTTACGGGAATCACCGGGATCGCGTTTCGTATCACGCAACCTGGATTCTATTTGGTGGCCACCATTGACTAAAAGCGTGAAGGTCATTGTTTTGTGGTGGTGTTGACGGCGACGCAGACGATGTATTATTGTGATGGACAAGTGAATGGATGATACCCGTTGTTCCGATGGATTGTTTCATTAAAATTTCATAATAACTACCGTAGATTTACATTTACTTTGAAAAAAAGGAAAAGAGCTTATTTTTTTTGCTGTCATCGACTGTGTCTTGCAATCTCGAACATTGATTGCTCACATCATTGCGAGATTTTACAAACTCATTCAACTTAGTGCTTCGCCATAAAAGACGTTGCGTGTTAGCCGTCGTGCTGCTGACTCATCTTCCAAAAGGACGGAGACGTTATCCGGTGCTGTCGACCGTGAAAAGGCGACGTACAACTGACAATGCGAAATACTGCCGTCGTAACTATCTGCCGCCATGCTAGCGCCGCCCTCGTTGTGTTGTACCTCCTTCGGTCGTAGATTGCAGGAAAAGTAGACGGAGTTGAAGATTCACCACCTGATCTCCCTCCATCCGCTGCAGCACCGGCTTGTACAACTGAACGTACGGGTTGTGCTGTTTGAGCATGGCTTGATGTTCCCTCATGATGCGCCAATCCAGATGCGGAAAGACATTCATGAGGCCACCAAGCGCCATTCTTTTGTCGGTGATATACAACTGCGAGAACTTCCTTGGGTGACCGGGATCCGGCAACCGTGATTCCATTCGGTGGTACAGGGCAACTTCGAGTCGAAAGGCGTAAAACCCTCCCTGCATAAACAGTTCATGTAACTTCGTACCCAGGGACGTGAACGACAACGCGCTGTTTTACGCCCTAATGTTGATACGGAACGCCCGGTAAATAGGCGTTTGATCCCATAGCTGACTCTGTAGCGGCTCTGGAGCTGTGCCAATCGTGTTATGTTGGCAATATTGCCACGGTTGCAGCACATGTGCATGAAAGGGTTGATCCAAGGCCCTTCACGCGCTCCTCAATCCAATGGAACGCCCCGCAGTTCTCGCATCAGATGTTAGCCTAGTTGAGCGCGAAGCGCAGCGAGACGGAATTTGCGGGAATCTACTTATGTGGAGAGGGAACTCCGGTTCACCGGAGCGCTTACGGTCATCCAGAACGATGAGAACGTCTTGCCGTTGCCTTAGCTTGACTTCGTTGGTCTTGTTCTTTTAGCATCTCAACAGTACGTTGTAGAGCACGCCGGTCCCGAGCAGGTCGGTTTCACCGTGAACTCAAACTCTCTGCTTGCTGTAGCATTGGGGATTGTTCTTACGTCTCAAGAGCACGTTGTGGAGCACGCCGCTCCCGAGCCAGTCGGTTTCGCCGTGAACGTGGACTCTCTACTTGCGGTGGCATTGGGGGTTGTTCTTTCGTCTCAATAGTACGTTCCTCTCCCGAGCCAGTCGGTTTTTCAGTGAACGCGGACTTGCAACTTGCGGTGGCATGGGGGGCGGGGAACTAATACGGGAGCAGGCAGGTTGGACTAAATAGGTAAAAGCGCTTTTATTAAATTAAGGTGTAATTCATTTAGGTCCGATTTATAATATAGCTCCAATTCGTTTAGGTAAGATCGCGACATGAATTCTGCTATTATAAAGACTAGCATAGTGACCCGTTGTACCAACGGGAGAATAATTTAATATTTGTAACAAATATAGATATATATGATTATGGAACAATAGCTAAGCTAACGTCTCCGTAGTAATTGATAGAATTCAAGTGATAAGAGTAAGGATATCAACTCGATTTGAGCGGTTCATTCTGAGTTCAAGTGACGCCTTATTTGACTTTGGAGGCACCTGTGAGGCAATTCATATAAATATACGTATCCACACCGTGCCCTTACATGGGATAATTGCCAGCTCTCCTCCAAAAAATTTGGCGTAGAGTTGCGCAATACGTAAGAACGAATCCAAAAAGTCTAAACCACTCGCTCGTCGTTCCAAACCTTCTGAAATCGGATCGGATAGGCTTGAGAGTTGACACGTCGGGGGCGTTTGATAGTTGTTACATAACGCGTTGGCCTCCTTGCGATGGGATGGTACCCGTCGTACCGACGAACTGTTTCATAGGAATTTCATAAGAACTACTGTATATCTATCTGCGTTAACCTTTAAAAAAAGTAATTTTTTTGTGTTAACGATTGCGTGCAAAATCCAATATAGGTAATGGGCAGGTATTGCTCAATTACTATACTCGCTATAAGACAGTACGAACAGACGATTTTTTCTAAAGGCGCTATTTGTAATATTTGTAATAACCAATGATAAAGTCCAATTCAATTATTTGTATTAAAGTTAGTTACCACATTACTTACTACAATATATGAGACACCGGTTTGCATTAAAGTTAGTTACCACATTACTTACTACAATATATGAGACACCGGTTTGTATTTAACTTAGTTATCACATTACTTACTACAATATATGAGACACGTCAGCGCCGACTGTCTCCCGCAGTATCTGGATTCCACGACTAATAAATACATCACGTATGCATCTCGAGGTCAAAAAGCTGCAAATTATTATGACACGGCCATCAACTCTGGAAATACAGCGTGGGTGCTCATGGAAGCGCGTTGGTGATGCTCATGACTCCAGGTGTTGCGTTTTTCTACTCAGGACTTGCAGGCGAGGACATGATATCGAACGCGATGATGATGTCGTTTGTCAGCATGGCGATAGTATCAATTCAGGTTTTGTTCGGATGGGCGGCATGCGCTACAATCACGGAGACCAAGTAAAACCACACAACGTGCCCCTCGTACTGATCGGTGCTACCCTGATTTGGTTCGGCTGGTTCGGTTTGAATGCTGGTTCGCAAGGTGAAGACGATGGAGGTGCGGCAATAGCCGCCATAAACACGAATTTGTCACCTTGTGCAGGATTTTTGACTTGGTCAGCTCTGGAATTTGCCGTTCACAAAAAGTTTGACTCTTGCGGGGCGGTCAGTGGTGCAGTGGCGGGGCTTGTGGCGACCACTACCTGGTTGTGGCTACGTGTATCCGTTCGCTGCTGTGATATTCGGGGTTGTGGGTGCCGGTTTAGGCTTTGGAGCTGTGCGTATGGTTATATTGCTCATTATGAGACGAACCCGCCAAAGGTGGCGAACTCACCACCCAACGAATTCAGGAGTATGATGACTCAAGGCACGTCCGCTGGGACAGAACCCTATATAAATGGCGCTTAGAAACGCACACAAAAATACTCTTGCGAACATATCAGCCTTCCTCTTAGAACCATTAACATTGTACGCTTTCGATAATAATTAAATAATCGTTGCACTACATTTACCGACATGAAAATACTAATCGCAGTGCTAGCGTACCCGACACGTATACTTACTTTTGTGGGCATTGACAATATAACCTAGGCCTGTATTAAAACGGTGGAGGTCCTCTCTGTATATCATTACCGCGTATTTGGTCGCCCCATTAATAACAAAGTTGGCAAACTCAAATTTTGTGCCTCCGCGTCGATACCGTGATCACGTGTGAACCTATAGCGAAAAAATTCACAAACCATCGAAGTTTTAGCATTTTTCTGTGGATTCAGGTAGTGCACGGCATGCTTGTTACCTGCAAAACTCCGAGATAGTGGTCATCTTAGTCCAATTTTGGATCTTCCGGAGGATCATGATGATGATACCGGTCCCATTCGCCCCATCAAGACATTGAATATAGAGTGGTAGTTTTTTTGCACTAAATTCTTCAGAAAACGTGGCACCGTAGCGGGACATACCGCCATCAAGTCGCCAAAACGCGTTTCTCCCCGCACGGGCTTGTTGAGCCTTCAAGTTAAGCTCCTCCGCACGGCGGCGATCTTCCTCAGCCTTCTTCACTCGTGCTTTGCCTCTCTGGTGCGCTAGCTCCTTGTTCTTCTCAATCTCATCCATCTTGCGCTGCATTTCACGCTGGTGCTGAGCCTCCTCATCCGTCAGCTGGATCTCGATCTGTCGGCGCAATTTTGCTCGCACTTCAGAAGGGGCTTCAAAAGCTTTACACCTCATAATCTCTGCTTTTTCCCTAACTTCACGCTCCTTTTGCTCTTCTTCAGCGCGATTGCGTGCCGCCTCCTCCTTACGCTTCTGCGTATCTAGAATCTCAGCTTCTTGCACCTCACTCAACTTGAGAGCCTAGAGTTCAGCCTCCTTTAAAAGGCCCTCGCTGTTTTTCTGCTCATAAAGCAACGTCGCTTCTCGCGCCTTTTCTCTCATTTGGTTGGCGCGCGCTTTACTGTCAATTACAGTCTGCACTGCAGCGCGCTTGCGGGTTTCCGCCTCACTCCTCGCCTGCTGTAGCGCTTGCGTGTCCACGACACATCGGCACGTGGTTTTCAGTCCCAAAGCCGCTCGTGCTGGCGTGTGCAACGCCGAGTTTGTAGTGCCAAAAGGACTGGAATAGGTTACTACGTACGTTACAACCACATTCGATATGTCCGTACCGTGAAAGACACAATCAAGATAGGGAACGAACCGCGGCACGTGTCAGAGACGGAGTGAGTGAGCACACATCCATCGAACGCATGTGAATTCTCTCTGCTTTACGCGTGCGATGCCTCGCAATCCATGATCACACTCCTATTTCACTTGTAAATACTCCAAAACCCGCTTCTGTAACTCAACCTCCTGCGCACGAAGTTCTGCCTCCTTTTGACGCTGATCGATATCAAATTGTAATTTGATCTCCATTAGCTCCAATATTCTTGCACGAAAGTTTTCGGTACTGCTAGTTTCTTAGATATCCGACTCTGCAGCTGTTTTCACACCCACAGAGGCATCCACTTTTCGACGTTTCTGCGGTGGAATGAAGTAATCGGACATAGAGAGAGAGGACGCCTCCGTTATAGACATAATGACCGATTTTTTGCCGTTTCCATCCACCATCGTCCATCCATCCATCTTACGGTTCTTCCGGATTAACGTGTCATTGATCTCGCAAAAGATCGTCTCTTTTCGAGAATTTTCTTCCATAGTTCCATGTTTAAATAAATTGTCGTGTTTACCATCAGTGTACATTTTCATGAGGGCTGTCACTCGATCACTACAATGTTGAGAAGAGAACTAGATCATCAATTCCATTAAATCGCTCAACTATTAGCCCCGATCAACTTACCGGCACGTGTGCCAAGAAAAAAACATTTTGTGGCTGTGAATTGCTTCCTAATGCGGGGGCATTGGTGGAGCGAAGTAGCGACACCTATGTGGATGGATAGCAAAGGTGTGAGTCATTCGATGTCTACTATCTAATGCAAAACGTCGGCATGAATGGTATCAACTCACCTCGGCTTGTAAGTTCAGACACATTTATCGAAACATTGTTACTTCATTTTGTAAGCCATTTATAATGTATGGAAAACCATGAAAGAAAAAAAATATTGTAAAAATGCGTTCATCAATCTAAGCACTTGTGACTCGTCAACCATGCTGTGCGCAGTTTGTGGAATAGAAATGAAGACATGAATACCTACCAGCACTGCGCTCCAACAGGTCTTGTAAAGTGCGGTTTGCATGCTTTATTGTGATCATCAAATTAAAACCTGCACACAACAATTAAGCGCTACAGAATGTTAGCATATACACAACGCTTCGGCATCGATGTCTTGTAAAAAACACTACTTACCCTCAAATAATCCCTCGCGGACGCTTTGATAGCCACACCAGCCACACCAACCACACCCACGATATGCACAGCGACACCGACGATGCCACGCGTTCTCCGTCGCTTTATAAAGAATAATACAGTCTTTTAACCAGTTAAAAAGGAATAGATAGTACAGTTCGACTTCGCTTAGGCTCGGGATCGCGTACTTAATTGAATTTTATACATAGATCAAGATAATTCGATTAGGTACGGGATCATTGACGACATGAATTCTGTTATATATATAGACTAGCATAGTACCCCGTTGTACCAACGTGGCGATTGCCTGAAACACATTAACTTAACTCCACTTAAAATGTCATTATGCTTAAAACGTGCCAAGTTATTCTGACTAACGAAACCGAATAGTGAAGTACAGTAGCACGAAGGCCACTAAGACGAATATAATGAGGTAGAGCATGTGTTACGGGTCCCAACCCCTAGGGGATGGGACCCGTCGTATCAACGGGGAAGGGCATAAAAACCGTCTGTCCATCTACAAAACTTGCCCCCATGTATTTCCAGGGTTAGGGTAGAGAAAACATATACTATACACGTCGTACCGACGAACTGTTTCATTGGATTTTCATAAAAACTACTGTATATCTACATTAAGAAAGTAAGATTTTTTTTTGGTGTTAACGATTGCGTGCAATGTCGAATATTGGTAGTGGGAAGGTATTGCTCAAGTACTATACTCGCTATAAGGCCGTAAAGACGATTTTTTCTATAGAGGTCCACTAAACAGTACCGTGTCCCAATAGGCTTATTTGGAGCTCGATTTTACTCGATTTTGATTGGCTGTTTTCAGCCTGCATTTTTTGCATTTTTTTGTGTCCCGCTCACTTTTGGCGCCTCTCCGCTGTCTCACATATACCACCCCATCCCACCAAGCAAACAAGCAACCAACCAACTAACCAACCAACCAAATGACCACGGAAACTTACCAAACAAACAAACAACCCTAAACCCTAAACCTTCAACCCTAAAACCTACACTCTAAACCCTAAAACCTAAACCCTAAAACCTAAACCCTAAACCCTGCAGGCTGAAAACAGCCAATCAAAATCGAGTAAAATCGAGTTATAAATAGGCCTATTTGGACACGGTACTGTTTAGTTTTTCCCATTTCTATAAGCGCTATTTGTAATATTTGTAATAAACAATGATAAAGTCGAATTCAATTATTTGTATTAAAGTTAGTTACCACATTACTTACTACAATATATGAGACACCGGTTTGTACTAAAGTTAGTTACCACATTACTTACTACAATATATGAGACACCGGTTTGTACGCCACTCTTTCCAAAGGTAAAATGACGAAATGCCTAAAAGCAAATTTATTGGTCTTCTCGCACAAAAAATACACTTGATAAGCAGAATTTATGCATCAGACCACAAAAAATAGTTAGCAAAACGCACAGTTGTAATGCGCAGCCCAGTCAAGTTGGGACTTTTCGTTAGTCATTTACCCGAACAATTCTTTCTCTTTTAACTCATTTTGTACACCGGAATTTCATCTCTAATTAAAACTGAGAATCCAAACTTTTCCGCAGCTGTTTAGGTCGGTGCGCAAAAGTTTGGTTACTCAGCTGTATAAGTAAATATTGCTATAGAAGGCAACGGCATGGATAGCGTCGATGGGCCTCGATATTCTTGCCATTTTTTACGCTTTGTTACAGAGCGAATTCGTGCCTTTTACTGTTCATCGCTTAAATTTTCGCATGGACTCCTTTTAACAGACGCAGACGTCGTTGGCGCCACTGGCTTCTCTCGCTGCTGATTCTAAAATCTTTGGGCTGGTGGAAATACTGCTGTAATTCCCTATCCATTCGCGCACTGCGTCTCGCAACTTCCCATTCCACAGGTCTCTTGTACTCTCGAGTGACAGCTTGTCTTTCCAGTGCCAGTAACATTTGAGGCGCTTCGCTACTGGCCACTCGTTGTTTCTCCTTACTCGCTCGCTGCTTTCGTCATGCACCTTTTATCTCGTAGGAGGGGCATCCTATTCCGTAGTCGCGCATGTAGCTCGCGATACATCTCCATGCCGCAACGTATCAACCTATTCGTCAATTGGTTTGCGAGGTACACATCTGGCCACCACCATATAGTGGCATCAAAAGTTAGTCTTGTCATGTTGAGCACGACGCGCGCGCGCCACTCGCTTTGCGTCCGCGCTGCACTTGGTGCGCGTAATAAGCGAAGCAAAAGCTGCAGTACAAATCTTCCTCGTCTTACTGACCTGGTACTCATACGCCATAGAGAGAGCGAGGGAAACATTGCTCGCCAGCGTTCACGGGCCGGTGATCACAGCCTTTTTGCTGGCGAGTTCAAACACCGCCATAGCTCGAGCTGGCGAATAACCAATCGAGGCAGAAAACAGGCAGCAGCGGCAGTTGATTCACTCAGGCGCAATAATTTAGCGTACTTTGACGTTAGCTTGTGTCGAAGTATCTACGGATTACGCGTGGCCATTGTGCACACACAATGGAACTCGGGAAGAGACGCTGCAATTGCAGAGGAAAAGATGGACAAAAGAGAAATGTTAGAGACTGAGACAAATGCGACTATGGACGCGGCTTCCTCTGCGTAATCAAGACGGCGAGGGGACCGATGTCAAGAGAATATAAAAGGCCATACACAGAGCTTCTAGCCCTGGAGCTGCATGGAAAGGGGAAACGGACGGGTACTTACTTGCTTGGATCAGTGGCTGGCGCACTGGCTAATGCTGGCTGAAAGAAAAGAAACAGGGGGCGACGACTCGCAACTGGATGTAAAAGTTGGTGTTTTAAGTCCGAAATAAGTAATTCTTAGTCTCTTTCCGCGCTCGAAAAGTGTATTCTGTTATATCGAACTCGTTACGCGCCATGGTTTTTTTATATTTTTAATGGCATGTCATAGTGTCGTGACGTGCGTACAGTTGAATTTCGGCTAGGTACGGGATCGTGTACCTAAGAGGAGAGTATACTTTGTTCAAGATATTCGCTTAGGTGCGGGAGCGCGCATGCATCGACGACATGAATTCTGTTATTATATAGTAGATAGAAGATAGATAGATAAGCGCTATCTGTAATCAATGATACGTCCAATTTAATTATATCCGACTTATAGTATAGTTCAAATTCGATAAGGTACGGGATCGCGACATCAACTGTTTCTGTTTCAATTCTTTATATAGATAGATCGATAGATTCGATTATGTAATGGATAGAGAAATCAATTCTTTTTCATGTATAGATAGATTGCGATATTGATTAGGTACGGGATCGCGACCATCATTCTGTTATATAGATTTATCGAGTTATTCGATTAGGTACGGGATCACGACGACATGTATCGAGATGAATTGTGTTATTATATAGACTAGCATAGTAACCCGTTGTACAAACGTGGTGATTGTCTGAAACACATTAACTTAACTCCAATTAAAATGTCATTATTCTTAAAACGTGCGACGTTATTCTGACTAACGAAACCGAATAGTGAAGTACAGTAGCACGAAGGCCACTAAGACGAATATAATGAGGTAGAGCATGTGTTACGGGTCCCAACCCCTAGGGGATGGGACCCGTCGTATCAACGGGGCAGGGCATAAAAACCCTCTGTCCGTCTACAAAACTTGCCCCCATGTATTTCCAGGGTTAGGGTAACGAAAACATATACTATACATTATACTAATGTGGTCACAATACTTGGGTCACACGCCATTACTGCAAGCAGTAACGGCGTGCGACCACTTTACCCCGTCGTACCGACGGGGAGGAGGGTATATAAGGTAAAGTCATAGAAGCAACTACGTGACCGGGAACGTCCCAGGGAGGAAGACTTTTAAATAGATGTAAAAAGCGCCTTTTCTAAACAATTATTTACGCTTTAATACTGATCTTCATGTCAATTGTACTACCACGGATTAGTGCGATTTTTGAAGCCAAAATTGTATTTTATGTTTTTTTATAATGGCATTTCATAGTGTAATGACGTGCGTACAGTTAAATTTCGGCTAGGTACGGGATCGCGTACCTAAGAGGAGAGTATACTTTGTTCAAGATATTCGCTTAGGTGCGGGAGCGCGCATGCATCGACGACATGAATTCTGTTATTATATAGTAGATAGGATGGTGCCCGTCGTATCGACGAACTGTCATTGAAATTTCACTGAAACTAAAGTTTATCTACATTAACCTTTAAAAAAGGGACTGGCTATTTCCACCCCCCCCCCTCGACTATTTCCACCCCAACCCTAGCACCCTCGCCACCTCTGCGCGCTTGCACCAACTTCCCCGCTGCACGACCTTGTCAATGGTCGAGTAAACAGCAGTATGGACCTCCTGCTAGAACTTGACAACTTGGAATGCTCTCTCCTGAGTCCTAGCTTTTCCTTGTTACTCACTATTGTTAAGTCTTCTGCCCAAGTTACGAGTGAAGAGACATCCACTTTGCGTCGGCTTTGACATTCACAGGGAGAGACAGTTGCAGGTTCATCAGCCCCCAGTCTCTTTTGCCTTACGTCGCGTTCTGTAGATTCTCCGCAATACTCGCATTCGACAATCATACTTGCAAATTTAACTCTTTATGTGCAGTATGATCTGAGGTTGATTCTCCTGCCAAAGTACAGGGCTGAAATGACTCCTTGCTTACTTGAGGGGTTGCCAATGAGAGACATGATCACCGAGGGACAAATAACAATTCAAACTCTTGGCGACATCTTCGGTAATGTAAGTGCACATTGCATTGTTGTCAAGGACAACTCTGAGCTGTATCCCTCGCGAGAAACTGGGCATAGACGACGCTAGTGCACGACTAAACTCTTTTGCTTTGCTATCACTCGGTAAACTGACAAAGGTAGCGACAAGGATGATTCGACTCGATATTCTGCAACTGCTGTCCATTAGCTCACATTTGCAGCCGCTAAGTTTTGACCTTGGTGATTAATATAATAGTAATTCAGTTTTTCGTCCGCCAAAAATTGGGGGGGGGAATAGTCAAGGGGTGGGGGGGTGGGGGTGGAAATAGCCAGTCCCTTAAAAAAAGTAAGATATTTTTTTGGTGCTAACGATTGCGTGCAAAATCCAATATAGCTAATGGACAGGTATTGCTCAATTACTATACTCGCTATAAGACCGTACGAACAGACGATTATTTCTAAAGGCGCTATTTGTAATATTTGTAATAACCAATGATAAAGTCCAATTCAATTATTTGTATTAAAGTTAGTTACCACATTACTTACTACAATATATGAGACACCGGTTTGTATTAAAGTTAGTTAGCACATTACTTACTACAATATATGAGACACCGGTTTGTATTAAAGTTAGGTTACCACATTACTTACTACAATATATGAGACACCGGTTTGTATTAAAGTTAGTTAGCACATTACTTACTACAATATATGAGACACCGGTTTGTATTTAAGTTAGTTATCACATTACTTACTACAATATATGAGACACGTCAGCGCCGACCGTCTCCCGCAGTATCTGGATTCCACGACTAATAAATACATCACGTATGCATCTCGAGGTCAAAAAGCTGCAAATTATTATGACACGTCCATCAACTTTGGAAATACAGCGTGGATGCTCATGGAAAGCACGTTGGTGATGCTCATGACTCCAGGTGTTGCGTTTTTGTACGCAGGACTTGCAGGCGAGGACATGAAATCGAACGCGATGATGATGTCGTTTGTCAGCACAGGAGTCAGTGGCTGGTTGCCCTCCTCGATGTTAGACTCGAGCATCGCGCCAATAATGCGTCGTCACCGTCGCGCAGCTGGTTGGCTATATTCGCACCCACAACAATTTGATTCTTGGGCTTCTTTTGCGAGTTGCCATGCGAGCAGTCTACCATGATGTTATCAATCAGATTTGCCTTAACCATGCGAGCAGACGCATCGTTCACGTGCTCTTTCTGATAGTTACGACCCGATTTACCGCCACGAAGAATCAAGTGACACGTGTCGTTGCCCGAGGTGCTGACGATGGCAGCCAAACCCTGATAGCTAACGCTTAGAAAGCAGTGTGAGTGCTTTGCAGCCACAACAGCATCTACAGCCAACTGTATATCACACCCGTGCCGTTCTTGTAGCCGAAGGGCATAGAAAGACCCGAGCAGAGCTCACGGTGCAACTGACACTCAGTTGTACGGGCACCAATGGCACCCCACCTGACCAAGTCCGAAATGAATTGCGGCGACATAGTGTCCAGAAATTCGCAGCCGGTCTATATAGAACCCACATCATGATTAAGAGGGGCATGTTTCAAAGAAAGTAACGGACATACCGGTAGACCGAGCTCATTAATGGTTTCCAGCAGCTCACGCGCTACACGCAGTCCTTTGTTAATATTAAATGATCGATCAAGGTCCGGGTCGTTAATTAATCCTTTCCAGCCAACAATTGTGCGTGGTTTTTCAAAGTATACGCGCATGAAGATCAACAGGTCCTTGTTCAGCTACTTCTTAACAGTAGACGCTTGGCTGCAGTTATTACACAACATACCAACCTGTTGGTTGTCATCAATCCGCTAAGTCACCAAAGGCTCAGCTTACCATAGTCCATAGCAGCGTCTGTGTCGTGGATGGAGCAGGGCTCAACCAGAACTATGAGACGGTCGTCCAAACGACGCAGTATGTTTCCCAGTCCTTGGCAGCCTCTATTGATCTACACAGAACAGCAAAAATCAGTAATGGCACACACACACACACACACACAATAATTTTCTCCTCCAAGCTTCCGCAGACACCCTTACCTTTTCGACAAATGATCCCTCGTCAGTAGTAAATCAAAGAATGAAACCGAAGGTGGGGGGGGGGGGTTGTCGACCCTAACCTCGAGAAGAACTGAATTCCATACAAAACGACTGTTAAAACTTGCAATACGTTTGTCATAGTGTCATGACGTGCGTACAGTTGAATTTCGGCTAGGTACGGGATCGCGTACTTAATTGAATTCCATACTTAGATCAAGATATTCGCTTAGGTGCGGGAGCGTGCATGCATCGACGACATGAATTCTGTTATATATATAGACTAATGTAGTACCCCGTCGTACCGACGAACTGTTTCATTGGAGTTTAATTAAAACTACTGTATATCTATCTACATTAACCTTTAAAAAAAGTAAGATTTTATTTTTTAGTGTTAGCGACTGCGTGCAATGTCGAACATTGGTAGTGGGCAGGTATTGCTCAATTACTATACTTGCTATAAGGCCGTACGAACAGACGATTATTTCTATAAGCGCTATTTGTAATATTTGTAATAACCAATGATAAAGTCCAATTCAATTATTTGTATTGAATTTAGTTACCACATTACTTACTACAATATATGAGACACCGGTTTGTATTAAAGTTAGTTACCACATTACTTACTACAATATATGAGATACGTCTAGGGGATGGTACCCGTCGTTCCGACGAATTGTTTCATTAAAATTTCATTGAAACTATAGTATATATACATTTGCTTTCAAACAAAAAGAAAAGCGTTTATTTTTTCACTGCGTGAATTTCGATTCATTGCGTCTTCAGCACCCAATAATAGCCCCCAGTGCGAAGCGAAAATGTCAATAACGTCAGCACTTGTACAAACTTGGGATTTTGACACTTTTTATTTTGTGTGGAAGACCTTTTTAGGACCATAAAGTAAATCTAGTATCACAATGTAGTTACTTCTAGTTATTAAATTCATTAAGCAAAAAGATCTAGGCAACGTAGAAATGTTGACAGCAGACATCTCGACTTTTTATTTTAGTTTTAATTTGACCTTAGCAAAAAATTAAATTTTATTTATTTTTCAGTTTTAATTGATGATATAATAGGACAAATTTTTCATTACTAATTTTAACCGTTGCAGCAGTTCTCAACCTCGATCTTTGGCTTCATGGGAGTAGCCGTCCTCGGCCTCGTTCTTTGGCTTCATGGGAGTAGCCTCCGCCCTCGTCTTTGCCAGTACGTTGTCATTCTTTAACTTTCTATAGCAGCAGCCTTTTGTTCGTGGATTTCTGGAGGTGTGTCTGGCGTATTAAGTTTAATTTGAATGTTACTGGTACTGTCCAGATCTTGGTACTGCGTACGGCACAGCCAAGTCTGGTGTAGGTATTGCTTCAATGGGTGTAATGCGAACGGAGCTGGCGATGCGGAACATCGTTCCAGTAGTCATGGCTGGTGTACTGGGTATCTGCGGCTTGATCGTTGCCGTGATCATTAAGGGCTCGATTGATCCTCCAAATGGAAATGTGCCTATGTATGGCTCATACTCTGGTTTTGAGCACTTAGCTGCGGGTTTATGCTGTGGCTTTAGCGGTTTAGCGGCTGGTATGGCGATCAGCGTCGTGGGAGATGCAAGCGTCCGCCCCGTGGGACAGCAAGAAAAGCTCTTTGTGAACATGATCTTGATACTGATTTTTGCGGAAACTTTGGGTCTCTATGGCTTGATTGTAGCGTTGATTCTATTGCAGAAGAAAAGCGACTGTCCATCGGTTTAAGGTACAGGTTACGATTCTGACGTCGTCATTGACATTTCCGTTTTTAATTGCTTCGGAATAAAAGTTGCGCTTTAAATATTAAAAATTAATTGTACCTTGGATCCTCCGAGTATGCGTAGAACTGTTACTATGTAGTTGTTTCAGTCTTACCCGGTCTTGACGCGATAGAAATACCGTGGCTTGCGGGGCTGGTACTTTTCACTCCAGCGCGGGGCCGCGTGGGCGTCCGGCAGGATCACCTCATCCGACACGTCGATTCGCGCTTCCGTCTCCTCCAGCTCTTTGGAAGCAAAGGATCGCTCTATTTCTCGCGCCGCGCTGCCAGTATACCGTCCGTCTTCATCGACCATCACGTGCATGTCGGTGCTGGCCGCGCGCGTCTCTGCGGCTTCCTCGGCGGCTCTTGTTTCATATTCCTCCATGAGATCCGCGAGTTTCGTGAGCATTTCTTCGTGCACTCTGTGAGACGCGCTCGAGCTTGATACACATGAAGCTGCTGCGCCACGGCTTCCCAAAAACTAACATCCACTGCTGTCGTGCCGGTTGACGCACGGGCGATCGTCTGGCTCACTTCGCCTTCGAGTTGCTTGAGTTCGTCTCGATCCTTGCCCTCGAACATGCTTTCAATCGTTTATTCACGGAATCATGAATAGCTCTTCGCTCCGCTCGTCCTTCTCGTTGCGCGAAACGTAAGCGTCGCATCCGGTCGTCACAGATGACTCGCATTAGCGACCAAAACTCGGTATTTTGTCCGCCATTCCCACTTTCTTCCAGCTCTTTGTACGTGCACACGTCCTCTTGCAGCTCGGTGAGCTCGTCCATAGACAGTACATCGACAATCGCATGAGGTCGTCGATGTTTCAATCGAATGCTACCAATTTCCTTCTTGAAGCAATCGTCGTCGTCCTCTCCATGCTTGGCTGACACTAAAAGCAAAATATTGGCCATTAAATCCACTGGTTTTTCTCGATTCACACGGATGCGTAGCTGACTTCCGCCCTTTGTCCAGTTGTAAATGAAACGCTTCCTCCTTTTTCTGCCAATATTCATACTTCTCCTAATTTTGTAAATAGAGCAAAAAAAAGTAAAGACGCATTGGTGCTATGTTAGCGCATCCAGTCGGCTGTATTCCATAGAAAATTTCAATAACCGCAGCACTTGACCTCGCAACTGTCTGCACATGGGCACAATGCATTGTAACGTTTGGCAATGCAGAGCATTATACGTGAAGAGTTCGATAACGACTTTAGCAATGGGATAAGATCGTCATCGCTCATTGTGTGAGGCCCAGCATGTAACAGGACTGATCCTGTTACGGGCTTACACTGTATTTTGCGAGGAAGCGCGCAATACAATAAGGGTAGGATTAGTTGGTAACAACTAATCCTATACTAAAAGTAAATATAAGTATTTAATTATTCTTAGAACGCAACATTAAGAGTGTTTATTAAATGGGTGGTTAGCGGCTAACAGTATAGTAATTACCTAACTAATATAATAATATCAAGTATTAAACTAACTGTACTATTAGTTAACCTGCAAGATTCGGTATTTATACCGAATCGACTTTTCCTTCGTGGATTATAATAACTTATAATCTCTTATTTGAATTTCAGACAACGCGTCTGAAATTAAACTGTGATATTCTAACTTGAATATCAATTATGTAATGGCACCCCATTACATCACCCCCCAGTTAAGGTGGTTGGCCAATAATAATTCTTATTTTGGCCAATCATAGGTGGCACTTGTTGGTCGGAATTTCTCATTCCCCAACTGATTGACCATCGACTTGATGGTCGAAGTACGCGGCGGCGCTCTAAAGATCGCTGCTGAAAACATCGAAGGAGCTTCTTCCTCCGCCTCAGCACTAGGTGCTAAGGTGTTGAGTGACAACAGTGGACGCTGCATTAGCAGCGTCTACTACGCAAAGGTCGGAAGACGTACCGTCTTCGACCATAGATGCTGCTAAGGCGGCATCTGGCAAGAAACAGGGAGATGTTTCTAATGCAACATCTCGCACGATGACAACCCCCGAATGGTGTGTTGCCACGAAGGGTTCTTCCATGTTCGGAGACAGTTCTGACTCCGAACAAAGTGATCGTGGCACAGCTGTCCCCGCGAAAGGATCTAGAGAGTCGAAACTCGCTAGGTGCTCATCGCCTAACAGCGATGATAACTCTTGTGCCGCTGTCAGCTATGACAGCGACAATGATCATCACAGATGGTTGCGGTAACGCATAACCGCACCTGGACCAAGTACGTCTCCACTTCGGGGTGGTTTAACCCCGGCGCGTGGTGTTGAAGCTGGCGGTGTTCCGCCTGCTAAAAGATCTCGAACAGAAGCGGCGCCTGCCGCTTCTAAAGCGTATTATCGTACGAAACCACATGTTCTGTACAGAGTGGGGTTTTGGACCCCTGGATGGGCTATTGCCCCCAACAGTGGCGGTCACCGTAAGCGGGACTGCCAATATGCGTTGCTCGATATCAACGTGCTGGATGACTGCGAAGATATCCAGTCACGTCGATTCGATCGAAGTACAGACGATAGACGTCTGTACTTTATTGATCTATTTTTCCAGGTTCGATATTATTCGAGCCGGAAAGGGTCAAGGAGGAACAGGGACGATAAAGACGCCCTGAATCAGAGTTGGAACGCTTTTGTTGACAACTACAACAAAAGCCCCGATGACTACGTGAACAAAGTTCCCGTAATGCGCGAGCGCTTTTTAAAGCACTCGCGAACAGGAACAATGGAATACATCCATTTTGCTTGCATCAAAGAAGGGTTGAAATGTGGTGTCCCTTCTCACCTCGTTTTCCAGCGGTGTCCGCAGGGCGCTCCTCGTCTGTCAGAGTAGTTGCGGGGGTACGGTTTTTTTTTCGTACCCGCCGAAATTCAGGGCTTAATCGATGCCCTAAATGCATTAACACCTAGTATTGATGCTACTTCACATTATGAGTTTGAATCTTCTCAAACTCAGTTAAAAGATCTGGGGCGTCGGCCCTCAGAACCTCAATCGGCTCCCAAGAGTCGAACTCTTGGGGGTAACCCAGCCAGCGTACTAAGTACTCGGTACGCTTCCCCTTCTTCGAAGGAACCGAGCGCTTCGAGATCAAGCGCTCTAGAATGTATCGCTTTTTCCCCTGATTATCGATCAGGGGCGGCGGAGGTTGAGAATTCCCTCGCCGTTGTTGTTGCGGAGCATGGTTCTTCGCTCCGCAAGATCGAGGAGGGTTGTTCCTCCTTGAGCAGCGATATGTCTCACTCTGTGAAGACATATCGGTCTCTTCTCAAGAATGTCCGCGACATCCTCGGGGCGCACACTGCCCTTCAGCAGAAGAATGATCTTCTGTACATCGAGCTTTCCCGCTGTAAGGAAGAGCTCGATCGGCGCACGGCTGATCTTGAGCAGTCGAAGGCGGAGGTACGACTCTCCGCTCTGCTCATCAACGGCTGGAAGCCGATTACAAGTCTCTCTTGGGAGACTTGGAGAAGCAAGGTATCTTTCGTGGTTCTGTGTCTCGTCGTAAGACGAAGACTAATGATACGGTTTGAGACGCCCAACATATAATGTTGGGTGGAGCCGCATTGCTGTGGGAATGTCTAAAGTATAGGCATTCCCCCGAATCTCTTGGACATTGAAAGGTCCAATGTACTTAGGAAGCAACTTCCGTGTAGGGAAGTTGCTTATTGCATGTATAGGCAAATTGATAGTACTTAATAATACCAATTCGCCTTTCCGAAAGGAGTTTTTGTTCTTCCTTCCTTGCTTGTCTGCATTTTGCTTCTGCTTGTCCAAAGCAGAAGCAAGTGCATCTTTTATATAGCGTATTACAGCTTGGCGCTGTAATACGAATTCATCTACTGCTTTATAAGCAGTAGGTGCGTTTCCCTCATTGTCTGCAGCCATTGCTGCAGACACATATTCATCATATGCAGCTTCAGTTTCATTTGAAGCTGCTTCCGCTTCTACTGTACTATCAGTAGAAGGGCCATCGTTTTGTTCACAAGTTGCAGTTGCAACTTGCGCATTGACTCGCTCAAAATTTGAGCGGGTCCCTCCCCCACTTAGATTTGGCTTACTGCCAAGTAAAGCTGGGGTTCGTGGATGCCTTAAGGCATTCACGTAGAACGGTGTATGCTTAGTTGAAGCATGCATCAAATTGTTTATCGCGAATTCAGGAGTGGCAGATAGTCACTCCACTGTTCAAAGGCATGTGCGTATAATCGCAACATGTCTCCGAGAACGCGGTTAACCCGTTCCGTCTGCCCATCCGTTTCCGGATGGTCCGCAGCTGACATCTTCAACTGGGATCCCAACAATGAGAACGTTTTTTGCCAGAAACGTCCTGTAAATCTCGGATCTCGATCCGAGACAATGTCTTCCGGCATTCCGTGCAAACGGAATACCGTATCAACGAATATCCGCGCTGTTTGAGCGGCGGTTACGTTCGCTGATACTGCAGTAAGATGTACCATCTTACTGAAACGGTCTACAAAGACCACTATTCCGGTCTTCCGACTATTGTCGGGTGGAAGACCGAATACGAAGTCCATTGACATGGACTTCCAACACTCTGTCGAAACCGGCAGAGATTGCAGCGGAGCTTGTGCAGACTGCGCAGGCTTAACGCACTGGCAAATCTCGGAAGCGCGTACGTATTTCCGTACCCACTTGCACTGGTTTCGCTAGTAAAAGTCACGTGCGAGAGAAGCGTATGTCTTCTTTCGACCTTGATGCCCCGAAATCGGGGCATCATGTTACTCAAACATAATTTGATGTTTGAGATCATCGTCGTTTGGAACGACGATGCGACTTTCATCTTTTTGGTCTGTGCTGTAAAGCAGCAGACCATCGTGCAGTCGATATCGATGCACGCAAGCGAGGAGGAACTCTGGGAGTTCGTCGCGTTTCTCACTTGATTGATTACTTACGTAATCAATCAACAGACGTGTCTCCTCGTCTGTTTTGTACGCCTCACGTACTTGTCGTATAATTGACGACGACAAAGCAGTGCAACCGATCGCGTTTGCAATAGCACCTTCGGTTACGGACGGTTTCGTCTCGTAATCGGGCCTTCGTGATAGCGCAACCGCTATCACGTTCAACTTTCCGGGTTTGTATTCAACCGTAAGGTTGTACTCAGAAAAGAATGACAGCCATCGAGCCATTCTTTGAGAAATGTGGGGTGAATTCACGGCCGTGCGTAGCGACGCATGGTCCGTGTAAACCACAAACGGTCTATCTCCCAATAGATAGATCCGAAACTTGGCCAGTGCATACTTCAAGGCAAGGAGTTCCTTGTCATGCACTGGATTGTTGCGCTCGGCTGGGCGAAACTGACGCGATTGATAGCAGATTACGCGATCACGATCATCCTGATCACGCTTCATCAAAGCACAGCCGATAGCGAAATCGCTCGCGTAGCAAACGACGTGGAACGGACGCTCGTTATCGGCTATAGCCAAGACAGGCGCTTCAGTCAAGCTTTGCTTGACTGCATCAAAAGCATCTTGGCATTGGGTATCCCAATGCCATTCGACATCTTTCTTAAGCAATTGAGAAAGAGTTCGTATTAACCCAGCATAGTTACGCGAATACTTGTGCAAGTATGTTGCCAACCCAAGGAACTTTCGAAGTTCCTTAACGTTGTTTGGCGTAGGCCATTCAACGATCACCCTGATCATTTCTGGATCAGGACGCACCCCGTTCTTGCCCACAAAACATCCAAGAACGGGTATCTCAGGTGCACTAAAGGTGCACTTCTTTAGATTTGCATAGAGCTTATGCGTAAGCATAAGCTCTAACACTCGACGTAGATGTTCCCTATGGACATCTACATCGCTTTTATCGTGTTCACCCTTACTATGGATGAACACGTCATCGAAATAACTCGGTGAGAATTCTCGCACCGGGCGTAATAGATGCGTTACGCATCTGTTAAACGTAGCAGGGGCATTTCGAAGCCCCTGCGGCATAACAAGCCAATCCCAAAGCATGCCGCTTGGGGTGCTTACCGCAGTGAGAGGGATATCCTTCTCACGCATTAGGATTTGATAAAATCCATCTCTTAGATCGAGAGCACTAAAGATGGTGCTCCAGCACATGCCATCAATGATGACATCTTTTCGCGGTATCGGCGTCTGCGCCGGTACCGTCGCTGCGTTCAGCTTGTTGTAAGCGTGAACGATTCTACACCCACCTGTGGACTTTTTCACACAAAAGGTTGGGGTAGAGTTCGGTGAGATAGACTCCCGCACTTGGCCTGCTTTACGACGAGATTCGAAAAACTCGTCGATCGCTTTTACCTGATCACGAGGCAACGGCCATTGCCGCGTGACACAATACTTCGTGCCTGGCACGAGGTCAATTTCATGACGAGTTCCCTTATCCTTAGGGAGCTCGGTAGGTACTTCTTCTGGGAATACGTCAGCGTATTCCCGAAGTACCTCATAAAATGGGGAGTTCGCTTTAAGCGACTCCCAGCTCTGCGCTTCAAAGCGCCGAACTTTGGTTTGGTCATTGGGAACCTCGTTCCCAATGTTTTCGACTTGTAATGTGGATATTCGTTCACAAATATCCACTACATCATCTGTTGCAACGATGATACAGATCTGTTTGATGTGATCATCGTGCAAGCTCTTCATAAACTTCTTCCAGCTTAGCTCTGGAAGAGCCATCACCTCCGAACCTTCTTTCGGAGGGTGTTCTATCAACAGAGACTGGGTAGCTAATCCGGTCTCCGTTTGCGTCAAGACGTTGATCGTCTCGACGGAACTGTCCATGCAATCAGACGCACTCGTCTGATTGACTGCTACACGGTGATTACGATTCACCGTGTGCGAATACTCATCATCATGGTGGCCACTGCCTACCATGGAATTTTCTTGGCGATCAGATGTGCTCGTCTGATCGGCCGCCTGTTCTGCTACACGGTGGTCTTTATCACCCGTGTGCATGGCTAACGCAGCGTGGTGGGCACTGGTCACCACGGAGTTGTGCTCACGATTGCACTCGATCGTGGCTTCACTCTCATCAGCACGGAATTCTTTCATCGTGTTGGAACCTTCGGTCGCACAGTGGGTGTTTCCCACTGTGGATACTATTTCATTCTCACGGTGGGTGTTTCCCACCGTGGATATCACTTCATTCTCACGGTGGTCTTTATCACCCGTGGAATGTTTCTCTCCAACACGCAACGACTCTTCTGTTGCGTGTGGTAGTCCCTATGGACTCTCACCAGCGGAGGTACCTTCTTCTGATCGTTTCGGAAAAGACCTGGTGGTGCCATCGCTATCCACCAGACTGTCCGACGCTGCGGTTGTATCTTCTGATACAACCGGATTACACACAGGGTGATCAGACCCTGAGGGTCCGCCGCAGTCGATAGATAGGTTAACCCAGTCGATCAAAGGTTTAAACTTGGCCATCCATGGGATTCCAAGTATCACATCGAACTTGTCATCTAAATCGAGGACGATTCATCCTCGAATGACAGTTCATTCAACTTGAAGCATGTTTTAATCACACGCTTTTGAATAGTCATGGTTGCACCTGTTGCTAACCGGACTGACAACATACTTCGTGGGGTTTCTACCTCCACGAAGCTCAACAGCGTTAGACTCTGAGGTTTAACGAAATTGTTTGACGCTCCTGTGTCAAACAAAGCTCGCATGGGGACATCTCTCCCGTGCGGCTTAACCTCCAGGGTGATAAGAGGCTTATCCCATAAATGCAGTTGCCATCATAAAAATAAAAGTAATAACACCTGAACACCATAATGCCCCTCGTGGAGTAATATATGATCCATAATATAAACCTCTAAAAATATGTACATAAACAACAATAAAAAAAGAGGCACCATGTATAAATCATAAAGAAAATTTGGAGTGATTTTTAATAATTTTATTTAAATTAATTAGAATTTTTGAATATTGTTCTAATATATTCATAGTCCCGTCTGGGGCTATTACCCTCACATGCCCTATGTCGGCATGTGGGATAACATTCCCAGTAGGGCGCCCCGCCCCTACTGGTGATTTACGTTTTTTGCACCAACAGGGCGATGTCCCTGTTGGTGTCGCCGTGCAGCGGACGGTTCCGTCCGCTGACTGCGTGGCACCGGACGCGGTGCCATACACTCATGGTCAAAATGCCCCACTTTCGTGCATCGATTGCAGCGAATGTTCTTCTTAAATTTCGGTTGCTTCGAGTTCGAAGCAACCGCAACCGATAGGTCCATCGTCTCTGGACCTCCACCGCCCATGCTCTGGCGCGGGTGGCTGTTTCTTGAGACGAAGTGTGAACTTCGTCTGCCCGACTGCTGATTGTTGACATGATGTTGCGGAATGTCAAAAGCGAAAGGCTGTTGAGCCCTTCGGCTGTACCCAGCATGCGATGACGCTGATCGCATGCTGAACTCCTCACGGATGCTCATATCAATGGCATCCCTTAGAGTCTTTGGCGGGTGCCGGTAAAGACTCTGTTTGAAGGGACCATCATTGAGTCCCTTCATGAAGCCAGTGACCTGCATTGCAGGGGGCATCGGCTCATACACAATATTTGACAGCAAATATTGCGTCTTCGGAGCGTAAGCTTGAAGGTCAAGCTTACCTTGCCGGAGTTCCATGAACTCCTGCCGACTACTTAGCTCCATTTCTGGAGCTTCAAAGTTGAGCTTTAGCTCGGCTTTTAATTACTGATAAGTCAGAAACGCAGAGTCATCAGTGGATCTGCGACTCATCGCCCATGCCCTGGATCTGCCGCCCAGACATGTTGTGGCGAAGTACGCCTGTTGACGTTCGTCAACAATATTTTGCGCAGAGATGGCATCTTCCACCTCTGCGAACCATCTACGAAGGGGATCGCCCCCTTCGCCGGTAAAGGGTGGTACTCGCGCCTTTACTACTTCAACGCTATGCGTTGCAGGTGCAGTTGCGGTACGCGCTGCCTCTGGCGCGGGCCGTACTGGATTTTCTAGGTGGTTAGCCTAAAGCGATTCACCACCTGTACCACTTCCTCCGGGGACTTACTCTTGGGGAAGGTAATGATGTCGGTCCCCATAGACCGAATCATTTCCACCGTCGCGTCTTTACTACGCGACGAGAAGTGAGGGAAGTGTTTATTCACCACTCCCAGCGTTCTTTCTCGCTCGGCAGCCGTCATGTCTCGCGACATGATGCCGAGCGGCTCTTAATCTTCGCTCCGCTAGTTAACTAGCAGAACGGAACTGTGGTCGTTAAGACGGACCACAAAGTGCTACCAGGTGTAACAGGACTGATCCTGTTACTGGCTTAAACTGTATCTTGCGAGGAAGCGCGCAATACAATTAGGGCAGGATTAGTTGGTAACAACTAATCCTATAATAAAAGTAAATATATTAATATTCACTTATCTGTTAGAACGCAAAATTAAAAGTGTTTATTTAATGGATGGTTTAGAGGCTAATAGTATAGTAACTAACTAATTAATATAATAATATCAAGTCTTTAACTAACTGTACTATTAGTTAACCTGCAAGATTCGGTATTTATACCGAATCGACTTTTCCTTCTTAGATTATAATAACTTATAATCTCTTATTTAAATTTCAGACAACGCGTCTGAAATTAAACTGTGATATTCTAACTTGAATATCAAATTTGTAATGGCACAACATTACAATTAGCGTCGAGTAGCCACACCACCAATGACGCATGTCCAGGCTGACCATTAGAAATTGTCCCACACGACTGTACAGTCGCTGCTTCAACAGTACTGTGTGCTTCGTTTGTTCCTGTTCGCATAGTTGTCGCACCTCTTCTTCGAGAGCAAACGCTTGCTTTCCATTTCCATTATTACTTGACCACACACACACACACACACACACACACACACACACACACACACACA
>CM047592.1:6115449-6143786 GCA_026184515.1 Peronosclerospora sorghi | reverse complement strand
CACACACACACACACACACACACACACACACACACACACACACACACAACTTTCTCCTCCAAGCTTCCGCAAACACCCTTACCTTTTCGACAAATGATCCCTCGTCAGTAGTAAATCGAAGAATGAAACCGAAGGTGGGGGGAGTTTGTCGACCCTAACCTCGAGAAGAACTGAATTCCATACAAAACGACTGTTAAAACTTGCAATACGTTTGTCATAGTGTCATGATGTGCGTACAGTTGAATTTGGGCTAGGTACGGGATCGCGTACTTAATTGAATTTTATACTTAGATCAAGATATTCGCTTAGGTGCGGGAGCGCGCATGCATCGACGACATGAATTGTTATTATATAGTAGATGCACATGTCGGCCGCTGTGGGATTTCATGTACGCGCATGCTATTTTTTCTGTGGATTTGCCGCGTGGAAGAGGCCACGGAGGGAACAACCAATCCACACCGAGCTAAGGAAGTTGGGGGTAACGTTGAAACCATAAAACTACCCGATCCGGATAAATAAGCGTAAAGTGCGTCGTAACGTACGCGGAGAGGAGAGGGCGAAGAGGTCACGAGACCAGACAGAGATCCAGCGCTGAGGTCAGAGAGCGCCAGGCCTCCGTATACGGCTCCAATGTCATATTTTTGATGCATGTTTAGGGGTAAAGTTAAATATAGTTATCCACGAGATCTCTTGGTCGGTTTCCGAGTGAAGGAACAGAGAAGCATGACACAACAAGAAGAGAAGGGTCAGCGATTGTCTTTATCGAAGCCGGTATTGGAAAGGAAGCTGTGAGTGAGAATAGGCACAACAGTCTGAGGCAAGTCGTGCTAGATGAAGTGAAAAGACCATGGACAAGGCGATTTCTTAGTTCAATCGATCCTTGATATCACGAGGTGTAGCATTAAAAAGTCGTTAAGCGGTTCGGGCCGCTTTTATCATCTAAACCACGTCACGAGTCGTAGCCCGCTTCTCATAGGAATACAGCCTTCTTATCCGGTGCCCTACATGGGCGCATGGATAATAGAAGTCGCAGGAAAACCATCGTCGGCTGCCGATAATCCAACAAGTACTGAATACGATAAAACCAGAGGAGGTGCAGCGACTCCGTACGGAGCGTGTGCTACACGTCAAGCACCACGGGGTTAATGTTCTTCCACTTCTGACAAACTAAAGGCTTCTTTTCAAGCGCTATCGTTATCCACGGTAAACAGTGGCGACATCATCTGTTCCAAAAAAAGGTGATCGCGAGGGTGGATTCGAAGAAAAAATGCTTTCCGTTTTGATTACGTTGTGCCCGTTACGCACACAATATTAGATGCGTGGATGGACATCTTCCAGGAACCAGACCTGAGAGCGCACAAACAGGAGAGGGAACGCAAGGAGAAATTGAAAATCTTCGAAGATTGGAAGCAATATTTTGCCAATGTGCTGTAACCCACAAACGCCTTGATCTGCTCTGCACTCACACTCTGTCAATTCACAGTCATTGGGTGCGATTTCGTTGGTAGCGGCGGCACCCATACCACGGGCAGCAGAGATTATCGAGGGATTGATGGAACACCTTGTCCCATCGGTAGAGTACCTTTGACGGAGCGAGGGGATTGCAGCAGAAATCTCGCGCATTCAGACGCTTGGGCTTCAAAATGAAGTTTTTTTAGCCACATTACCTGTTGTCCCAGTGGAGTCAAAACGAGTGATGTCAATGTCTCGCTCCTCAAATTCTTGCTGCGTTGGCCAAGCAGTATCCACACGTATGAGGTCAGCCAATGAACGAACTTTGAAGACTCGTGTACGTGCTGTCGAAAATTGCGATGAGGTTCAGGAACTATCTATATCCACCGACGGTGAGCTGGATTGATGCGATTCCGCGGTGGCTGCTCGTAGTGACGTTACGCGTCAGAGTGGAACCGGATCAGCATCAGGAGGCCGTACCAAGCGCGTTTGTTTGAACAGGTCTCGCCACGTGATCTCCCAAATAATCTTGTACCACCAGATCCAAGTCACTCGCTTTCACGATGATATTGATCATGTCTTCATGCCAAAGCAGAGATATCGTGAGGAAATCGAGTGCGTCGCATCCAACAGTGCAAGGAAGTGCCAACTGGAGCATCTCAGCGATCGCTGTCGTACAGTTTGTCACCTCTAAAATGCGTGCTGCGCTCACGAATTGAAGCACAAACCTGACGTCATTGCCTCTTAAGAGATGTTTCAAGTCACGGAATCTGAAGGCTCCGTCACTGCGTCGTTGGTACAAGAAAGTGCGCGGAATTATATGGATATGCGATGCGTCTCGATCGGTCTTCCGGCTGAGCACGAAGCAGTTTAGCATCGACTCCCACCTCTTCACTACTGCTGTTGGGATCAACACATGCTGTGTGTAGTGCCACAGCAGAGAGATCACCATCCTTTGGGAAACCAAGAGCCGGCCTCGAAGTGTCCTCGGTTGTCTGTACCATATGTTGAAGCGCCGCTCGAGGAACGCGACGAGGTCATTATCGACACAATATTTACCAAACGGAATGAAAAGATATTTCACTGTCTCGCTGCGACCAACTACTCGAAAATATAGTAGCGTTGGGAATACATCGTTCTGGTTCAGCGACAATAGCATCGACTTCTTAAGGGTTCAGGTTCGCCCCGGAGCCCCCGCTGGACTCTTATACGATCTCAAATTGCGCTTGTAGATATGGAATCGAGCTATCTAGAAGAGTCATCCGCGAAGAACATGATTGTGCTGGTGTGGTCAGCGTTCAGATACACGCCATATTCTTCATGGGAGCGCAGCAGGTTTCCCTGAGGTTCGATCAACAGAATAAAGAGCAGCGCAGACAACGGGTTTCCTTGCTTCACACCACGTGTGGGATGTAGCGCGGTGTGTATATTATGGTTGATGATAGGGTGCACAGCTGGGTAGGTGTACAGGAGCTTGATCCACCCGATAAATTGTACTCCAAACCCATTCTTTCGAGAACACAAAACATATAGTCCCAGTTGACTCGGTCATACGCCTTCTCAAAATCCAAGAACAGCGCATACGCTTCACCATCCAGACTCGTAAGGAGATCCAGCAGATATGCGAGGTATCGAACGTTATGATGAATCGATCGTCCCTTGACAAACCCTTTCTGGTCACGATGGATTAGGTCTGAAGTAACTTGCTGTAGGTATGTCAGAGATTTTGACAGCACCTTTACATCAACCGGCATGAATGCGATGAGTCGTTAGTAATCCGGTTCCGCTCTAAATCCCTACATTTTAAGAAGCACGACTACCGACTTGCTGTGGTACGGGGAGAAGTATCCACGCTAAAGCTGGTAGTTGAAAACGATAAGTAGGAATTCAGTAAACACATCTGGATCCAACTGGTAGGTAAAAAGATGTAGTCATCCATCCATTCCTGGTGCCGAAGTTTGTTTCATGTGCCGGATTGCACTCGCAAGCTCGGATGTGGTGATCGGCTACCTTAAAATGAAACGTTCAACTTCTAAAACGAAGTTCTTGATAGAGGCAAAGAATTCACTTCTTGTCATTGTCCGATGGATGAGTTCTTTCGGATGGGCTGTTTGGGTCCCCCATTTCCAATGTTCCAAGAAACGAAGAGCAATCTCTTGAGGGTTAGTTGACATACACCCACTCGGTGTCATTAATTACACAATGGAGACTCGTCTCAAGCTTGTATCTGGCGGAAAAAAGAAGTGCTTCGTTGATTTTTCAGAGGTAGCTGCTTGAAAGTCGAACGCGATGTTGTACGATGTTATCCGTGTAACTGTCTCCTTGCAGTTCGTTATGGCTGCATCAAAGAATTCTCGGTTTGATGTACTGGAAGAAACCCTATACCGAGCAGCAGCTTTGTCTAAGAGGCTCCGAGGGTCATTGGCAGCTTGATCGTCTTGCATTTGAAGCTTTGTCGGGACGTCTTGGGTTTGGGACTATTAATGCTTTCTTCTATTTTCACATACCACCCCAGGATTGGTGTCAGCGCGCAGCTTGTTGCGGACCATCCCAGCTTTTATCTAGATGGCTGCAACCACCACTGGATAGATACTACACCCAGTAGAGAGAAAATTGCACATACCCTCAGCCGAGACTCTCATGAAGAACACACATTGAGAAGGTTGGAGCCGTAGTAGAAGCGCTCATAGAAGCCATCCGACAAAACGAAGTAGTCCAGCCGATTTTTCCTCGGAAGAGGACCGGCGAAGAGGATTTTGGTGTCGAAATGGATCCGCCGTGCGTCGACGACACTGCTCATGACAGCTAGAGCGTCCAAGGTCGTTCCACAGGCCGATAGAAGAAGAGTCGAGCCATGGGTCCAAGGGAGTATTCAGGTCACCTATCACAAAGTGCGTCGCGTGGTCCTCAATCTCTTCGGTTGCCAACTCGAGCGAATTGTTCTTTTTCTTGGCGATTCACGGGCGCATAAAAGTTGTTAATGTAGCGAGGAGCACTCTCAATCATCACCTTTTTAACCACGTGTTAATGGCCTGGAATCGGGGATCTCGACAGCTGAGAAAAACACAAGAAAGTCAAAGCGGGGCAGTGAGCACTACATTTCTCCTTTCTCTTGTGGGCTGATCCTGGAACGAGTTGGGATTAGTCACGAAAACATTTTGTTGAAGCTGGAGAACAAGAAGGAAGATGAAGGTGGAAAGATTGGTTTTGCTACTGAAATTTTTTTTTGGACACACTCCATTCAGTACTTGGCGCATGCGCTCGACAAAATAACATTCTTCTTAAAGGCATTAGTGTTCGCTGTCAGAAAAATGCTGCTCCATGACGATCATCAGTAACCATAACTACTCCGCCATCGACGACCTGGAGCTTAAATACTGACAAATCATCTGCGTAATCAACCTTAAACTCGCGACGCGACTCAAGATCATCCAACAGGCGAACTTGACACTGTACCCCACTCAAATGATGCATGCAGTGTACACGAAACTCTGATCGCAAAAGAGAAAGGAAAGTATTCAGGTGGAGTAGACGCGTGTGGTGAGCTGGGATCTACTGATGCACTTTGCGATTGAACGGTAAGTTTTGAAGTGATCATATTTGTCGTTAATGAACTAACATCCTCGCCACTTCTACCTTCACTACTAGATATTTCTGTACTTCTAGATTTCTCTATTCTCGAACATTCTCGAAGTCTTGTTCGCAATGTCTCTCTCGCATACAGATCGCAGCTAGTTGCTCACAATGATTTTCCTAGTATTAGCTTCAACACTCCCCCCTCAACTCGCTGCGTACACGCCGCTTTTCATCACTAGGTCGAGGAAGGTCTTCTTCGGTAGTGCCTCGGTTAAGTAGTCGGCCAGCTGCATCTTCGTCAGGACGTACTGCAAACTGATGCTGCCTCTCTCGAGATGGTCACGTACAAAGTGTAGTTTGATATCTACACGTTTAGCACGCGCTTGATATCCAACGTTTTTTGCTATCGCTATAGCGCTCTGATTTTCTTCACAAATTGTTGTTGGCTCCTTCTGTTGACGTCCCATCTCTTTCA
Organism: Peronosclerospora sorghi; assembly: GCA_026184515.1. Classification (NCBI taxonomy): domain Eukaryota; phylum Oomycota; class Peronosporomycetes; order Peronosporales; family Peronosporaceae; genus Peronosclerospora; species Peronosclerospora sorghi. The sequence continues at coordinate 6,138,283 of CM047592.1, read as the reverse complement.
GCAAATTCCTAGCCCAAAGCACCTCCTGCGCACACATCGACATCTCCATGTATTCTGCCTCGGCGGAGCTAAGTGCCACGGTGCGCTGCATCTTTGACTTGAAAATAACTGGGCCTCCAGCCATGCAAACCAACACACCACTAGTAGACTTACGATTGTCCATACTACTGCACCAGTCAGCATCGATCCACGCTGTAAGCTTGACAACTCCGCTGTCACCACCACGGTACTGAATGGCATAGTCAATAGTAGATTTTAGGTAGCGTGTAACTCGAATTGCTGCGTTCCAATGAACTTCTCTTGGATTATCACAAAATCGACTCAAATGCGCCACTGCAAACGAAATATCTGGTCGCGCTCCCATCGCGACGTATAACAGCGATCCGATCAATGAACAATATGGTCGTCGCTCCATACGCTGCCTTCCTTCGGCAGATGATGGTGCTGTCAACTTGGTAATCAATTGACCCTTATCACAGGGATTGAGCACATTACGCGCCTCCGTCTGATTAAACTTTGCAATCAGTCTCAAAATGAACTGATTTTGCGATAGCGCTAAGTGCTTCTCCCTCACATCGTACTGCACCTCCATGCCAATCACGAATCGTGCTGTACCCAAATCCTTGATCTTTTAGTGGGCTGCCAATGACTGCTTCACGTCCACTATCTCTTCTTTCGAGCGAGCTCCAATCAGAAGATCATCCACGTACAGCGTGACATAAACGAAATCGCTGGCATTTTGCTTCACAAAAATACACGGGTCCGCCTTACACTGCATAAAACCTAGCTTCTTAAACGCGTTTCGAATAGTCTTGTACCAAACTGCTGATGCTTGTCGAAGGCCATACAAACTTCGTCGCAGTAGACATGCTTCTCCCGGCTGGTGTGCCACGCCTTCAGGTACACGCATGTAAATCACCTCTTTCAGAATTCCGTACAAGAAGGCAGTGTCAACATCACATTGTTCATTCATGTAGCCCATTTGACAACACAGCGCCATAAACATCCTAATCGACGCCATATTTGCAGCAGGAGAATAAGTCTCATCAAAATCAATACCGAACGTCTGGCTAAAACCTTGAGCGACTATTCTGGCCTTGAAGCGAACGATTTCTCCTCTTTCGTTCCTCTTCAACGCAAACACCCATTTGCATCCAACAAGTTTTGCGTCCGCTGGTGCTCGCACCATTTCCCAAACACCATGCTCACCAAGTGAGTACAACTCACGATTTATCGCTTCTTTCCACTCGTTCTTGTGGTGGAGCGGCTGAGCGAAGTTTTTGAGACTTGATCAAGCGGTACCACGGCGCCCAGACTGCCGACTAACAAAGGGGGTCCTCCGGATGTCTTCGACTGCTTGTGGTTTTGCTCGCCTTGTGTACCCGACGGCTAGGCGTGGGTCGCTCCTCAGGTGGCGGGGACAGCGCACAGCGAATTCTTGGTGCAAGATTGAATTAACTAACTTGTGACGATACAACCGATGCGATCAGGCGTGATCACGTGTGATCAGGTGCTTAAACCACGTCAATTAGCCGCGATCAGGCTTGATCAAGTTTGGGCTGATGCTAATAACCGACGATCAGCAGTATTCCGTCTTGATCGCAAGTGCGATCAGGCGGCAGTCCGATGCGATCAGGCGCTGAAACGATGTAGATCAGTGGTGATCAGGCTTGATCAGGCTTGTACTGATGCTAATAGCCGTAGTTAAGTTGTGTTCGGTCTTGATCGCAAATGCGATCAGGCGTCTTGATCGCAAGTCGCGATCAGGTACTAAAACGAAGCCAATCGGTCGTGATCAGGCGCGATCAGGCTTTGGCTGACGTTAATAACCGTCGATCAACAATATTCTGTCTTGATCGCAGATGCGATCAGATACTGAAAGGCTCGATCAGGGGCTAAAAGCTGCTGCCCAGTTGTAATATACCTTGATCAGACTTGATCAAGCACCGGAAGTCGTTCAAGTAGCAGTTGGCGCGATTTGCGATCAGCGATCACGATCACGATTCGCAGAAAGTGTCGATCAGGTGTTGATCGGTAGGGGGGGTACTTGATCAGGCAGCGGAAGTCTTCACTGCCTGATCGCGGAGCCTCTAAGCCGTCAAACAGCTAAGGAACGCCCAAATCAATGCGCTCCTAGCCTAGACTATATGAGGAATAGGTATTTATATTAAAATCCACCTAGAGTTCCCGTGGGGCGCTTAAAGCAGCCGAACGCTAGGGTCCAAACATTAATTTCACGGGAAAGAGGTGAGAGCACTGCTCGATCACGTTCCCAAAACCAAAAACCTTTAAACGAAGAACCGCAGACACTGCGGGCGGAAATGCGGGGTGAGTTCTCACACTATACGCCAACCGGTGGTCCAAAAACGCACTTAGTGCTCCCGCCCGGGACGTAGAGGTTTCAATAAGGTGGGGGCGCAAAGATGCCTTCCCAAAAAACGATCAGCGCGATCGTACGCAAAAGGAGAACTATATTAGCAATTAAACCCTTAGATCTACCCTGTTCCTACTTTCAACCAATCCGCATCGTCCATTCGAGACGCCTTCCGTCCATCAGTCGACCTGATTTTTCCGCTTGTTCCTTGTTTGTTCGCTGGTGTTCGCCGCGTACCTGTAAGTAATCAGCACATCTTCCGTGTCCCTTCTATATCCTGTCTATGTACACCACGGTGGTACGTACTACTGTACCCACCGTGGTACACATGGCGGTACCTACTTATGTACTACTGTATCCACTATCTGCGTCCACTATCAGGCCCCTAATTTAGGTCCTAATATTAGTCATAATATTAGGCCCCCTATGGGCCTAATAAAATGTCCAACATTAGGCCCTATTTTAGCCTAATAAAAAGTCCGTTTTACGACATTCTTGTTATCTGTTGATAATGATTCACGATAAGAATTCGGTACTTCTTCCAACAAATTGGCCTGCTCGGTGATTGTAGTCGCGACCTCTTCGGTTCTGGTTCATTCTTACAGTCATCGTAGCGCTGCCGAACAACTAATTGACGGCCCTCGCTGCCATCTACTTGCGTACTTTGAACAGGATTACGCACTACCAATCGTCCTTCAACAGGTGGACGGAAAACAATAGCATCACTCAATTCACGTTTATACCCGAGTTGCTGCTGCTCGTTCGGTGGTGGTAGCTGTGGGCGTCTTTCCACTGGCAGTTGCTCACGAATTGGTTTCTGCACAGTATTTACTGTAGCCACAGGTACTAAATTCAGATCGGTATTGCTTGGTATCTGTTCACGCACAGTAGGCACACTATCATAGCCCTCTTCATCGACCTCCATGTTGTCGAGGGAATCCTCATCTACCTCCATCATTTCGCTATCAGCTGTAACAGGATTTGGAGAAACACCCACATCATCGTCACGGATAATAGTTCGCACTACTTCATTCCTTTGAGGATTCACAGTAGTGTAGGTCTCACCAAAGCTCTCATCAAGTATAACAGTACGACTAATTTCGAGCTTATTCGTCTCCAAGTTCCACACGAGATAGCCCTTACTGCCTTCCGCGTAACCGAGAAACATACAACGGAAAGCCTTGGCATCAAGTTTCGTCCTCTTTGCCTTGTCTACGTGAGCGTAGCCACGAGCGCCAAATACCCGCAGGTGTTCCAATGGGGTTTCTACCTCCACGAAGTATGTTGTCAGTCCGGTTAGCAACAGGTGCAACCGTGACTATTCCAAAGCGTATCAAAGCTCTTTTTAAAAGTAAGGCTTTATCAGGGATGGGACAGCAAATAATTATTGATAGTGGTTCCCATCTTTTTCGAAGAGTTCTGATGGCTCTGATGGTCACAAATCATATATTGATTCGTAGGGGGATGCCGTCGCTCTCACACTGGACGGCAATCGATTCATTATGTATACGGCTGTTTGCATCGCTTCAGCCCACCAATGTCTCTCCATGTTGTAGTGGCAAATCATCGACCGCGCCATTTCTGCAATCGTTCTGTTTATGCGTTCAGCAACACCGTTTTGCTGCGGTGAGTATGGAACGGTGGTCTGGTGAATAATTCCATGCTCCGCACAAAACGCATTAAACTTCTTGTTCACGTACTCAGTCCCATTATCGCTACGAACACATTTCACTCGCGCGTTCAACTGATTTTCCATCGCGGACTTGTACTTCTTGAAGTAGTCCAGTACTTCAGACTTCCCCTTGAGAAAAAAAAGCACCACAAAGTGAGAATAGTCATCGATAAAAGTCAAAGCGTAGCGAGCCTTGCCTTGCGAGTTCACACTCATAGGACCCATGACATCAGTATGTACAAGCTGCAACACTGAAGCGGTCTTGACATGGCCGCGCACATTCGATGGAAATTTATCCACGCTCATCTTGCCTTGATGCATCCGTCACATAGATTCATGTCATTCACGGACGCAACCAGTTTCTTCGGCACACCATCACACACTTTCACAATGCTCTTCAAGCGACTAATAGTGACGTGTCTGAGGCGAGCATGCCACATATCTGTCTCACGTTCTTCTTCGGCGTTTATCAATTCACGACTGTCGTGCGCTTCGTTCGCCGTCTCCGCTACAGTCGCATACAATTTTCCCATCCGAGCGACTTCCATCAACTTCTCTCCTCTAAAAGAGATTTCACAAACCTTTTGACGAAATACAACCGTGACACCCTTGTCCGTCAATGATGGAACAGAAATCAACCGGCGAGCAAGATTCGGCACGTGCAGAACTCCTTTCAACGTCACCTTTGTACCATTCAAAGCTTGAAACTGCACAGAACCAGCCCCTATTGCTCGTATCGAACCTCCATCACCACTCCAAATACAAAGAGTAGTCACTAATGGCTCGTATGTATTAAAATCATCTCGGCCGAACGTCATATGTGATGTAGCACCACTATCTACCAGCCAGTCCGACGTAGTTTGCGTCGTCGCAAAGAATACATGCTCATTATTATCACCGGACCGACAGTCTGCTTGCCTATGACCAATTACACCACACTTGAAACAACGACCTCGAAACGAACCACGTCCACCTTGTTGTCCACGATAGCGTCCACGACTTCGTTGCTGCCCAAACCGCTGCTGCTGGCGAGATTGTCGGCTATCGTCTTGACCACTTGCACGCAGTGCGCTCTCACTCGTTTCACGCTCTTTCATCTTCTCGCTCTCACGTATCAGCATCTCCTTGGACTCCATCATCGTTACTTGATTTTTGTTCTCTATGATCTTTACGATTGCATCAAAATCGTCTGTTAAGCTACCTAACAAAATCACGAGTTGCTCGTCTTAAATCGCCTCTCCTACAGCGTTCATGGCCATCACCAGATTGTCAAACTTAAGTAGATGCTCCAATATTGCGTCGTGCTTCTCCATCTTAAACTCATGAATCTGCTTTCTGAGCTGAATGCGGTTATGCATCGACCTCTTAACAAAAAAGGACTCCAACATCGCCCACGCTTCCTTGGCGGATTTCGCAGTCCGAATCATCGTTTGATACTGCGGGCTCAGCATACGCGCGATCACAGCGAGTGCCTTGCGATCGGCGGACTTCCACTGCGCTGAGCTCGTGTCAATCCCGTCCTCTTCCTTGTACTCGACGTGTTCTGCCAAGTCCTTGCGCGCTAACGCCATACGCGCGTTGAACTCCCAGAGAAAAAAGTTCCCTTCGCGGAGTATCTTGTTCTCGTTCCCAGTGTTTGGGCTCATAACCTGATGCACTTTGCGCTTGAACGGTAAGTTTTGAAGTGATCATATTTGGCGTTAATGAACTTACATCCTCGCCACTTCTACAATCACTACTAGATCTTTCTGTGCTTCTAGATTTCTCTATTCTCAAACATTCTCGAAGTCTTGTTTTCAATGTCTCTCTCGCATACAGATCGCAGCTAGTTGCTCACAATGATTTGCCTAGTAGTAGCTTCAACATCCACTCTACCGGCTGTCTAGGTATTGGATCCAGTAGTCATTAACGAAGACCGCCAGCGGGATTGACATGAGCATGGGATTAAATATCTCAGTGCTTTGGATGTGTGAGACAACGCTATAATGGGTTCATACGTCGTCCACCACCTCGCAGTTTCATAAAATAAGTCGCATTTCTTTGATGGAACGACCGTTTCCATCCGTATCTTCCACTTCGAGTTAAAGGTAGTGTCTTTGTCCGACCGGGTCGCGCATAGAACATGGTTGGCTACGTGCAACTGGGAGCGCAATCTCGTGATATCTCCCTGCTATAGTCAGAGATAAAGCACTATTGAAAGCGAGAGGAGACTCGAGTGCCTTCTTCGAGATGTGATCCGGATTTGTGGCGTTTTAGGGGAGTTTTGCGCATGTCATCGAATACATTGTGCGCTTTTGCAAGACAGTTAGGGAAGATTTTGAGAACAGACGTGTTCTCCTCATTAAGCATCGACTCAGACACCAAAGCTGCTGGCGTCGATATGGACGCCTTCTTGATTTTCTTGTGATGCTTTTCGACGAAGAAGGCAGACTTGATTGATACTGTAATATCGTCAGGTATCTTTACGTCCACGGGGAATAACTGACGACAGCACCATACTTCTGATCGGTATTCTCGTTATTCAATTCGAACGCTACCTCCATGACTAGAGCGCTTCCAAATAGTTGTCTGTGGCGATTGGCTATTGCTGGAGCTGACCTTCCCGTTTCGTCCCTTCCCCAACTGCCAGATGCAGGGAGGTTTGCAGTTGCTTCCTTTTGAAGCTGGCTCTCGACGCGGATGTTGCTGTTGAGCTGGTTCAGGCACCGGATCAGGTGAAGAAAACACGCTGTCGAGTGTGCTAAGATCGATTCCGTGTTACAAGCGATATCCAAACGCCAAACGTTAGGAGGGGAACAGGGCGTTCTTCCCATATGCTCGGTGCAGCTTGTTTTCAAGCGGTAACGGGTCACAGACACTGCCATTCACCAACAGCGCTGGGAAAAGAGCCCGATGTAAAGTAAACGCGCCATGCCGAGGAAGTTATATAGGTCGCAAGGTTCACTTCACGGAAGTGACATACACCAAGTTATGTACCAGCAGAAACAACCGGTGCAGGATCAAGTCCGTGTCCATGTCCGAATCGACGTTTTGTTGTCAATTAAGTACTTGCTTCCAAGCACATCAAATTCTTGGAAGGTGTAGACATTACCTAGAATGTTCACCTTTGTGAGTTCGAGTTGAAGGCAAGCTTCCTTCGATTTGACCTTCACGCGAAAGTTTTTTCATCGGTAAACTTGGAGATCTGTCCGATCTCGAACTGTTTGTAGAGCTTTTCGAGTGATGGATTGCCATCGCTTGGGCCAGAAAGCGAAGCCATGATTTTTTGAAGTGGATTTTTTGCGGGTGTCCGTCCAGTGTCAATCACCATATCAAACGTGTTCCGACGGAGGCGTACACACTAAATTTGATTGCTCCATTCGAGGCGCAATGTACGCCCAGTCGTCACCAGCGGCATACTAACGTTTAATAGCTTCAATGTCGCAAGCGAGAGGTGTCTGGGTCTCTACCCGACGACAAGCATCGTCGGTTTGAGTAGTATTATCACGACGGATTGTTTCTTGTTGTGATAGCACATCAGACAGAGTCGAACGAGAATCCATGTGAGGAGATGGAGGCGAAGTAGTGTCGGCAGACGGAATCGCAGATTCCGTCGGCTCTTCGACCGAGGAAGCATCCGGAAGTGGGGACATCTCGGTCTTCGGGGATACTGCCGAGACTTCAATTGTTTCGAAGTACCATTATTCGATACCTCCTCGTCTTCTGCACCTGTTGCGGTCTCTCCAGAAGCATCCTGAGCGGGAGCCACTAAGCAATGGGGCAGAAGAAGTGTAACAGGGTTACATTCTGGTTACATTTAGTATGTGGTGTACGTGAGTACACTACGGTTGGGGTCAGTATTGACCGGTCCGAAAGGTTTTGGACCATTGGTTATTTTAACCAATCATGGCAGGAGCCCTTGGTGGAGGCGTGGCATCCAGCCACGTGTTAGTAAACAGGTGGTGTACACTACATTTTAGCTAGGTACGAATTTAGTAAGTTCTACTAAGTATTACATATAGTTTACATTAGTTTAAATTAATTTAGGCTAATTTCATATGAAATATACATTCAGTTTACATTTCACTCAAAGACTACAGGACGCTCGACCTCGACCGGTCGCGCGCGTAGTGAGTGTAGTAGCGTAAGGGAAGTTCTTTCCTTAGCTACCCCCTTATTAAGGGAGCCTTGTGTTAAGGCGTTAGATTGTGCTAACTAGTAAACCAAAGTGGAATCTTGGCCCCGAGTAATAGAGTTCTCTCTTACTAAGCCCTTTTGTAAGGGCGTTTCGGCTATGTAGCGGCACATCGCCGCTTTAGGAAAGTCTTTATATGTGCGCTAGCCGCACCGTGCGTGTACACACCGGCTACATCTGGTAGCACTTGTAGTCAATCCAACACCTGTGTTGGTAGGCTACGGCATCCTCTGCAAAGGATGAATCAGGACGATTGGGAAAGGTTAACCCTCGTCCAGCAGGAAGCCTTTAACAGGATCTTATCCTTACTGGGTGACGAAGGCATGCATCTTATAGTGGAGCAGGGCCTTGAGGCAGTAAAGGCGAGGGTCAATGTCCTCACCGCCCATGAGGCGAGTTTTGGTAGAAGTCGTTCCACGGGGGTGCGTCCCCCATTGTCCTTTAAGATAAAGGAATTCACCGGTGAAAAAGGTGATAACCTTTATGTGTGGTTACGAGAGGTCGAAACGGCCTTCGCCACAGCGAATGTGATCGCTGATCACTTTCAAGTTGGACTTGCATTGACCCATCTTTCGGGCAAAGCCCGTACATGGGCGTTTACGTGTCCGGATGCGGTCATGGACGTGTTACCAACCTGGAAAGTCCTTAAGAAAAAGCTTATGGATATGTACGCCACGCCTGATCTGGTTTTCCAGAATCAGCTGGCGTTTTTGAGGTGCCGTCAGGGCACTAGGGACTTGGAGACATATGTCCAAGAACTGAAGACCCTGTTGGAGGGGATGTACGCGAAAGCGTATTCGGACGATGTGTCCATCCCCGTCTTCATGGGAGGCCTGAAATAAGGGCCAGTGTCGTGAAGGAACTTAGATTTTCGAGGTTTCCTCTCAAAAACAACACAAGGAAGCGATACAATACACATCTACTGCTTAAACTTCCCAAGCTCTTGATACTTACGTCCGAACCTTAATACAAAGTTACTGAAAATTGACACTTCCTGGTAACACTCAGGCTGCCCCTTAACATAGCTAATCGAAGATGATCTTTATACCAGATCAGGCGTGGCGTACATATCCATAAGCTTTTGCTTTAACACGCGTTCACTTAAAGGTGTCCTCGGGTTGTACTTAGTTTTTGTATAGGTTTAGAGAGAAGGTTTTGTTGGGTGGAGGTCGACTGGTCACTAAGGGGGAAATTTGATTATATTAAAAGTATTAAGAAATTTTATATCTACCTCCAGTATCTGTTCACCCTGTTACTTCTTGGTTACTTCAGCACTGGCTTCAATACCGAAAACTCACTTCATGACCGACTACGACACCGTATACTCTTTATGTATACTTTCCGTATACAATTCACCATAAACTTCAGCCACTTCACCACAACCGCCCCTTGCGCAGATTCAGCGTAAGCGAGCAAAAGCAAGCAATCCATTTATATCTCCTGTCAAAACCAATGTTTTGTTCTACTCCCACTTCAAATATTGACGTGCGTCAATGTCCATCATAGTGGAGACAAAACAAGGAGTATCATACCTCCTGCACACTTCCATCATCCGATCCCAATCTATATCTTGCTCGAATACATATCGTGCAGCCGCAATGAATAAGTAATCACGTGATATGCTGAGTGATACCAACGACCTCGAAGGGTTTCCTTTCATAAACCCGATAGTATGTGAACGCACCATGGTAACAATAGTAATCTCTGCTTCTCGACCTTGACTAGATTCGGTAGTAGCTACTTCGATATCTAGATGGTCTGCATAGACTCCATTTAAATACCGCAACTCTCTCCTCATAGCTGAGACTTGGTCTTGATATGGGGATATTATCAAAACTGACTTTTGTATAACGGTACCCAATCTTCGTGCTTCAGCCCGTAAAACCGACCATACTTCGTCCAATACATGCACCACTATTGCCAATTCAATAACGTTTCTATGCTTATACATGGTTCGCTCGCGTTCTTCAACCCATTCTTGAGAGCTAACCCACACGACACGATGTATCCCCAACATTTTCTTCACCCGAGAAGGGTAGCGGTCATCCGGCTTTGCCCAATTAAGTGTTTCCATATGCTTCAGGTGCATTGGTGCCAGATAATATTGTGACTTATAGGCTCGATCTCGAATAGTGTATGGGTAAAATGTTTGTAACAATCTCGTGATCATAGGATGGCTCCTAAATTCTGCCGTCATGGTAACTCCAGGGAATGCAGGTGATATCTTCCTCATCGCTCGGTAATGTTCCATGGAATGTATTAACCCCCACGTAATCTTATGACGACGTACGCCATCACGTAATCGATGCTTCATTCTTTCATCCATAGGGAAGTATGCAAAAAGCTGGTACGGATCTCCCACTGAGATAATCACTTTTACCCACGGTCTAATGGCTTGCAGTAATGCCACTTCTGCTGTTTGTGCACCTTCATCATTGATAATCACGTCATGGAGCAAGTTCGAGAGATCTGGTCGCCCCAATCGAGCCAAAGTAGCAACAATCACACGTGCTCCATCCAATGTGTCTTTCTCTTTTAACTTCAACCTGGGAGCTATCTCTTTCCGATTCACATACCCTTCCAACGATTGTCGCTCTCGTCGTAATATCTCCGAAAGGAACCTTCGTCGATACTTCTCAGCATCTGGCGCTAACATAGTGCCCTTTATTTCTCCCAGCCGAACTATATCTTGATCGTTCAACTGCTTTGAATCCACCAACCTTTTCAGATCTTCATCAATAGCTGCATTGGTTTCGGACACGATAGCAATCCGATATGAAGGGAAAATTGCCAATAAAGACAGCACAACAGCAGTAATTGTGGATGTCTTCCCACATCCATAAGGGCCACGAGCCAACACTATCCCTTTCGTCTCTATTGCTGCACGGATCACTTCCATTTGATCCCTGTCCAGGCTGCGCTGAAATGTCTTGTATACTGGTGTTTGCTCTGCATCAGCCATTACTGATGAACTCCCCATCGATTGAACAGTTTCCCGTCGAATTATTAGTTCCAAAATTTCTGGCGGTGAACCTATGGTCAGCTTATCTATCACTCCGAATCTTCGGACATAGTTCATATATTGACCTTGGGTATCCATCGTAATTTATGTATGTTCTTGTGAATACGTCCTCCTGGGTCTGTGGTTAGAATAATATGTCTGAATCCTACAGAACATATTATCCCCCAACCTAAAAATCCCAGGTTTCTTCCTTGTGGAACGCATATCTGTCCATAATCCCATCGTTGTAAATCTTCTGTACTCGTATTTACATGTTCCTGTATACCATTTCCGGCTATGTGCAGGTACATTACCCCTCTCATTAATGGCATGAAATGAGTTGTTCCATTATCATTGGTGTAAGTATTCCATCGTTTGGCTAAACATTGCCCAATGCCGTATGATAACACCTGAAGCTTGATGGTTGCATCAACATCATCCGCTATCCAGTCGTATTGCTCAGGGTTAGTGGCCCAATATGCATCTAGATGTGTCACTAGACACATATTAAGGAGGTAATCACTACTGATGTGAAATCGTCCACATACACCTCCCGATATTTTGCATATAACCAATGTCTGCAACTTTCTTGGTAGTGAAATTGTGGTATGGTCACATCATATTTTAGACTACACAAGTCATCCCTGCAAGGTCCAAAACCCACCACCCCAACATTCGCGTAGGAAAACCACTAGAGACGCTGAATCTCGTAATAATAACGTGACAGCAAACAATACGTTTCTTGCATAATCCGGGGTGATCGATTTGATTTGTCGTCTTATACCAATTTCTTTGTGTAACTCCAGTGATCGGCTCTCACTAATAATAGCTCCCGGGCTGATAGTGCTCTTTTCGACTTCCTTTCCATATCTGACATACGCGTTATCACTCGCCTTGTCGTTAAGCCTTGCTTACATGCACTTCGCCACGCTAACTCTCGACACTCAGCTGTGAGTGGCCCTTACTTAAACGTATAACTTCTATATTCTTCTTTCCTCTGCATGACAGTCTTGAACGCTTCTGTGTTTGTGTCAGTCATCGGAGTAAGGTTATTCAGCACCTGTCCACACAACTCATCATAGTCCTGTACTGTGCTTGTAGTGGGAGTTATCTCTTCGGAAACGCAATTACTCGCCTCTTCTGGTCCACTGAGGTCCTGTCTATTTGGTAATTCATCTCCGGTAGTTACTAGTTTTTCTTCATTACCTTCACAAAGACTTGAATTTGAGTCTTCCGCCGACTCTGTTAAATCTATGGCTGTGGGGATGATTCGTTTTGACTCTCCATCATCGGTTATAGTGTTGTCACGTCGTTCTTCGTTTAGCACTGGTACCACTATTTTATCATCCCCCGAACTCTGACCTTTGCACGTTTCACCGGAGTTTGTCTTTTCTATTACTTGCAATGTACCTTCTCCGATCTCCACAGTTCCGCATACATTGATATCCTCAGCTGACATTCTTTGTCGTTCACGTTGATTCAACACCAACTCTTCCACCATGTCTGATTCCCCTTCCACTTCTGATGACGTCGGAATAAGATTGTGCGGATTTTCTCTACACATCTCCTCATGGGTGTGCACAGTGTTTGTAGGAAAGTCTATGCCTTCCGAGGCGCACTTATTCTACTCCTCTAGCACACCGAAATCTCGTCTATACGGAAGCTCATCCTCTTTGGTCTCGGTCTCTTCCGCATCGTCTCCCTAAGACTTGCATTTGGACCTTCCGTCGACTCTATAGGATCTATGTTCGTGGATTTGTCTCGCTTTGATTCTCCATCATCGTTTAAGGTGCTGTCAATTTGTCTATCACTCAGTGCTGATTCCAATGTGTTTTCGTCCACCATTTCTTTCTGTTCGGCGATTGCACTGGACTTGGTCTCTTCTGCTTCTTGTACTGCGTCTGCAAGCTCCACATCTTTACACGTATTGACATCTTCAGCACCCATCCTCTGTAATTCAAGTTGAGTCAACACAACATCTTGCGCACTTTTTGACTCTCCTTCTTCTCCTAATGATGGATTCGGGCTCCCTGGTATCTCATCATCCGCGATACGTTGCTCTTCCCCGACGTTCGTAGAGATTTCTTGTTCCGACTGTGGACCTGGTCTTGTAACGGTATGCTCGACGCTCTGTACCCTACGTTTTAATCGATGGAGTCTTTGTTTGATTCCTGCATATGTTCTTGGCGTGTACTTGAGTCTGCCCGTGCTTAATGTGTCATGTAACTTCTTAGCAATTAAGTTCACACCCATTTCACCACGTTCGATCGCCTCTTTCAATATAAGATCCTCTTGTGGGGTCCATCTCCTGATACTTTTTCTGTCTTCACGTTGATTATCATCCCCATCCAATAGTATCCGGGATTTTCCCATATCCTTCTGGCGTAGGCGCAAGGCTTGTATCTTATTTTGTATAGATGTTCTGGTGCGCATCTTCTTAGCTTGTGGGAATTGCACCGGATACAGCTCAGCCATATGAGTGGTGGTGGCTTTTTGTTCTATTAGCTCTGTCAACCACTTCATCTCCTCATCAGTCCACTCATTATCCCTTTTCCGTTTAGATCCCAATCGCCTTAGCATAATCTCAACACTAGCTTCTGTTCTCTTGATCCATCCTTTTTCTTGACAACGCTGATTGTATAAGTTGCTTATCTCGGAGACTGACTTTTTCCGATTCTTACTCCCACATTGTATGCGTAGCAACTCCTCCTTCTCATGGTTGGTCCATTCAGAAGGGTGTGTATGTGCAGACTTTCGTTCAGTTACAGGTTGTAGTCCGGCCGTACTACGAGGGATATCCCCTGAGATGCAGACTTCTTCCCCGTTGTGTTCTCTTCCACTGGCGGGGCCTCCCGACTCTTTTAGACTCAACAATGTGCGTATCATGTCTTCGTTATTCATCTTCTGCCGTTCCGATTGCAACCCTCGATGGTTCTCCAAGCGTTAACTCCTTTAAGACTAGTGTGTCATTAAGTTAGCCTGACACCTTTAGACCAACCACACTCTGGGATTTACTGTCGTGAACGGTCGTGTCGTAAACGATCACGTCGTTGACGATGATGTCGTGGACGGTCAAATGTTACGTGATTGGCCAAAACCATCCAATATTATGCGACCATATCCTGCGTACTTATCGAGGCTTGTCGTGGACGATCATGTCGTGGACCATGATGTCGTGGACCATTGAATATCACGTGATTGGTTAAAATCATCCAATCGTATGCGACCATATCCTGCGTACTTATCCAGGCTTGTCGTGGACCATGATGTCGTGGACCATTGAATATCACGTGATTGGTTAAAATCATCCAATCGTATGCGACCATATCCTGCGTACTTATCCAGGCTTGTCGTGGACCATGATGTCGTGGACCATGAAATATCACGTGATTGGCCAGAAAACTCCACTTGAAAATCCCGTTATAATCTCATCCAAAATTAGGTATACGATGCTCAGCCTCCACAGGTAGTCCGCGCGTCCTCAAACTTACGCACGTGTACTCCGAACTCCAACAACTTGTCATGTATGACTCCATTCGGTGAGTGCCCTTCCAACCATAGCATTATACTCTCTTCTTCTTTACTTAATATGTATCACCTTCTTCTGTGTAACAGGTGGTTCACTCGCTTTGTTACACTTCTGGGGGCAAGTTTATACTTGACTCCTACCCCATCATGCTGAGGCTCTGCTGTTACTGCTTGACCTCAGTCATTTCCTACTCCTGTGTCTTTCATGGTTGTTATGCAGGTTTCGCACTGCTAACACCCCAACCGGTTATCTTTTTCCTAGCGGCCCTCGACACTCAGGTTTACTGTCCTTGTGGCTCGCTTGTTTTTTATTAACACGTTGTGCTTCTCCATACAGGTTTTGCACCTTTGGGACCTCGTGAGGTATCTCTTCGTACGGGATTCGTTGACGCACAGGTATAGTCATATCATGTTGCGTTAGATGTACAGGTTTCGCACCTTTTGGACCGTGATAGGTATCTCTTCGTATCATCTTGTTGCCGCCGTATGGGTTTTGCACCCTTACGACCTAGTGGAGTATCTCTTCGTACGATCTTGTGCTGGTTTATTGTTATCTTGTCGTAATTTTTGTGGGATGCACAGGTTTTTCACCTCTTGGGCCTGTATAGGCATCTCTTCGCGTACTCTCCACATCACATCATCAAGTCATTGAGACCGTATGGGCTCACTATCCAAATTATGTTCATTATTTAGCTATATTGCTCCATTCAACATAGGTAATCACGTAATGTATCCACATATTCCAAACATCTTCCAATTATGTTCAAACATGCGTCTTTCTGTTATATTTTTGTTTGTGTTTGTATCTTCTGACTTTCCCCTAATGCAACCAACTTGGGTCCGCATTCAACTCATCACAACCAATATGGGTCCGTGATAGGGATGTGCTACATCTTCTGGGGCTTCTTTTTCTTGTTGCTTCGACTTCTTGTTATCTTCTTTTTATCTCTTCCGTCGTCTCTCCTCTTCACCCTTCTTCTCTGCTGAGGCGTCTACATTTCCACTTCAGTGATGTCCTTTTCTGCCGTCTGGGATGCGTAGTGTCTATTCTCCCAAGCTCGCTGCGCATCAAACTCAACAAGAGTATGGTACAAGAAAGATTGTCTTCGGGCTCCCACGTCATCTCCTCGGTATCCTTCCACTTGACAAGGTATTCTTTCACCCGACGCCCGTTTCTTGTCCTCTGTTTCACTCGACAATCCACGATACGTTCCACTTACCATTCTTCGTCTCTGCCAGGTTCATACCAGGAATCTTCCGGAAGTAATGCTTCATCTAACTCTAACGCATCCTTGGTCTGAATCTTTTCACGGGGACGTCTCATCTTGCTGATATAAGGCTTCAGCCTAGCAATGTGCACTAACGGGAATATTCGACTCTCAGCTGTTGGTATCACTAACCGATATACAATATCATTCACCCGTTAATCCACCACGTATGGGCCATGCCACAAGTGAGCCAACTTTCTTACCAACCCTGGCTTAACCAAATCGTGATACAGCCATACTAACTCTCCAGGGCGGTAAGCGGTTTTTGTAGTCGACCATAGCTTTGACTCGACTTTCTCGTTATGATGTTGGGCTCTTTCTTTACTCACTTGTTCCCGGATGATGGCTGCCTGCGCTTGGGCCTCCATGTGCCTTTTTTTACAGCTAACCTCCAATCTAATGCATCTTGTTCCGTGACAGACTGATCCTTTGGCGGTACCATCGCCTCCATCGTGGTTCGGGGTTCCCATCCATGTACCAGATAGAATGGAGTTTGATGGTGCTGTAGATCCACTGAAGTGTTTAAAGCAAATTCTAGTGGTGCCACATATTCATCCCAATCTCTCTGTTCTGGATCCGTTATATAGCATTTTATTGCCTTAATCACTGTCTGCACTGATCTATCCTGTTTGCCGTTGGCTTGTGGCCGATATGCCAATGTAGGCCTATGTTTCTGCTTAAGCATCCGATTAAACCTCCTAAATACCGAACTCATAAACCTTGGGTCTCGATCATGTCTTAGCATTTCTTGCGCTCCAAATCTCTTGTAGACACCCACCATGTATGCTTCTGCCACATCCTGGGCTGTAGTGGTGCTCATTGGGATAAGGATCACATATCCAGAAAACAGACAGATAAATCACAATAGCGCTTCATGACCCATAGTGGTTTGTGGTAGAGGTAATGCAAAATCCATGGCCAGAATCTGAAAGGGCCTTGATGCCACAATATTGCCACTAATACGCCCCTGGTACTTCGGCTTTCCTTTAGCCGTGGCACAATCTTCACATGCTGCGATATAATTTTCGATATGGGCATATATTCCTCTCCAGTAATACTTAGACCTCAAACGAGCATAGACTTTTCCAACTCCTTGATGTGCTCCACTACCAATATCAACATGGTAGGCATATAACACATCCTCTTGCAATATAGATGGTACGACCAATCTCCACACTTGGTCCTCAGTTCTGCTTCGTGTGCAGGCGACGTAATAAAGAACATTTCTACTGTCCAATAAATACATCATCGCATGCCGAGCCACCCTTTTCCATTCGCTGGCGGAGTTTATTTTGTCATCTTCTCCCTTCAGATACGCTATAACATTCCCACACCAATCGTCATCATTATGAGTTGATGCTATTCGCTCAAGTCTAATGGTGGGCGCCGTTTCATAGGGATCCTCTTCTGTATCTTCGCGGCTTTGTTTAGCTTCGACAGTACCGTCTTTCGCAGAGTGCGTCTCTTCTTCTATATCCACCCCTTGTTCCACGGTCCCACTTCCTGGGTATTGAAAATGTCCTTTCTTCAGTTTACCCATGCTGCGAGTGATTACAAATACTTGTGGTGATTGATATCTATCATCTCCCCATACACTGACTTCCGTGGTTTCCACTTGCGCTTCGTCACTTGAATTACCACCACTTCTGTCAGTCGGTTGAGCAATCTCCTCTGCGATGTCCTCAATCTTATGCCTTTCTGGGGGTACCATCTGCATTGGCATACAATAACTCTGGTAATCGGTTCAACAATTTCAGGTCCATCATTTTTTGCTCACTTGTGAGCTTTCCTGCTCTTTGTTCTTTCATTGCGCACTGGGTGAGGAAATCTGCCGCTTGGTTATACTTGCGTACCACATGCACTAGACTAATCGCCTCAAAAGTTTCGACCAGCGAGTGGACTCTATTTAGCCAGACCAATAACGAAGCATGGTTACAGCGTAAATCTCCATTGACTTGTCCAATCACCAACCTCGAGTCTCCACATACTAGTGCCTTGCTTATATGATGTGTTTGCGCAAGTTGTAGTACGCCGATCAAGCCATGATATTCACTATCGTTCACGGTGAGGTTGTCCTGGATTCCATATTCAGCTGCCATCACCTCCCAAGTAGGCAACTCCCATACTATCATGCCAAATGTGCCTTTAGGATTATTTTTTATCCGTACTGCACCATCAAATGACAAAACATATCCAGTACTTTGGCGACACATCCTGGAATTGGTCTAATAATTGGCGTGTCCTTCAATGTCTTTAGTGGCGCTATATCTTCTAATACTGCATTCATTTTTTCCACAGGCACTATCGATGCAGCCAATAATGCGGGCAGGCCAAAGCCTCCATGGTACGTTCGTATAATCTCTAGCGACCATGGAGATAACATCACCGCCCATTGAATTCCTCTTCCCGTTAAACTTTTAGATGTGAATAGCCATCGCATCGTGGAGTACCTTGCATATACAGTTATATGCTGCCCAAATAAAATATGGCTAGCATCATGTAACGTCTTCAACAAAGCTAGCACCTCCTGTTCTGCTCCTGTGTATCGTGTCTCCGCATCTTTGAACACTTTACTGACGTATCTTACTGGGTGCAAGATCCCATCGTGTTCTTGACACACTGTTGCTCCAAATGCCCACGTATTAGTGTATATAATTACGGTTAATAGTTTCGCACGCTCGATATGTCGTAGCAGCGGTACGTGCACAAGCCGATCCTTCAACAATGCAAAAGACTTCTCAGCGTGTTCCAATTGAGTTCCATCTCTTAACTGCAGGTCTGTCAATTCATATAGTGATGCCGCTAACGTAGCGAAGTTGTCGATAAACCTAAGATAATAAATCAGACTGCCCGTGAATCTCCAAACCCCCTTTAATGTCCGTGGAAATCCCATCCTGATAATTGACTCTAAATTTCGCGGGGACGCTTTGATTCCTTTTGCAGATATGCGATGACTCAGGAACTCCACACTGTGCTTCCCAAACGCACTCTTGGGTAAGCTTATAGTGATTCTCCAATACTTGAACGACTCCAAAAGGTTCCCAAGCATTAAACACAGTGTATCCCAATTACTTGCCCCGAACGTAATGTCACCAATGTATGAGCGCCTCCCAATGATAGTTCGCACCTCACTTTCCACCACTTGACCATTATGAAATACATCTTGTGACAGGGGTACGTCCGTCTCCAAAACATATGTGACATCATCATCGATATCCATAGTGGTATCATCGTTCGTGATCTTGCACATCAACCCCATCTGTTGTGAGCGTCGGACCATTGTCCACAAGGCATTGTCCACTATACGCTGATATATTTGCGGCGCATTCTTTTATCCTTGTGGCATTCGGAGCCATTCAAAGTGCCCTAGCGGGCAAATGAAAGCGGTAATTAACCGATCACTTTTTGTCATAGGTATAGCCCAATACCCACTCGCATTCTCCATCGAAAATAGCCATTTAACTCCTTCAGAGTTGTCTAGCAGATCATCTATCAAAGGCATGGCATACACCATCAGTCTTGTCTTTTGATTCACAGCTCGATAATCAATGCACAATCGTATGTCTGTTTTATTCTTCTTTAACACGATCACGATTGGTGAGGCCCAAGCTGACTCCGAATACTTAATTAATCCTGCTTGTAACAGGCCTCGTATCAACTCATACAACTTTGGTAGGAGATGCGCTGGTACCTTGCGCGCTTTCTGAGCTATAGGTGAATTGCCTCCAACATCCACATCGTAAACCACACCCCTAGCCGGTGGGTGGCAGCGCATTACCAGAACTTATGAACCCATCAGCATACTTGTATAGCAATGATCGTAACTGGTCCTCTTGTTCCTTGGTGGTAATCCCGGGCTCTCCTATGTCTGCGTTTGCCATATCAGGTGGAGTTATCGGACCTTGTTGTACTTCAGGAATAAGTACCAGCTGTTCTTCCATCGCTCCAGCCGACATCTCCACCCCTTCATGTAGGTAGAACTCCTTTTCCAATTTAGTTTGATCTACCTTTAATGGGTATATACCATCCATCACATATATATAGCGGGGGGTTTATCTCCAACCATCTGCACCGCATGTATACTTGCCCAACTAATTGGCATACTAGCACTCCCCATAATTCGTTCCTGTGTTAGCATATATTCTTCGGAAGCTCGATCTTCTTGAGTCATTAAAGGTAGCTGGTTTTCGTTGGGGGTCTGACAACTTTGATCTTTCATATTCAGAATCACCCCCGCCTTCACCAAAAAATCTGTCCCAAGTATTGCTAGAGCTTGCGAATCAATGTCGGCTACCCACATCTCACAATTAAAGATAACCGATGGGCCCATCCGTATCTTGACCGTGGCCAAACCAATTGCGCCAATGGTGCTCTCTGTTACACCACAAAAGCTAGTCGGGGTATCAAACATCATGGCTGCTATATGTAACATCTTCGCTACATTGGCATGCAAAACTGAAATGTTCGCGCCAGAATCCAACATTAACGGCTGTTCCAAATCATCAATTGCCCCTTTAACGTATACTTGAGATGACGGCTGTATCGTCTCGGTCAATTGTTGCCATCCTTCCCGTTCTCCCTCTCTTTTATCCACCAGCGTGACATAAGCCGAGACATCTGCTGTTCGGTAGTCGCTGATGCGTCTTCTTTTTCTTCTTCTTTTTCTTCAAATGTAACTTGTGTATCCTCTTTTTCTTGTATTTTCGTCGTTTCTTGATCCTCGTCCATAGTGAGTGATTCTTCCATGCGAAATGTATTATTTTTCTTGTTTTCCTTTATGATGAAGGGTGAACGCGGTGTTGCTTTCACATTGCTCGACAATGCCCCCCCTTTTCTTTTGACAGTGGTCGCAACGCACTGTGGGGTTAGGCATTTAACTGTGCGGCCACTTGATCCTTGGTCAGTTCCCCGGACTTCAGCTTGCTCCGCATCTTGTCCATCTCTTCGATGAACTTCCGACAATACTTTATATCGTGGCCAACTGTTTTGCAATACTCACACGTCTGCAACTTCCAACATTTTTCCTTATCATGTCCCTTTCGATTGCAGTGTTCACATACCACTCCCCCATCATTATTATTAATGAGTCCGCTGCATTGTATGTACTTCACCGCCCATCATGTGTACACTGGGTTGCGCATCTTCGTATATCACTTCGGCACCCTTGCGCGCAGGCGTTTTCTTCCCTGGTCTTGTCAAACGTGCCTCATGTATCGTCAACACCCTTTCCAATTCTTCAACATTATTGAATGTCAAATGCTGATACTGCATTTGTATGACACGATCATGAATAGTGTCAAAGAATTGTTGGATGTGTTCCTTCAACAATGAGGCGTTTAGACATCCCTGAAATCCATTCCAGCTCGTAACGCCGCGGCATTCAGCCGGTATAGATAAGTGGTCGCTAACTCGTCTTGCTTCTGGGTCAATTTTGAATACATGACCCTAGGCGACACTTTGTCCACACAAAACTTCCGTTGAAATAAATCTATCACCGCATTCCAATCATACTTCACGGTATCCGCCAATTGTTCATACCACCAAGACGCCGTGTTCGTCAAACTATCCACAAACATTCCTAGCCGTTGATCGTCATCCCAACGCGAAATATTTGCCACATGGAAAAATCTTGTTACCCATGCCCTTGCATTGCCCGCGTCTTGTTTGTTGCCGTCAAATGCCTTGATCTCTGTATTCTGAATGATAGCTGTGACAGGCTGACCTGATGATGTCCACGTATTGTACACTCCACTTGATATGCTTTGTCTTGATGGGTTCGGCGGGTTGGGATATGCCTTTTCCGAAGCCGCCGATCTTCGATATGCTGCACTAGTCGCCCCTCTCGTGGTGTCAGGCGTGCGACTAGCTGACATAGCTGCTGTAATCTTAGTCAACTACTCCAAACTTAAGTGTCCATCTTGCATCATTTGAACTAAATTTGCTACCACAGGGTCCTGTTGATGCGACACTGGTCGTGGTGGTGACATGACCTCGTCCTCATCCGAGGAAAATTCCAACTTTTTTTGTACTCGACGGCCACGTTTTGGCTTCCAATCCATAGAGTCTTCCACCTCATCATCATTACACAGATCCTGCATACCTGGTGGTTTGGACTCCTTCACTGGTGTGTGGGTGGTGATGCCACAATGTAATAAGTCGGGCTGATGTCAGTAGCCTCTTTCCGGTACACCATTAAAGATGTTTCCCACTGATTCTCCGCTAGCAATAGTGACACCATCAACCCAATATCTTTTGCAGTACGATCCAGATCGAAGTCATATGCAGTGGAAAATTCTTCCCGTCGTACAAATTCGTAGTCACAATTTCGAAGCAGCGTCTCTATAGCTTCGATTGATTCCTTCAGTCCTCCAAAAGAAGTAAGGTCTTCTCTAACTCTAAAATTAGGGGCAGCCTTTGCCACCTTACGGATTTCATATAGTGAAAACCAACTATGTGAGTCCCCAGGCAACTTTAATACATGTCGTTGATACCGTGCCATTTTTGCACAGGCATCAGAGAAAGTGTATGTTCTGTGAGGGTCGTCCTGAGCATGCTGTAAAGTAAAGACCGCTCTTTCTCTCCCTCAGTAGACACTAAAGCCATTTTGTATATGTAATTGTTTCAAGTCGACGTGAATTACCGGTTCGCGGCACCAGTTGTCGTGAAGGAACTTAAATTTTCGAGGTTTCCACTCAAAAATAACACAAGGAAGCGATACAATACACTTCTCTTGCTTAAACTTCCCAGGTTCTTAGTACTTACGTCCGAACCTTAATACAAAGTCACTGAAAATGGACACTTTCCTGGTAACACTCAG
>CM047592.1:6093961-6109269 GCA_026184515.1 Peronosclerospora sorghi | reverse complement strand
ATTCACCACTTCCAGCGTTCTCTCTCGCTCGGCAGGCGTCATGTCTCGCGACATGATGCCGAGCGGCTGTTAATCTTCGCTCCGCTTTGACTAGCGGAACGGAACTGTGGTCGTTAAGACGGACCACAAAGTGCTACCAGGTGTAACAGGACTGATCCTGTTACAGGCTTACACTGTGTTGTGCGAGGGAGCGCGCAATACGGGAGGTGTAGGATTAGTTGATGACAACTAATCCTATATTAAAAGCAAATATATATTTGCTTAGGCTTGAGAACGCAAAATTAAGAGTGTTTATTAAATGGGTGGTTAGCGGCTAACAGTATAGTAATTACCTAACTAATAAAATAATATCAAGTATTAAACTAACTGTAGTATTAGTTAACCTGCATGATTCGGTATTTATAACGAATCGACTCTTCCTTCGTAGATTATAATAACTTATAATCTATTATTTGAATTTCAGACAACGCGTCTGAAATTCAACTGTGATATTCTAACTTGAATATCAATTATGTAAGGGCACCCCATTACAGCTTCGGGCACTCAATGCCTGTTTGGTTTGCACCAAAACTGCCTCGTCCATCGTTGATGAGGAGTTCAACTTCTCGTCCGGACGCAATACGACAACCTCGTCGATTTCATCTGCTTTCAAATCAGTTTCAAACTCGTTGAAGGACATCTCCTCCAACGACAACAGTTTGCCTACCCCAGGCAACCGTTCCAGGCTTACGCCTTCTGTGACAACACCTGTCACACTATTCAGCATCCTGTAGGACTGCTGACTACTACCCTCGGGACTCATCCCGAGACCCAGATGGGGGGAGTCAATTGCCCCATCTAATGGAAGCGCCACGCGCCTATCCACAGAGGTCTCTACCTCTACCGCCAGTGACTCGACGGTCTCGCCTATAACGGCGTAATCGGAATCATTTCCGACGTGCGAAAGAGACGAACTTCGGGTCTCTTCGCTTGAAAGCGCCTCGCGCTTAACCACAGGGGTCTCTACCCCTACCACTGGAGTCGCAACTTGTTCGCCGGACACGGTGTGGTCGCAATCAATTCCGACCTGTAGAAGAGACGAACTTCGGGTCTCTTCTCTAAGCGCCTCGCTCTTACCCTCAGAGGATTCCACCTCTATCACTGGCGACTCACCAGTCTCGACTACCGCGGCGCCCCTCGTTAAGGAACTCTTCCTTAACGCCATTGGGAATGATCGTTTCAGACATCCCAATCTCTGGCATTTCACGCCAGAATCGCTTTTGCGATCGAGCAAAGGTGGTTTCATGACTCGCTAATGCTTCACCCGACCGCGGGTGCGTTGAGCCAATGGCTTTAGACTTCCAGTCTATCCATGGATCGTGGCGTTCCAGCCACTTCATGCCCAGAATGAGGTCATACTTCGAGTCCAAATCCAGGAATAGGCAACGTTCTAAGCTGTCGAAGTCTGCAAACTTCAGCTTAAGGTCAATCGAGACCTTGGGTACAGAAACATGTACACCCGTCGCAAGACGGACCGTGACAACGTCACGAGAGCGTGCCTCTGGGGCCTCGGCATACAGCCGACTCTTCACAACAGAAGCCCGTCTGACATAATTGTCAGACGCTCCAGAGTCTATCAAGACTCTCCAAGGCTTATCAAAGCCTTTCACATCCGCAAGGACTGCCAGCAAACCTGGCTGGTACACCAACTCGAACTCGGTGCTAGAAAACACCGCTTCCCTCGGGGCTTTGTGCTGTCGTCCCCTACCCTGGGGCTTAACAGCACTGAGGGGTCCCCCAGTAGGTCGCCCCGCACCTACTGGGAGCCGTCGTTTCCCGACGGCTTGGGCAAGGGCTTTTTCCCCATCCTTGGTCCCTTGTAGCGAGTGTCTCGCTGGGGATTTTTCGGACATCTGTTCTTCAGATGATCCATGCTCCCACACACGAAGCATCTCAGCGGCCCACGCCGCTGCAACATAGCCAAGAGCTCTGTCTTGAAGATCTGTGAAAAAGAGTCCGAATGACTCTTAGCGGGAGGTTTCTCCTCCGCTTCGACCTGACTCAGGTCCATGGGTTCGGGACCCACCTTAGAGGAACGGAAGTTCCTCTCGGCGTTGAACGCCATCTTGAATGCCCCTTCCAAGGATTCGGGTCGGCATCGGAACAATTCCGAACGTGCTGGCCTTTCTCTCAGTCCTCCCATGAAGACGGGGATGGACACATCGTCCGAATACACTTTCGCGTACATCCCTGCCAACATGGTCTTAAGCTCCTGGATATAAACCCCCAGGTCCTTAGTGCCTTGACGGCACCTCAGGAACGCCAGTTGATTCTGGAAAACCAGATCAGGCGTTGCGTACATGTCCATAAGCTTCTGCTTAAGGACCTTCCATGTTGGAAACACGTCCTTGACTGATTCCGAGCATGTAAAAGCCCATGTACGGGCTTTGCCCGTAAGATGGGTCAATGCAAGTCCCACTTGCAAGTGATCAGCGGTCATGTTCGTTGTGGCGAAGGCCGTTTCGACCTCTCGCAACCAAACATAAAGGTTGTCACCCTTCTCTCCGGTGAACTCCTTTATCTTAAACGATAATGGAGGGCGCACCCCCGTGGAATGACCTCCACCGCAACTCGCCTCATGAGCGATGAGGGCATTCACCCTTGCCTTTACGGCCTCAAGGCCCTGCTCCACTAGGAGCTTCATATCTTCTTCCCCCGTTAAGGGTAACAGCCTTTTAAAGGCTTCCTGTTGGACGAGGGTCAAACTATCCCAATCGTCCTGATTCATCCTTTGCAGAGGATGCCTAGTCTACCAACACAGGTGTTGTATTGACTACGAGTGCTACCAGATGTAGCCGGTGCGTATACGCACGGTGCGGCTAGCGCACGGAGGAAGACTTTCCTTAAAGCGGTGTTCGCCACTACTTAGCCGATACGCCCTTATTAAGGGCTTAGTAGGAGAGAGCTCTCCTACTCGGGGCCAAGATTCCCGGGTTAGTTTACTCTAGCCTTTACTAGTGCCTTAACGGCAAGGCTCCCTTACAAAGGGTGTAGCTAAGGGGATGGCTCCCCTTACGCTACGGCACTCACTACACGCACGACCGGTCGAGGTCGTGCGTCTGTACTAAAGAGTGAAAAGTAAACTGAATATATTTAATATGTAATTATTTAAACTAATATAAACTATATGTAACACTAAGTAGAATATTCCTAATTCGTACCTAGCTAAAATGTAGTGTACACACCTGTGTACTGACACGTGGATGGCTTACACACCACCACACCAAGGGCCCATGCCCTGATTGGTTAAAATAACCAAAGGTTCGAAACCTTTCAACCCGGCCAACACTGGCCTCAACCGTGGTGTACTCATGTACACCAACACTCAGTGTTACCCGAATGTAACCCCGTTACAGGGGTGGTTTAACCCCGGCGCGTGGTGTTGAAGCAGGCGGTGTTCCGCCCGCTAAAAGAGATCGAACAGAAGCGGCGCCTGCCGCTTCTGAAGCGTATCATCGTACGGAACCACATGTTCCGTACAGAGTGGGGTTTTGGACCCCTGGAATGGCTATTGCCCCCAACAGTGGCGGTCACCGTAAGCGGGACTGCCAATATGCGTTGCTCGATATCAACGTGCTGGATGACTGCGAAGACAGACAGTCACGTCGATTCGATCGAATTACAGACGATAGACGTCTGTACTTTACTGACCTCTTTTTCCAGGTTCGATATTATTCGAGCCGGAAATGGTCAATGAGGAACAGGGACGATAAAGACGCCCTGACTCAGAGTTGGAACGCTTTTGTTGACAACTACAACAAAAGCCCCGATGACTACATGAACAAAGTTCACGTAATGCGCGAGCGCTCTTTAAAGTACTCGAGAACAGGCAAAATGGAATACATCCATTTTGCTTGCCTCAAAGAAGGGTTGAACTGTGGTGTCCCTTCTCACCTCGTTTGCCCGCGGTGTCCGCAGGGCGCTCCTAGTCTGTCAGAGGAGGAGTTGCGGGGGTACGGTGGTTTTTCCGTACCCGCCGAAATTCAGGGCTTAATCGATGCCCTAAATGCATCAACACCTAGTGTTAATTCTACTTCGCATTATGAGTTTGAGACTCCTTCAGAAACTCAGTTAAAAGGTCTGGGTAAATTGGAATACATTAACTTTAACTTCCTAATTATACCAACTGTGAGTAAATCATAAAGGAGTCTACAAGTAGCTTTTTGAAGTAGCGACTGCTCTTTAAGATGACGCCGCCATGATATCTTGTATGTCGTAGCGAAATCGTCTTGGAGCGGAAGTAGTGGATAAGAGATGAGGGGTTGAGAAGGTCCTCGCTTGTCCGCCGAGCTTGGCTGGGTAGATGTGAAGACGTGTCTTGACGAGATCTATTACTTGTGGGTTTATCGGTGAAAATGGGAGAGAGGCGGCACTCGGTCGGGAGGAAGTGTGGGGAGATCCTGACCTTGAGAGCTAATACTTGATCCTAGAAGTAGTAGCGGTGTAAGCCGGGATCATGTGCTGTAAGATGACATTGTTGTTGACGACGTGGAAATTCTGGGGACGGAAGTAGTACTGTTGTCTTCGGCGAGGTTTGATTGTGGTATTTGAAACCAACTCTGCTCAGTTGAAAACTTGAACGAAAGGTCTATCCATCCCGTAGTTCTTGTGGCCGACGGTGTAGATGCCTTTCGGGCTTGCCCGAAGTGTAGCCTTCTATATGCTTAACCATGAAAGCCTTAACATAAATGAACTGCGCTGGTCATGCCTGGAGGAGTGATTACTTGGCGGCCCAACCGCTTAGAAAGGTGCAGTGAGATTGTGTCGAGTATTGACTTGGGGTATCATAGTGCGACATAATGCCCGTGGGACGGCAGGTTGAAGCCTATGCTATTGCGAAAACGGATGAGATCTCCTCCTCCAGTGCCCGGGAAACTGGGCACGAACAATGGGAGGTCTCGTCCTAACCGGTTCGATGGAGTGGTCACCTTGACGTGGTGAGCCGGCTTTAAAACTAAGAGACACTCCTTTGCAGCAGATTCTGGCACCACTTGCTCGTCGCGGTCGGTGTCAGTCCCCTATATTCCGCAGGATATGACCTTCGCAATGACCGAGAAAAAGTCGGTCGCGGCGGTAATGTCATCGGATCAATATATATATATATAAAATCAACTTGATTTCGCGGACCGTTACAGTTGACGATCCACAGTAGGTGTAGCAAAACTAGTCTGGACCAGTTGAAGAAACCGAACAAGACCACGTCGACAGTTCTCTTCCGCTCGGAGCCGTAACTGACGTGATTGAGGGTCCACGTAGGAAAAGCAATGATGCCGAACAAAGTGTGCATCTGTTGAAACCGTCGGATCATAGATTCGTTTGTTTCGGTGTAGCGAAAGTGATCGAAATACGCAACATCGAGTAATGTTGAAGACCTCAAAAATGTGTCGCTCGCCAAAAAGTCGAATAGGTTCTGGGCGGAGATGAAAAGTCCGGGGGAACAAAATATGTTTCCAGTTAAAAGCACTGGTAAGCAGGCTTTCAAAAGGACGTAAGTAGTATATCCATTGAAAAGCAGCGACCGGACAATGCCAAAATAAATGTTGGGCCGTTTCAAGAGCTGCGCATCCATGGACACACGTAGACGATGTTTCCACTTGAGAGCGCCATTGAAATTTGTAACGGAAGCCCATCGCATTACGCTGTATCGGAAAATTCACATCCGCGGCGACTGGGAGAACGTTTCGATACCAGCTGATTTCGTTAGTCCACATGTCATCAGGTGGCGTAAATTCAGGAATATCTAGTTGGCGCAGGGGAAGTTTGGGCCCTTGTTTTTCTTGGGAGCGCATACTGAGAAGTAGGTGAACAAAATCACGGTTTTCCATGTCGATACGTACATATTGTCCAAAATCAACCCATGGCGTGCCGATTCGATCAAAGATGGAAGTACCGGACCAAACATTGGAGAGTCATGAGACTGGAGAAGAGTGAGTCGTGGAATGGCTTGGACAATAAAGAGCGTCTTGGAGGCAGGACGCGGGAAGGCCTCGACATCAAGTATGTCGTATAAGTATTCTTGGGTAGCGTAGTTAGAAGATCTTTCCGCAAAGTCTTGTTGACGGCAGAGACCATGCGCTTGGAGTAGTGAATTGTGTTTCGAAAGTTTCACCATTGGTCGCTTGGTCTTTCCAAAGAGAAGATTGAAGTTATTCCAGAAGGGTGCAGTCTGAGTGTAACATTTCCACTTCGACGACCCTCGGGCTATATTGAGATCCGTCCATAGGTGTAGTGTAGAGAACCAGAAGTCAGTAAGGAAGGACCATTTTCCTTTGACCAATGCGTACAAGATGTCAAAACCCTCGCCTTGAGTTCCCAATGCCTTAGAGAAAAGTGAAAGAGCTGGGGTCATCCACCTTGGTGCCGCACATCGTCGTACCGTTGCTGCGATGGCATCTCCTAACGACTTGAGGTGCATGGCTTGGATGAATTCTTTGACAGGCGTAAGCCCGAGACCGCCGTGATGAGCACTTGTAAATATCTATTCGTGATCAAATTTCCCAGGTGACGCTTCATCTGTGTCGGTGTCTTTCGCGTTGACGAAATTCCGGATGATAGCGTTGACGGCCTTGAGCATTGCGTTAGTGTATCATGTAACACTAGCCGTGTACCAAAGAAGAGGTAGAATAATGTTCTGTAAGAGAACCACACTTCCGTGAAGGGTGCGAGCCCGATATTTCCATAGCGCACACCTCGTCCGCAAATTTGTAATCACTTGGCTGAATCGTTGATCCGCTGTTATTGTAGCGCCCTGTAATACCCCAAGTAACTTCACGGTGTCCTCAACTCCAAGAATCTTGTAGCTAGACGAGGAACGGATATTCTAAATCTTGAGACGGGAGATCTTGTGAGTAAAAGGCATGATTGTAGTCTTGGAGGTATTGAGACGGAGGCCTGCAGCCTTCGAATATAACTGAACAAGCTTGATGAAACGATCTGCATCTTGAATGTCGGACAGTAGACCCGTGAAATCATCAGCAAAAGCTAATAATAAATGGGGTTCGGAAGAATTAACCACTGAGATGCCATGGCGGGAGAATCACAGGCGCAGAAAATTCATCAGTGGCTCGATGAAAAGTACAAATAATCCTGGGGAGAGTGGATCCCCTTGTCGAACGCCTGCCCCTAGTAAGAAGGGGACACCAGGCGTTCCGTTCATCAAAATACTAACCGAAGTCTGACAATAAAATGTTCGGATACAGGATCGAAACGTTGGTCCAAAACCAAAATGGGATAGCACCAAATCCAATGCTGGCCACAGCACGCTATCAAAAGCTTTAGCAAAATCCAGCATTACCGCACAGGCATCAGGAAGATTGGTTTTGCAAAATTCTTGGAGATCTTGGAAGCGTAGTAACGAGTGCCGAATTGATCGTCCTTGAATGAAACCACTTTGATCCCCATGAATGAGGCTTGGTAGAATAGAACGGAGACGATACGCCAAAATCTTGGGACCAAGTTTGGCGTCGTAGTTAAGCAGTGTCAGGGTCGATAACTTCCTGGTAAGCGTCTGTCACCTGACT
Source organism: Peronosclerospora sorghi (assembly GCA_026184515.1). Taxonomy (NCBI): domain Eukaryota; phylum Oomycota; class Peronosporomycetes; order Peronosporales; family Peronosporaceae; genus Peronosclerospora; species Peronosclerospora sorghi. Next base: position 6,101,710 of record CM047592.1, on the reverse strand, counting down.
TGTATTACAGTGACAAATGAGCACGCCGCTGGAACTTCGTCATGAAACCCTTGGAGAGTTGACTATCATGGACTACCTCGTATATCCGTTCCCATTAGTTTGGGGCCACCTTGTAGTACTCGATAGGAAGTCCATCAGGGCCTGGTGCTTTACCATCCTTGGACATCATAATGGCCCAGTAGAAATCGTTCGCAGTCAACGGTGCGTCCATTTTAATTGTTGGGTCGATGAAAGGCGTGCCGTTGTGTCGCGCAGATAGTCGGCGAGCTGAAGAGGTTAATACGATTCTTCATGTTGGTGACGAAGGACTGTCGAAGTAGACTGGAAAATCTCTCCCCAAAACTTGCGGTGACCCACCGCAACTAACGCAGGATCTTCAGTTACAACTCCATCTTCATATTGAAAACCAGTGATAGGAGAGCAAAAGAAGTCTTTTTGTGGCGCGCGAAAGAAGTGTCCAGTCGCGCGTTCAGATAGATATAAATCAGCAGCAAACTTCCTTGACTGGTTACGAGCCTTCATATGTTCTTGGTGATCCTTCAGTTGTAGTTGCGCTTGAAGTAAAACTTCGTGATGGTGGTCAGTTGAAGTGGTATTGAAGCGATCGTGAGCATCGTTGACTGCCTTCACTAGTTGTGCCGTGCGTCGCTCGTCTAAGTCCTTTAGTTCAATCCAGAGGCTCCGTAAATAAATACAATCAGATCTTTTGTGCTCGTCTAGTAGGCAGCCAGGGTTAGCTCCACAAAAAGACTTAAGTCGGTTTGCTAAATCGGCGGCCGATTCAACTAAAAATTGTTTGACCATTGGATCTTTTAGTAACCACGGTGGACATATCCATGGCTGGCGCTTACTCCGTGGTAAGATTTTGGCCTTGAGTCGAAACTCCACCGCAATATGGTCTTCATTATGCCATTTCATATCGCGAACATGGCGTATATAGTCCAAACGATGTTGAAGCAAGTCAGGCGTCAAAAAGCAGTAATCTAGTCGATTCTTGCGTTTGGGGATAGTGAAGTCTCGAATATCCGGATTCATGAATCGCCATGAGTCAATGAGTCCGAGCTTAACCAGCCAATCACGTAGTTCAGTACGTCCGGTGCCGGGGTGGTGCAGCCCAGGTAATTTTTGGTCGAGATGGTTGTCGAGGGTCACGTTGAAGTCTCCCATGACTAGGTGTTGGACGTGGTGATCGTAGTAATCTTGGGTGTCAAACAGTGTAGAGTCGTCATCAAAAACTGTCGGTAAAGCACGAAAGAATTCTCCTCGTTCACTTGGTTCATCCGGTGCATATACAACGTGTATATACACCGGCGCATCGTTGAGCGTTGTTTTGAGAAGTAAATATCGATTCTTGAGTTGATGTGTACAGACTTGTGTCGTACAGTTTTCAATGTTTTGAAAAGGCGCTGTCGAAGAAAGTATCAAGCCAACTCCATGCCGTTCGTTGAATACGGGTGAAGTGGTGTTGGACCAAAAACAGCGAGCGCCAGAATCCGCAGCGAAAACGAAACTTTCGTTAGTTTGTAGAGAATATTGCTTGATAAACTTCGTTTCTTGAAGAGCAACAAGTTGGTAGGTGGATAATAGACGATCATACAAGTGTCTGGGCGGGTGATTGAGCCCATTGATGTTGATCGAGATGCCATTAAGGGCCCAAGCCTCCTTAGAGGTGAGCGGGAACAACTTGACTTGTAGCAGTCGTAACTGCAGGAAGATCGGTCTCTTTGAGAGCGTGAAACGCGGTTCGCACGTCCTCAGGCGTGCCGGGAATCGTTGAGGAAGACTGCGACCGCGTCGGTTTTGGTGACGCATTGGAGATTAATATCACTCCATAACAGGAAGGGCGTCCGGAGCCGTTTATTCGGTAACTCCGCGGGAATCAACATTGATACCTTCACCGGGTCAAAGTAGATTCCAGGAGCGAACACCATTAAAAACAAGTCGACCATTGCCCAACTTAGAGCGGCACGCCGAACTTCATCATCTGGGAAAATGTACTCGAAAAGCTGAAGAGGCGTGGCCGTTGGTACGTTAAATTTGGCGCGAAGGTATTCCAGTGGGTCAGTGAAAGTCGCTGGTAACACCATGCCGCGGGTAGCACGATATACCGCATGCAAGCAGTATGTGCCGTCTAACCAAGCAGGTGGCAGTTTGTACATCTGGCGTAGATAAGCCGGTTGAACTTGAATAGTAGCGAGAAGATCTTCATGCGTCTTGCAGTGTTGAACATCTTTGGCGATAAATTCTTCGATTAGAGAGTCAAGTTCTTGGATCGAAAGTTATTGACGTTTATGTTTAAGCTTGCGACTTTTCATGAGTGTTTGAACCGCTTGATTATTCACAAGTTTGGTGTCTTCCACGAAACCAGAGACATTATTACCTTAGTCATCATAGACCGCGATATCAACGTAGGGAGGTTGTGCTTCGCCATAGGCGTAATCGGTGAGAACTTCATACGTATTGCTGACTTCCACCATCGTGTGGCATGTCAGGGTGGTTGGATCGGCTGCATCTTCGACAAGCGAGCAGGGTATCATGCCGACGGGTTGACCGACCGGGCCGGCCGCTTGTGTAATTCCACGACGGGACGCTTGAACCAGTTGCCAAGACGGTTCCGAAGACGGGACAGAGTCTAATATCAGGCGTTTCGTGTGTACGCAGGGTGCAGTAGAAGGTATATCAGTGGGATGGGAACCTGAAGAAGCCTGGAGAACACTCCCCAGCGGTTTATCGTGGGGAGTTGGACCATCTACCATGGCATCATCACTCGGCGACAATTCGATATGGACGCGTGGCGCCTGCGGCTGTAAGATACTGCCTAGTGGCACATCCTGTGTGGATGGACCGTCCATCATAGCATCGTCACTTGGCGACAAGTCGGTATGAGATAGTGGTACAGGCTCCTCCCCCATACTGGCATCGTCCGTTGTAACCTCCTTATCCTTCTTCGGAGAAGGGGGTCTTTGACGAAGCGACTGTGCTGTCACACGGTTGTACTTGCGAAGCCTATGCTGAACGAAGCATGGCTTCTCGTTGGAATCGAAATAAATTTCCCGGAGTGGTTCGCCACTGGGGAGGATCACTCCAGCAGGGCAATTCATCGAGCTGAAATACACCGTCCGGTCACGCGACTTGAGACCTCCGGCAACGTAGGTGGGAGTGATAAGCACGGGGAGTGCCTCGTTAGCGACTAACCAGTTGTAGATCGCACGGTCGGGAACGTCCTGTGGCAAACGAGTAAGGTCGACGTAGTATAACTTGTCGTAGCGGGAATAGCCGCGAATAGCAACGCTTATCCCGCAGATGGTAAGTTTAGTCTGCCGAGCGAGTATAGAGCCGCGTCCGAGGTACAAAGGAACGAAATACCCTGATTTGAAACCCGTACAAAGTCTTGCAACGAAGCCTTATGCGTACGCCAGGTCTCAGGTTGAGCATCTCCAGCCAATGATTTGAGGATTTCGTCGATGCTATGTTCCGTCGCCAGTTGCGGTGCGGGGATCCACATACGAGTACTATCCGCGGCTGAGACTGGCGTAGGTAGCTGGGAGCTGGCCTTGAAATAGCGTTCATCGTTAGACGAGCTTGAATCGGATATCAGCAAGCAGCTTGCCGTAAACAGGCTGTCGTTTGGGACGAAGCGGCGGGGAGGCGGCGGACGACGGGGTGTCGGAGCCACGGTTGTAGCTGGTTCATGCGGCGGAGGAGTTGGTGTGGCCACAGGTTTGTCTGGGCTTGGTGGCTTATCAGCGCGCGAAGTATCTTGGCCCGGGGGTTTAGTTGGAGTTGGAGTCTTGTCCGGGCGTGCGGACTTCTCCGGGCGCGATTTTTTTGGTGGTGCACTTGGCATCTTTTCAGTATTTCCTCTTTTTCTTTTCTTTTTTTTCTTTGTTGGGGATTGAAAGTGTAGACTATATAGATTGAGTTCTAAACCCTGTAATCACAACGCGGGTGACTGACTGCAGTCAAGTTGCAAACGGAACTTAAAGGGATTTTACCTCAGAAAGAACCAAGAGTCTTAACTGTAAGCCTGACGACGCAAAGTGTACCTAGATACACGGCGAAGTGAGGCTGCAGTCCTTAACACAGAATCTAAGACCCGTAAACCCCTTGAACGGTGGTTCTTACGTCCTCTCAACCTGATGCGTTGCGCAACAGATATCAGGAAACGGGAAAAAAGATAGGCCGTGGAAAGGCGCGGTTGCGACAGCAGGGTAAGAACGGGCCAACCGATGAGTACTTGGCGCGGCGAGCGAAGGCAGCAGAAACCGCGAGGTTAAAGCTACGCGTGTCTGTGTCTTGGGCGTTCACCAACCGGGTGAGCACAACGAGGGTGTTGGTGCGGGCGGAGGAGAAAGACGTGAGGCGAAAGCGTTGGGGACGGCGAACAAACGGGCTTGAACGCGGTCACAGGGGCGGCTCTTTTCTGTACGCTTGTGCAGAAGGGAGCAAATTCGGAAACGTCAGTTAAAAGGTATGGGGCGTCGTCCCTCAGAACCTCAATCGGCTCCCAATAGTCGAACTCTTGGGGGTAACCGAGCCAGCGTACTAAGTACTCGGTACGCTGCCCCTTCTTCAAAGGCACCGAGCGCTTCGAGATCAAGTGCTCGAAATGTATCGCTTATTCCCCCGATTATCGATCTGGGGCGGCGGAGGTTGAGAATTCCCTCGCCGTTGTTGTTGCGGAGCATGGTTCTTTGCTCCGCAAACTCGAGGAGGGTTGTTCCTCCTTGAGCAGCGATATGTCTCACTCTGTGAAGACATATCGATCTCTTCTCGAGAATGTCCGCGACATCCTCGGGGCGCACACTGCCCTTCATCAGAAGAATGATCTTCTGTACATCGAGCTTTCCCGCTGTAAGGAAGAGCTCGATCGGCGCACGGCTGATCTTGAGCAGTCGAAGGCGGAGGTACGACTCTCCGCTCTGCTCATCAACGGCTGGAAGCCGATTACAAGTCTCTCTTGGGAGACTTGGAGAAGAACGGTATCTTCCGTGGTTCTGTGTCTCGTCGTAAGACGAAGACGAATGATACGGTTTGAGCCGCCCAACATAGAATGTTGGGTGGAGCCGCATTGCTGTGGGAATGTCTAAAGTATAGGCATTCCCCCGAATCTCTTGGACCTTGAAAGGTCCAATGTACTTAGGAAGCAAGTTCCGTGTAGGAAGGTTGCTTATTGCATGTATAGACAAATTAGTAGTACTTAATAATACCAATTCGCCTTTACGAAAGGAGTTTTTGTTCTTCCTTCCTTGCTTGTCTGAATTTTGCTTCTGATTATCCAAAGCAGAAGCAAATGCATCTTTTATATAGCGTATTACAGCTTGGCGCTGTAATACGAATTCATCTACTGCTTTATCAGCAGTAGGTGCGTTTCCCTCATTGTCTTCAGCCATTGCTGCAGACACATATTCATCATATGCAGCTTCAGTTTCATTTGAAGCTGCTTCCGCTTCTACTGTACTTTCAGTAGAAGGGCCATCGTTTTGTTCACAAGTTGCAGTTGCAACTTGTGCATTGACTCGCTCAAAATTTGAGCGGGTCCCTCCCCCACTTAGATTTGGCTTACTGCCAAGTAAAGCTGGGGTTCGTGGATGCCTTAAGGCATTCACGTAGAACGGTGTATGATTAGTTGAAGCATGCATCAAATTGTGAATCGCGAATTCAGTGAGTGGCAGATAGTCACTCCACTGTTCAAAGGCATGTGCGTATAATCGCAACATGTCTCCGAGAACGCGGTTAACCCGTTCCGTCTGCCCATCCGTTTCCGGATGGTCCGCAGTTGACATCTTCAACTGGGATCCCAACAATGAGAACGTTTCTTGCCAGAAACGTCCTGTAAATCTCGGATCTCGATCCGAGACAATGGCTTCCGGCATTCCGTGCAAACGGAATACCGTATCAACGAATATCCGCGCTGTTTGAGCGTCGGTTATGTTCGCTGATACTGCAGTAAGATGTACCATCTTACTGAAACGGTCTACAAAGACCACTATTCCGGTCTTCCGACTATTGTCGGGTGGAAGACCGAATACGAAGTCCATTGACATGGACTTCCAACACTCTGTCGAAACCGGCAGAGATTGCAGCGGAGCTTGTGCAGACTGCGCAGGCTTAACGCGCTGGCAAATCTCGCAAGCGCGTACGTATTTCCGTACCCACTTGTACTAGTTTCGCCAGTAAAAGTCACGTGCGAGAGAAGCGTATGTCTTCTCTCGACCTTGATGCCCCGAAATCGGTGCATCATGATACTCAAACATAATTTGATGTTTGAGATCATCGTCGTTTGGAACGACGATGCGACTTTCATCTTTTTGGTCTGTGCTGTAAAGCAGCAGACCATCGTGCAGTCGATATCGATGCACGCAAGCGCGGAGAAACTCTGGGAGTTCGTCGCGTTTCTCACTTGATTGATTACTTAAGTAATCAATCAACAGACGTGTCTCATCGTCTGTTTTGTACGCCTCGCGTACTTGTCGTATAATTGACGACGACAAAGCAGTGCAACGGATAGCGTTTGCACTGGCACCTTCGGTTACGGACGGTTTCGTCTCGTAATCGGGCCTTCGTGATAGCGCATCCGCTATCACGTTCAACTTTACGGGTTTGTATTCAACCGTAAATTTGTATTCAGCAAAGAATGACAGACATCGAGCCATTCTTTGAGAAATGTGTGGTGAATTCACGGCCGTGCGTAGCGACGCATGGTCCGTGTAAACCACAAACGGTCTATCTCCCAAGAGATAGATCCGAAACTTGGCCAGTGCGTACTTCATGGCAAGGAGTTCCTTATCATGCACTGGATAGTTGCGCTCGGCTGGGCGCAACTGACGCGATTGATAGCAGATTACGCGATCACGATCATCCTGATCACGCTGCATCAAAGCACAGCCGATAGCGAAATCACTCGCGTAGCAAACGACGTGGAACGGACGCTCGTTATCGGCTATTGCCAAGACAGGCGCTTCAGTCAAGCTTTGCTTGACTGCACCAAAAGCATCTTGACATTGGGTATCCCAATGCCATTCGACATCTTTCTTAAGTAATTGAGAAAGAGGTCGTATCAACCCAGCATAGTTGCACGAATACTTGTGCAAATATGTTGCCAACCCAAGGAACTTTCGAAGTTCCTTAACGTTGTTTGGCGTAGGCCATTCAACGATCACCGTGATCTTTTCTGGATCAGGACGCACCCCGTTCTTGCCCACAAAACATCCAAGAACGGGTATCTCAGGTGCACCAAAGGTGCACTTCTTTAGATTTTCACAGAGCTTATGCTTACGCATAAGCTATAACACTTGACGTAGATGTTCCATATCGACATCTACATCGCTTTTATCGTGTTCACCCTTACTATGGATGAACACGTCATCGATATAACTCGGTGCGAATTCTCTCACCGGGCGTAATAGATGCGTTACGCATCTGTTAAACGTAGCAGGGGCATTTCGAAGCCCCTGAGGCATAACAAGCCACTCCCAAAGCATGCCGCTTGGGGTGCTTACCGCCGTGAGAGGGATATCCTTCTCACGCATTAGGATTTAATAAAATCCATTTCTTAGATCGAGGGCACTAAAGATGGTTCTCCCGCACATGCCATCAATGATGACATCTTTTCGTGGTATCGGCGTCTGCGCCAGTACCGTCGCTGCGTTCAGATTGTTGTAAGCGTCAACGATTCTCCACCAACCTGTGGACTTTTTCACACAAAAGGTGGGGGTAGAGTGCGGTGAGATAGACTCCCGCACTTGG
>CM047592.1:6076176-6089097 GCA_026184515.1 Peronosclerospora sorghi | reverse complement strand
TTTGAATTTCAGACAACGCGTCTGAAATTCAAATAATAGATTATAAGTTATTATAATCTACGAAGGAAAAGTCGATTCGGTATAAATACCGAATCATGAAGGTTAACTAATAGTACAGTTAGTTTAATAATTGATATTATTATATTAGTTAGGTAATTACTATACTGTTAGCCGCTAACCACCCATTTAATAAACACTCTTAATTTTGCGTTCTAAAGAATAAGTAAATACTTGTATTTTTTTTTAGTATAGGATTAGTTGTTACCAACCAATCCTGCCGTTATTGTATTGCGTGCTTCCTCGCAAAATACAGTGTAAGCGCGTAACAGGATCATTCCTGTTACAGAAGCGGTCTCAAGATCCTTGCGGATCCTGAGGACCCTTACCATTCCTTACTAAAGGAATTTGGAGATGTCATTAGTGACAACCCGCCGATGGGGTTACCACCGGATCGGGAAGTCCGACATGAAATCGATTTGGTTCCTGGAAGCAAATACTGCGTCACTAGGCAGTGGCCTCTCTCCAAGGAACAATGCGACGTCATCGACGCATTTTTCAAGGGGAAAGAAGAGGCAGGGATGGTGCGGGAGAGTAAGTCTCCCCTTCATCTCCCACTTTTTGTGTTCGTAAGCCGAACGGAAAGTGGCGCATTGTGCATGCGTACAACAAGCTGAAAGAGCTACTGTACCCATGCAGATTCCGATTACTCGGAAGGATGTCCTCCAGAACAATATGGCGGGCTGTACTGTGTACAGTGCCTTAGATCTGGTGGACGGGTATTATCAGGTGCTCATGCGAGCGTCCGATATTCCGCTGACAGCGGTTAGCACGCCGAGTGGCATGCTGTGGGAGTGGATTGTTATGCCACAAGGGCTTTCAAATGCACCAGCGACTTTCAATCGCTTGGTGACTCAACTCTTCCGCCCTCATAGGAAGTACGCTCAGACGTACTTCGACGATATATTCGTCCATAGTCGTGCGGAAGGCGACTCGTCTGATGTTCAGATGCATCTGATACTCCTTCGAGCAGTGCTCGAATGTATGCGAGAGCATAAGTTATATGCAAACGCACCCAAGTGTATCTTGGTGCTGAGGAAATTCCTTTCCTCGGATGCTTCATCGGTAAGGATGGAGTGCGGGAGGATCCCGCGAAGGTGAAAGCCATTGTGGAGTGGCCTTCGCCTGTAAATCTTAGAGGTTTACGGAAGTGGCTTGGATTAGCCAACTATCTTCACAAGTACAGCGAGAACTACGCTGAAATGGCGAAGCCATTGACTGATCTTCTTAAAAAGGATGTTGATTGGTGTTGGGAAACCAAACACCAAAACGCTTTTGAAGCGGTTAAGGGGAGCTTGTTAAAAGCCCCCGTTCTTTCTCTCCCAGACTATGGGAAAACATTTAGTTTCGTCTGCGACGCCTCCGATTTCGCAATCAGATGTGCTTTGTTACAAGCAGACGATTCAGGAAGGGAACGCGTGATTGCGTTTGAGTCGAGGCAGCTTAAAGCTGCAGAACGTAATCATCCCGTTCATGACAAGGAGCTACTTGCAATGAAGTATGCCCTTGTCAAATTTAGGGTTCTCCTACTCGGCTCAAAGCCGTTCGTGGTTTATACTGACCACGCGTCCTTACGGACAGCGACCAAGTCGCCTCATCTCTCCAAACGGATGGCCCGTTGGCTCTCCTTCTTTGCGGAGTATAATTTTGAGGTAAAGTACAAACCTGGTAAACAGAATGTACTTGAAGACGCGTTGTCGCGTCGTCCCCATTACGAGCTCGCTCACGCGACATTCATCACCTCGTCTGTGGTGGATCTCATACGCCAGGCGTATGAGAAAGACCCACAGTTTACGGCGCTTATCAGTGCGTTGGGTGGAAATGGACTTGGCTCTTCTGAGCCAACCCTATCAAGTCGAGCTAAAGCTCGTTTACACCGTTACAGGTACTGTGACGGTTTGCTATTTTATAGCACGAGAGCGGAGGACAGTCCGCGGGTGGTAGTTCCTCATAATGAGGAACTGAAGTATAGAGTCATTTTTGAGGCACATGACGCCCCTACCGGGGGTCATTTAGGTCGGGATAAGACTTACAGCGCTTTAAGCGCTTTGTATTGGTGGTACAACATGTATAAGTGGGTCGGCGCGTATATACGCACCTGTGAGACGTGTCAGGGGGTTAAACCCTCTGCAAGTTCAGCTGCGCCTTTGGCGAGCTTGTAAGTTCCAACGGAATGTTGGAAATACATTAGTATGGATTTTATCTTCGGTTTTCCGAAGGATAAAGCCGGGAACACCGGCATATTGGTCTTTGTAGACCGTTTGATCAAGATGGCTCACCTGGCGGCGGTGCCAGACTCCATTGATGGACAAGGAACAGCAAAAGTGTTCCTAGACCGTGTCTTTCGACAGCATGGTCTACCCGATTTCGCTGTGTCGGATCGGGATCCCCGTAACGGGACAGTTTTGGGGAGCGTTGTTTAGGGTGTTTGGCCCCAAGCTCCTCATGTCCACTGCGGATCATCCGCATACGGACGGTCAGACGGAACGCGTTAATCGCGTTGTGGAGGATATTCTCCGGAGTTTATGTCCGGATTCTCCAAAGAGTTGGAGTGAGATGCTTCCGATGGTTGAATTTGCTATCAACAATTCGGTCCATGCATCTACGGGGTTTACCCCGTTTTACGTGAACGGATTAGTGAATCCGAGGGTTCCATTGACGCCACGTGTGTGTGGCCTAGGGATTGAGGGGGGAGGATTCCCCGATGTCAGCCCTGTATCTGTGCGAAAGCACATCGTTAAGTTTTATCGACGCGCCTTAGTGTCTTACGACACGTCTGCGATGCCATGGGGAAAGCCAAGACGATCAGAAGGAGCAAGCTTACCGCAAGGCGCGGCGTAACGAAACGGTGTACAAAGTAGGAGAAAGGGTTTTATTAAACGCTAAAAATCTTCCTACACATGCAGTTTCCAACGTGTTGCGGAATAAACTGCGCCCCAGGTTTGTGGGAACCTTTAAGGTACTATACCGAAAGGGCTTATCGTATACCTTGGACATCCCGAAGGTGATGCGTACGCATCCAACCTTTTATGTCGGTATGCTTAAGCCATACCAGGACCCGGAGGCGGGGCCCCTCCTGGAGGAGGGTAGAAAGGCGGATAGCCGTAAGGCACCGCAGGGCGAAGGAAGCCCGAAAGGGCAAAAATGCGACCACGAAGCTCCGCAACGGTCGTCTCGAGAGAGGCAAGCCGCCTCTCGAAGCGATCAGTGCCATCCCGCTCATCGCGGATCCCCTCGCGGAGATCATGGATGCGAAGGCTGTGTCGATCACAGCGCTCGCGAATCTCACGTCGCTATTGCGCGACCTCCTCCTCCAATGCTCGATGCGGAGAGTACTCTACACTTTCATGTGGAGCGGCCGATGGCGCGACGCCATCATCGGGGTCAAACCCAGTATCTGGTGAAGTGGAAGGGTTATCCACACTCACAGAGTTCGTGGGAGTTCTAGACTCCCCTACGGCAGGATTGCCGCGACGTCGTTGACGCTTTTGAGCGAGAGAATCCCGCTGTAGGTCAACGACCAGAGGGGCATGAGAAGCCCCTTCACTCCCAATAAGTGGGAGTTCGCCGGAGGAAGATGTGGCGCTCATACTGTCCTCTGTCACCGCGGTGGGGGCAGTAGAAGGCGCGCTGGCGTAGCGCGTGCGATAAGGGGCACGTAATAGCTCCATCGCTTTGGCTCTGGCGAATGCCATGCGCAACGCCCTCTCCACCCAAGCGTCACGACGGAATAGCTGTTGTGCAGATCATAAAAGCTTGGGAGAAGCTTCTCCCTTTCCGCCCAAGCGCGGAATTTCTTTTCTGCATCTTCGGCATTTTCTCCCGGAGAAAGAATGATAGGAACCTCGCGGAGGTTCTCAACAGGGGCACCCTGTGCCTGCCTGTTTAAGCGCTCTCGGTACAAGACGCTAGTGAACTGCTTTTGTGTAAGCAGTTGTTGCCGGAGTTTCTCACGGCGTTCGCGTTGATACGGCTGTTCGGCTGCGGGGCCAGGGGTATAGGACGCTAACTAGTCCTTACCAAACGCCTGGACCACCTTGGAAGGTCACTAGGACCATCAAAATTATAAGCCGCCCTTGACGGGCGTTTGGGGGCGCGTAACGCAGCCCTTAGTGCCTGTGCGGCAAGTTGGGTGTCTTGAGCTGCGTCCAGCTCATTAGTGACGATCGCCTTTGGCGATTCGGATGTATCATCCGATATGGGCAGGGGTGCCGCACTGGTTAGTGCATTTTCCTCACGTGTGGGGAATGGATTAGGCTGCCGACAACGCCGTTCGGCGCTGTCGGAGCGGCACACCATTGGGGAGGTATCCCCAAAGGCATCCACTTCCGAGTTTTCGGAGTAGTCTACCTCTTCTCGAAGAGACGCCATAGCTACACTAATGGTGCTCATGGTTAGCCAAAGGTTCTGGCAGTTGGAGTTCTCCAACTAAATTTGATTTATTGCGTAAGCAATAGTCTTGATGGGGGAGGATGTAACGGGGTTACATTCGGGTAACACTGAGTTTTGGTGTACATGAGTACACCACGGTTGAGGTCAGTATTGGCCGGGTTGAAAGGTTTTGAACCTTTGGTTATTTTAACCAATCATGGCAGGATCCCTTGGTGGAGGCGTGGCAGCCAGCCACGTGTTAGTAAACAAGTGGTGCACACTACATTTTAGCTAGGTACGAAGTTAGTAAGTTCTACTTAGTTTACATATAGTTTACATTAGTTTAAATTAATTTAGGCTAATTTCATATTAAATATACATTCAGTTTACATTTCACTCAAAGACTACAGGACGCATGACCTCGACCGGTCGCGCGCGTATTGAGTGTAGTAGCGTAAGGGAAGTTCTTCCCTTAGCTACCCCCTTTGTAAGGTAGCCTTGTGTTAAGGCGTTAGCTTGTGCTAACTAGTAAACCAAAGTGGAATCTTGGCCCCTAGTTTTAGAATTCTCTCTTACTAAGCCCTTTTATAAGGGCGTATCGGCTATGTAGTGGGACATCGCCGCTTTAGGAAAGTCTTCCTCTGTGCGCTAGCCGCACCGTGCGTGTACGCACCGGCTACAAGAAGGCTCTACGGGTTGATAGCCGGCTGGTTCTGCGACACCCGTGGTGATAGAGACGGGAGGACGGTGAGCTGTTGTGGATTACAGTACCCATTTGCTTAGAGAACAAGACACTGGAGTCAATCAGGGTCACTCGACGTTGATTGGTTGGTTGGAGGCTGCTTACTTCTAGCTGTTGCTTATATCGACTTGTTCTCGACGAGGCAAATTGAGAGGTTTCTACTAGTTCACATAAAGTTAACTCGCCTGAAAACTCAGGCAGACTATATGAAAGAGGTGTATTGCTGATCTTGCAAAAGAATGCTTCCCTAGCCGTTCAATAGGCCGCGGGTGAGGGATTCGCTCAACGGTGGTTCCTCATCTTGAAAAAGATTTCGAGTTGATTAAATGGCTTGCTCACCACAAAAACTATCGAACCTTCTACCTAACCTTTGATTGTTTAAAGATAAATGGTTGGTGTTATCATTAACTAACGATGTGCTCTTCCATTCCCAGTTGTAAGTCGCACTTCTCGTGTAACAGCTGATGATAAAGTTGGAGCAAGGGACCAAAGGAGATGCTGGTTTAATGCGCACTGTAGTGTACTGTTAAGCGCTCCAACAGCAACAATATTGTTAGGATAACTTAAGATTGGGTTGAAATTCTTTGGATACTACCTTCACTTTTTCAACTGAATACATCAGTCCAGCCAAAATTTTATGCCATCAGATGAGTGCCGAAGGCACAAACGCTTACTTTAGGTTCACTATAACATATTTTTGAAATGTTGGGTTGTTCATAATTGCGTAGATTAGTAGAGAGATGAGTCGTAGATGTCGTTAATGCCTTGAATATTCTGAATTCGTCTTGTTGAATTTTGTCGCAACAAAATGTCCGTTAACGATAAAAACAACACCCCAAGACAGCTCGTAGATAGTTTGTTCAATGTGTGTTGAGAAGTGACTGTTGGCACAGGCGACTTGGGTAGCTTGAAGTTGCGTGATTGGTTGGGCTTTAGCGGCTCTCAATAGCCGTAGCCCGTAGTGTTGTTCTACTGCTCGAAGTTTGTCAAAAGCAAAAGTCATATATATTAATCAAATATAAAAAAATTAATTCACTGACTCGAGCTTAATCTCACTAATCCCTAATGACTTAAAACCTGTACACACCACACATAAAAATGTTATCAGCCAATCCGTTTCTACCATATGATTTACCTTGAACGCCCATCATGGCTACATCGAAAATCAACACTCCTCCTGAAACGGCGCACGCTGCAACACCTTCAATATAAATCGATTTGATTTCGCAAATCTTGAACCCGCTGCGCACTCAAGTCCTTCGTTAGCAGGTCCGCCACCATGTCCAAGCTTGGTACGTGAGCTGCTTTAATCACTCCTTTCTTGCTCAGATCCTTCAAAAACTTCAACTTTATGTCGATGTGCTTCGTACTGACAGCACTTTATTCCGATTCCACATGCGTAATAGCTGCCTGATTATCCATCTTCATTAGCAGCGGTGCCCTTGAGAACAAACTAATTTCCAGCAGTAATTCACGAAGCCCCAATGCTTCGCGTCCACCCACAGCAGCAGCTACAAACTCTGCTTCAGCCGTAGACAACGCCACTGCAGTTTGTTTTTTACACTTCCATGAGACTATAATTCCATTCAAGTATACCAACACTGCGCTTACACTCTCCCGATATGTCTCGTCGCCTGCAAAATCGGCATCCATGTAACATGTGATCCGAATTGGCAGTGGTAGTTCGTCATCATGATTCAGTCGGAGTTTCAAACTCTTGGTACCCTTTAGGTACCTTACGACTCGCTTCGCAGCTTTAAAATCTCCCACCGTGGGTGCGTGTGCGCCGCGTTACACGGTGCACAGCGAAAGAAATATCCGGACGGGAACAACGAGAAATCCACAGGAGGCTGCCTACCAAGGATTGAAAGCTCTTTATACTTGGGAAATTTTCCCTTGACTTGGCTGTCAGCAACTCCTTGAAATCTTCCACACCGTCCATATTCAGCACCGGCGTGCGCGTTGCGTTTATTTTTTCAAAATCATGTGCGATCAGGATATCATCAATAGCAGCCTCCTGATCCAACTTATATCCATCACGAGTGTCCCCTTCAATACGAACACCCAAAAACTTACTCACGAGTCCAAGGTCCTTGAGCTCCAATATTTTCATTTCACCAAAAAACTTTTCGACTGCGTCCGAAGTGCTTCCAGTGACCAATAGGTCATCGACATACGCCCTTACTAGAACGATGCCATCCACACCACGCCTGACGAACACGCAGGTATCCGTGACGCATTGCTCAAAATTCAATCCTTCCAACGTTTGGCATAGTAGTTGATGCCATAACCTCCCGGTCTGTTTGAGGCCATACAAATTTCGTTCCAATTTTAGTGAGAGTTCATCATTTGAATCCACATCAAACATTTCACGTATTTCCATCGAAATCTGCATACCTTGCGGAACCTTCAGATGAATCTCACAGTCTTCTTCCGCCCTTGCCTTCGGGTAGGCGCTCGGCATATCACCGTGCCGCGCCGGTACCCTCCAGACCTGTGACATGGCCAGGATCACCTTTACGTTATCGACTTCCATGACTGTTGAAAACGTGAAGTGGTAATCCTGGCCGTAAACTTGACGATCACCACGTGCCACCAGTCGAGCCTTATAGCTCTCGACCGGTCCTCCGCACGCAACTTAGTCTTGTACACCCACTTATCGGGCAGCATTTTTTTGTCTGGGCAGCGCTTGATAATCTTCCATGTGCCGATATCTTCGAGCGCTTTCAGCTCCTCCTGTTCTGCCTTCGTCCATAAATCGGAGTTTGCGCCTTCATGCGCCTCCTTGTAGGACTTCGGATCAGGATTTGCTACATTGGACACAATTACATTGTCAATAGTCTTGACCACAGCGTAAACGCACATCGCGTGCTCTGAAATTTCATTTCCAGCTTTTTCAGCTTCGAAACTGTGTCCATCATTCGAAATTTCGTTTTCATTCACTCCATGTTTCTCCACATCAGACACGTCAATCACTCTTTCTTGGTCTTTCGTCTTTTTCTTGCTGACTTTTTCTAGTTCAGCCGCCTTGCGAGTTTTCTTGATTACGCGTCCAGAATTTCTCGGAGTCTTGCGCGCCTTTTCACTTGCTTCTTGCGCTTCAGATTGTCTTGGTATGTCGGTTTCTTGAGTCGACTTTGCGCTATCACGTCCTGCAGCGCGTTGTTCCATCTCCTCCTCATCTGCAACACCCAACGCCCTCGTTATTTGGTCACTCGTCTCCTTGTCTAGTGTCTCAATTGCACTGACATGGCGAGTGACGTCACCACCCTGTCCTTCAACAGCAGCACCTTAAAACCCTTGGTTTGTCTTTTCGTCCTAAAATCAAGGCCCTTTCATCGTGTTTCGCGAAGGTCTTTTTCCTTGGATCCCTCCACACCATGCACGGTGAACCAAACACTACAATTTCTTTCAACGACGGTTTCTTGTCCGTCAACATTTCAAATGGCGACACTTTGCCAGGGTTCGAACGGGTCGGGGTACGGTTCAATTATACGAGGCGTATTCCGCCGCCTCGGACCAGTACATCAATGGTACCCCCGACCCAAAAATCATACACCGGACCATTTTTAACATGGTCCGGTTCATCCGCTCGGATTTTCCATTGGAGGCTGGATTTCCAGCCTCCGTAATCAGCCGACGCACTCCAGTCCTTTTACGGAACAATTCCACGGTTTTGTATTCATCGCCTCCATCCATGCGTAAAACGTGAATACGACACTTGAACTCGCTCTCAAACCAAGTAAAAAAATTCTCAAACATCTTCGCCGCTCTGGAATTCGTTCGAGCGGCGAAAACACGCACGTAGCTCGAAAAGTGGTCTACAAAACCACTAAATATCGGTTTCCACGCCTGTCGCGCGGTGTGATTGGACCCTTCAAGTCACTGCATATCACACCTCCGACGCGTTCAATCGGGGAATTCTCGCCCGAATCAGCCCTTGGCTGTGGTTTCCTCGATCCTTTTCCTTCAGCACAGGTCCGGAAATTGGGTCGACTACTGTCTGTCAACTTGATGCCTGACCTGGGGTCCTTGGCTAGTTTCTCGACCGTGTCGTAAGCCAAGTGACCCAAGCGAGTATGAAAATGATGTAGAGTGTCTTCCTGCACATCATCATCAGGTTCCGCAGCGACAGCATTCAGCAACATGTGCTTGAACTGCTGCGCGCGCCCGCACAGCTTTTCCGGCATTAATTCTGCCACGAAAATGGATCCGCATATCCGAATTGGAAACAGCGTGTTTCCGTTCCACTGTATCGCCAACTTTTCATTGCTTTCCACTATTTTGCACCTTTTTTCATGAAACTTGCCAAGTGAAATCAAATTCTTGGCAAGTTTGGGTGCAAAATACACTTCGCTGAGCTCGATCGAAACAGGATCGGCACCAGGCGTAACCAGCTTGATTCTTCCAACCTTGGTTACCGACAATTTCCGCCGTCGGGCAACACAAACCCATCTTCCGGCCCACACGTGACTGCATCCACCAGTAAATTCTCATCAGCCACCAGGTGCCTGCTGCACCGCTGTCGACGATCCACTTCGTCGCAGGCATATCATCTCCGACAGCCATTCCATTTATTTCAGCACCATTTTCCACTACAATAGTCGATAATGCGACTTTTCGGTTCCATTGACCGCTTGAACCTCCTTGATCCTTGGAGTTAACAGCTCTTTGCATTTTTTCTGCCTTTCCGCGGGAACTCCCGCTTTATATGCCCTGGACTCCCGCAGCCGTAGCATCTTCTCACGAATCCGGTCTCAGTCACCGAATTCGCATGCATTCGGGCAGGCGATCTGGTTTTCGGCATCTCTTCATCCAATTCCTGCGCCCATGATATCAATTCCTGCGCATGGCACAGGTAATCCTCTCGCATAGGATTGTACCTGGCCATGATCGCAGATTTCAGGCGGGGCGCAGCGAATTTTACTATATTCTCGACCACCATTGTAGCCGGTGCGTATACGCACGGTGCGGCTAGCGCACAGAGGAAGACTATTCCTTAAAGCGGTTTATACGGAACAATTGCGCAATCAATATCTCCTTCTCAAGCCATGCTTGGGTGATCAAGCAGTATTCATTAACGTGGTATATGCACCCGATGAACCCTCAAGAAGAAAAGAATTTTTCCAGTTACTCCCTGTCACCTTCGAACACACAGGCTCTGACAGATCAAGCCAAGATGAGGAATCCTTTCACATAGTACTCGGCGACTTCAATATCACCTTGGACTCCTACTTGGACCAGGATACTCCGTCTCACCACCTTTCTACTCATGGACGTCCAGAACTACGCAATTGCCTTGATGCACTGGGACCCATCGATGCATGGCGTTTTCAACACCCGGATTTACGCGAATTTACTAGTCATACGAGGAAGAACAGGCTTGACTATTGTTTTATAACTGTTCCATTCATCCGCGATCACCTGGCCGCCACCAATCATGTTCGACATCGCGAGTGGCGCTGTGAAGACCACAATCCAGTGGAGTTTACTCTCCACGCGAAAACTCTCCCTCGACGAAGAAAATTCCATGGGGATGCCCAACATGGCTCTTACAAGTTCCGGATGTTCAAGAATACTTGGTTCGCTCAGCTCACGCCCTTGATGATCGTATCAAGATATTCCCGGGTACAAATCCAGGATGTCTATTGGATTAACATAAGCGTTCGGACTCAATATATCTCCGTCGGAAATGGATCGAGCTCCGAGACTTAGATTCCCGTTATATGTCTGCCAAGATTACGGCTGTCAATGAAGCTCTTGACCTCTGCAACGTAACTCCTACCCAAACAAACTTTACTAAATGTGAACAAGCCCGGGCGGAACTTAACGCTTATCGAGAAGCTATCAAGCAACGGAATGAGGACAAAACGTTTGCAGCCGACCTCCACGTCAGTGAACGATCAACTCGTCACTTCTTCAGGGCACCGTAACAAGACTCTCTCCGTTCTCCCATCACAGAGCTCACGCGGGAGGATGGAATTATCACAGAAAACTCCCAAGAAATTGCCGATGGCCATCGACGCTATTGAGGAAATGTCTTTAAAGGAGGACCTACGATAGTCACGCCACGCCACGTACAACCTTCTCCACCTCGATCTACTACTTCAAGATTCTAAATGTCGTCTCACCCGAACGCAACAAGCCATGCTCGACTCGCCTATCACTGCCAACGACTTAGATTGGGCGATCGTCAAGTCCAAAAACGGCAAGGCTCGATGTAGTGGGCCTATGCAATATTTTCATTTCATGGCGATGTCCAATTACAGATCAGGGATTCCCACTAATTGTTTTGGATCGCCAGGTGTCACAGACATGATTCATGTCTACACACCGACACTCACGGAGTAATCATTGATTACATCCGCACGGAATGTTCTCGAACATTCTCGAGTGTTCTCTGCCTGCGACATGTCTTTGCGCATGGTTCCTTCTGGGAAACTATCTGTTGACGAAGCCGACGTGTCATTGTGCGTACAATGTTGTTGATGTCATCCAATCACAACGCCCCGTACACAGAAGATTTGTTGGAGAAGAATATCACGTTTAAGTTCAAGCTTCTCCTTGAAGTTCAAGTTTGTGGGAATATTCTTCACGCTCAGCTTCAAGTTCAACCTGATTCAACCCAAGGTTTATTCTGCATTTGTAGGGAGATTTCATATAACCCCATAGGAATCTAAGGAGAGGTTTCAGGAACCGTAAGCTCATTTCAATTCAGTTGAAAATTTGCCGTCTTCTGCTCAAGTCTCCTCCTCACTCTTCTCCTCCCTCTTCGTCCCTCCAAGTCGGGAAACTGCCAAGTCTTCCTCTACAGCGCAAGCGTATGTGCCGTGTTATCGGGAACTGTGTAAACAGCGTCCCATTACACTCCATGGTCAGATGGGTTGCCAATTGAGTATTACAAGCTCGTCCCGGAGTTATAACGGAAATATATGAAGTTGTTCATGACTTCATGACTATCAACTTGCGTGGGGTAAGATGACCAATGTAGCCAGTGCGTACACGCACGGTGCGGCTAGCGCACAGAGGAAGAATTTCCTTTAAGCGGCGTTCGCCGCTACTTAGCCGATACGCCCTTATAAAGGGCTTAGTAAGAGAGAGCTCTCTTACTCGGGGCCAAGATTCCCGCTTTGGTTTACAATTAGCTTTCGCTAATGCCTTAACACAAGGCTACCTTACAAAGGGGGTAGCTAAAGGGAGGACTCCCTATACGCTACTGCACTCACTACACGCGCGACCGGTCGAGGTCATGCGAATGGTAGTCGGTTGAGTGAAATGTAAACTGAATGTATATTTAATATATAATTAGCCTAAATTAATTTAAACTAATGCAAACTATATGTAATACTAAGTAGAACTTACTGAATTTGTACCTAGCTAAAATGTAGTGTACACCACCTGTGTACCAACACGTGGCTGGCTGCCACGCCACCACCAAGGGTTCCTGCCCTGATTGGTTAAAATAACCAATGGTCCAAAACCTTTCAGACCGGTCAAAACTGACCCCAACTGTAACAGGACTGATCCTGTTACGGGCTTAAACTGTATTTTGCGAGGAAGCGCGCAATACAATAAGGGCAGGATTAGTTGGTAACAACTAATCCTATACTAAAAGTAATATAAGTATTTACTTATTCTTTCGAACGCAAAATTATGAGTGTTTATTAAGTGTGGTTAGCGGCTAACAGTATAGAAATTACCTAACTAATATAATAATATCAAGTATTAAACTAACTGTACTCTTAGTTAAC
>CM047592.1:6062561-6076076 GCA_026184515.1 Peronosclerospora sorghi | reverse complement strand
ATTCACCACTTCCAGCGTTCTCTCTCGCTCGGCAGGCGTCATGTCTCACGACTTGATACCGAGCGGCTCTTAATCTTCGCTCCGCTAGTTGACTAGCGGAACGGAACTGTGGTCGTTAAGACGGACCACAAAGTGCTACCAGGTGTAACAGGACTGATCCTGTTACAGGCTTACACTGTGTTGTGCGAGGGAGCGCGCAATACGGGAGGTGTAGGATTAGTTGATGACAACTAATCCTATATTAAAAGCAAATATATATTTGCTTAGGCTTGAGAACGCAAAATTAAGAGTGTTTATTAAATGGGTGGTTAGTGGCTAACAGTACAGTAATTACCTAACTAATATATAAATATCAAGTATTAAACTAACTGTACTATTAGTCAACCTGCATGATTCGGTATTTATACCGAATCGACTTTTCCTTCGTAGATTATAATAACTTATAATCTATTATTTGAATTTCAGACAACGCATCTGAAATTCAACTGTGATATTCTAACTTGAATATCAATTATGTAATGGCACCCCATTACATGAGATGTCAGATGACGCGACAGCAAGAGACATTTTTCCCTGACCTCGAACAGCCTTGAGGATGAGGTTTTCGAGGCAAGTATTTCCCGTCCCTCCCGGTCCGTCCAAAAAGAAGACCTTGCTGCTGGCATGTCGTTGTTGTTGCCACAGGATGCCATTGTGCGGCGGAAGATGTCATGCTGCTCGTCGTTGAGCGTTTCAACCTCGCGCTCAGCATTAGCTCTCAGCTGTGCGGCGTTGAATGACATCTGTTCTGCCACAAACCGGTTCCTGTGCAGCTCATCCATTGCAAAGTCTGGTTCTGGCAGGTCAAAATCGCGCAACGTCTTTCCGCTGGTCTGAAGCATCTGCGCGATAAGGTTGAGTGCAAGACTGGTAATCTGCTCCTCGCTTGGGTTGTGCGTCCCACCGTTCTGACGAAGTCCGTGGCAACAATCAGACAGGTTGTCGCGGAACAGCTCCCAAAGGTGCCTGGGGTCTACCGGCGGACTGTGCGTGAGGATCGTAATATAAAGCGATCTCAGCTGAGCCCCTGTATGCATCAACGCGGCCTCACGCAAGCACTTGTCCCACTCGTCATCAATCTCGTACAGTCCACGTGCCACGCACGCCGCCTTGAACGTCGGATACTCGATGCCCTTGAAAGTACGTAGCGCTGCCGGGTTTGTTGCCCCCGTCGCCGTTGTCAGAAGCGTGCTCATGAAGTACCGGTCCCCGGCATTCGGGTTCACAAAGTACAGTCGTCCGATTCACATTCCCCTCTTACGTATCTTCCAGGTCTTGTGGCTGTTGTTCCACACAAATCGCGTCGGGAAGTCAATGTATGTGGTGTCTGAGCTCCTGGGAGGTTTTAACAATTGGCCTCAAACCACTGCGTCAGCGTTGTCGTGCGTGCCCTCTCTGCGTTCACCATCTCGACCAGATCCCTGTTGGCATTGAACATCACTTGCTGTTGGTTGGGCAGGTGCACTTGGGGTCGCTGAATCGGGGGCGCATGGTCATGCATCTTGAGCCCGTACAGCCGCCATCCAGCTTCCGTAGCTGAGATGTAGCGCGCGTCAATGTATTGCTGCACCTCGTTAACATCCTCAATAACCATAGTCGCGCGATCGTGTCCTTTGTACACATATTTGAAGAGGTACTTCACTGCTGAGATCGATGAGCACACCTGAACAGAAACAAAGTGGCGGTCAGCACTACCATTGAGCCAAACATGGGACGTAGTATCGTAGCAACGTTCTCTCACCTCCACATTGAAATGGGCGTCGAACTTTGTACTCAGGTAGAGGTTGTGCGGAACAATCCAGCGATTTTCCACCCACCGTTGTTTCAAATCGACAAACGATCGTCCATCCTCTCGCCGCTTCCATCCTCTTGCCGCTTGTACATGGGATAGCCGTCGTGGTCTGCACTTGTCTCGTCGCGCAACATTTTGGGATATCGCTTTGTGCATTTCCCGCTCTACGTGCATGGTGCATTTGGATACTCAGCTCCGAAAGGTCCGTGCACTAAGCATCAGGTCACCGTCTCGTACGCATCCTGATTGGTCTCGCGGTCGGGAATCTCGGCGGAGATAGCCGTGTCAATCTCGTCCGCAGTTCGAAGCTTGAATTCCGTTTCAAGGATCATCAGAATGTGTGCGTGCGGGATGCCTGGTTTCTGGAACTCGATCACCCAAGTGTACCCGACCACGGTTTCAAACACTTTTCGGTCCTTGAGGACGGTCGTCAGCCCCTCGAACTTGATGTTGAACACGCGTGCAACCAAATCCGGCCGATCCTGCGCAGTCTGGCCCTTCTCCATCTCCCTTGTGATCTCCTCCCACTTGGGATTGCAGGTGAACGTGACGAAGAGGTCAGGTTTCCCAAAGCACCGCACAATGGCCATTACATCCTAGTAGAGCTGGTTCATCGGCCGAGGTCCCCTTGAAAATGTTGCCGGAAGAATCAAGCGTTGTCCAATTTGCTCTGCGTCATGGTCTCCGGCATTTAAGGCATCGACGACTCCTGAGTACTGCTCACATCGGAGTTCCTGCTGATTTTCTTGGACCCCGTTCAGGCGATTCTGCTCGGTACCCGCCCACACATCCACCATATACTCCTGTAGGAGTCGGCCAGCCAGTAAAATGTGGTCACGGCGTTGGCGGGGTGTAGTATGTACGCGTAATATTGCATTTGCGTGACACGCATCGCCCCACCACGGCCACGCACCGCATTCGCATCAATTTTGTCGAACTGCTGATTGTTGTCGTTCTATTCATAGCCGCGTAGTGGGATGGTTGTTGTCCAACCTTGCCGCTCGTGGGGAAAATGCAAAATGTAATGCAGCGGGGTATAGACAGAGTGGAGTGCATAAATGCGATGTAGCGGCTCTGCTTGCAGTTGTACAACAATGCCATGGTCGCTCACGCTACCATCGTGTCCATCTCCGACCATGATGCCGCCGATTTCATCCGCAGTTGGTGCATTGAAGCGGCGCTTGTCCTTAAATGATAGCGAAACCAAGCGTAGGGTCAGCTCCACCGCAGGCTGATTGGCAACATGTTGCTGAACTTGCTAGTACATGTGAACGTATTGAGCGCATGTCTGCAGCATCTCCTGCAGCTCACCCATGATGCGTCTGTCTAGTCCCTCAAACTATCCATCCGTTGATTGAGCGCAGATGTGCTATCAACAATGTAGAGCTGCGAGAACTTGGGTGCATTCCCTGTGTCAGGCTGAAAATTCCCCATGCGATGGTACAGGGCTCCCTGGAGCCGAAATGTGTAGATCTAGCCTTGAGTGAACCGTTCATCGATATATGCCCCAATAATGTGAATGACAGCGCGTTGTTGTACGCCCGGATGTTCCTGCAAAGGCCTTTGCAGATAACTTCTGCGCACTCAGTAGTGTGGCAAGAGGTTCTCGTGGCGTGGTCAGAGGCTCGATGTTTGCAACTTTGCCTGAGTCGCAACACATCGTGAACACTGCATTCATCTTTCTGGATCGCTTCACTCTCTCTTACACCCAGTGTAACGCTTGGCATGATGCACATCGGACGTCCATTCGCTCCAGCATATGTTGAAGTGTACCCCGTGCTCCTTCCACCGGCTGCCGGGCCACTGCTTCTACTTGGACTGCCCTCCGATCAGCGTGCGAGCAGTATCTGCCCTTGATTATTCTAGAATCATCCGTGCACGCTGAGCACGTCTTGCCGCTGCCTCAGCTTGGCGTCTTTGTTCTTCTTCTTCTGGCGTCTCAACAGTGCGTTGTCGAGCATGCTGTTCCCGAGCCAGTCGGTTTCGGCGTAAATGTTCTTCTGGCGTGTCAACAGTACGTTGTCGAGTACGCCGCTGCTGATCCAGTCGGTTTCGCCGTAAATGATCTTCTGGCGTCTCAACAGCACGGTGTCGAGCACGCTGATCCCGCGCCAGTCGGTTTCGACGTAAATGTTCTTCTAGCAGTGCGTTGTCGAGCACGCCGCTCCCCAGCCAGTCGGTTTCGCCTTGAACGCGGACTCTCGTCTTGCGTTGGAATTGGGGGGGAGCAAATATGGTAGTGTGCAGGGTATTGCTCCATTACTATATTCGCTATAGGCCGTACGAACAGTTGATTATTTCTATAGGCGCTATTTGTAATATTTGTAATAACCAATGATAAAGTCGAATTCATCTATGTCCGATTTAACGTATAACTCGAATAGTACAGTTCGACTTAGCTTAGGTGCGGGAGCGCGCATGCATCGACGACATGGTATTCTTTTATATATATAGATTTATAGAGCAACTTTGTAGTACGTAAAAAGCGCTTCAATATTCCGTAAAAATATGTGGCGTTCTTTCACTCGTTTTTATTTATTACCCGGAAATGTGTCGGTAAAATAAAAAAAATTACATTTCGCAGACGGTTCATAGATGGGCAGACGGGGCATGAAAAAAATACTAAAAATAAAATTTTGTGGACTTGTCACTAATATTGACAAAATTAATTGAAAAAAAAACATTAATTTTCAAAACTTGATAACTCCTCAGATATTATATTTTCGTTACTAATACATTTACATTTATATTAGTGTTCCTGTGGTATCAAATTAGGGGGGAACCCATTGATTTCACTCATATTGGTTTAGTTTTTTATTTTGATATGGTTCTGGGACTTTTTGAGTTCGTGATGGCAACTAGTTCAAGTAACGAAACCAGTCGAGGTTCCGGGAACAAAAAATATAACCGGGCCATTTTGTCAATAAGCATCCATATATAACATGCTTCACCACTTTTAAGTACTACTTTTTACGCTAATTTTTATAGTTGATATAAGAAGAGGCGTGGGTGTCTTGCTGGTCTTGATGTTAGCGAGTAAAATGGAAAGTGAGTTATTCAATTAGGTTGTCTATCGTTATCTATCCTACTCTTTTACTGAAAACACTATGTATACTTGTTCTAGATCGTATGCTCTAGAACCATCGACCAATCGTCGATATTTACATGTAGAGTATATATAAACACCGTTCTAATTATTCTCGAAGCGTATTCGAGACGTCATAAACATGCAAGACACAGTTTCCTACGACTGTGTTCGGATCTGTGACAGACACCATTTTCCATATGGATGGCGTGTCCAAACTGACGTCAGCGTCTCCGCACTGAGTTGACATAGACAAGAGACGTGCGTGGCAACAACACTCCCCCTTCAACTCGTAGCCTTGAGACCACATGCAAAGATGAGACGCTGAAATGTCGTACCCTCGGTGGGCTTTGTGAGAAAGTCAGTAAGCTGCGACGCCGACTTTACACACTGGAGATCAATGGCACCATCGATAAGATGATTGCGTACAAAGTGGTAACGGATGTCCACATGCTTGGCCCTGGAACTGCAGCCAACGTTCTTGGCAATTGCAATGGCACTCTTGTTGTCGACATTAATCGTAGTTGGTCGTGCCTGAGATAGCCAAGCTCTTCCAGTAGTGATCTGGCCCAAAGAACTTCTTGCACGCGCATGGAGATTGCAGTGTACTCAGCCTCAGCAGACTAAGCGACACGGTGCGCTGCAACTTTGACTTAAATACAATTGGACCCCCCTTCATTATCAACACCAAGCCCGTAGTAGATCGACGTGTTTGTGTATTGCTGGCACAATTCGCATCGTCCCAAGCCGTAAAAGTAGGTGGTCCATTGTTGCCCTTGTATGTGATGCCCATATCAGCAGTTCCCTTGAGATATCGCACAATACGAATGGCCGCATTCCAATGTACTTCACGTGGCTTCTCCGCAAAACGACTCAAATAACTCACTGCATGCGCAATATAGAGACGAGTTCCCAATGCAAGATACTGTATTGCACCAGCCAATGATCGATATGGACGACATGACATGCGTTCTTGCTCGGCATCCGACGGTTCAGTGTCCAGCTTTGTCATGAGTTGGCCCTGTCACATGAATTCTTGACAGGGTTAACATCGATCTGACTGTACCTCTCAACAAGACGCTGGATAAACTGGGACTGCTTCACAATCATCTTCTTGCTCAGAACATCATGTTCAATCTCCATCCCAATCACAAACTTGGCAGGACCCAAATCTTTCATATTAAAGTGGAGCTTGAGCTGATCCTTCACAGTCTTGATCTGTTCTTCATACGTTGCAGCAATAAACAAGTCGTCGACGTAAAGACTGATGTAGATGTAGTCATCATCAGCTTGTTTAACGAAGATACACGGGTCACTCACACAAGCCTTGAATCCAATCTGGGAGAAAAACTTTGTGAATATATGTATGATACCACAAAGCAGACGCTTGCTTCAGTACGTATAGACTTTGCTTGAAACGACACACCTGTCCAGGTTCAAGATCAACGCCATCAGGTACTTGCATGTAGATAGTTTCTTTCAATTCACCATATAGAAACGCGGTTTCAACGTCACACTGGTGTACCTGGTACCAAAAAACTTGACAGCATAGAGCAAGAAGCATGCGAATCGAGTTGAGTGTCGCAACTGGTAAGTATGTTTCGTTGTAGTCAACTCCAAATGCTTTACTGAACCCTTGGGCTACAACTCGAGCTTTGAATCTTACAATCTAACCACGTTCGTTGCGCTTTAGAGCAATTACCCACTTGGTTCCCACAATGTGTGCACCTTCCGGTGGTTGCACAATCTCCCATACATCATGCTCACTCAGTGCCATAAGCTGACGACGAACGCCTTGTTTCCAATCCTCGCTGTTAGAAGATTGCATAGCTGACTGGTAAGATGTACGTACTTCACTCAAAACATTTGCTCTTTCAGGTGGTGGCATCAGTCGCGGTCGCTTCAGCACACGATAGGTGTCGTTGTCTCGACGATCCACCCTTACAACGACAACATTTTCTGGTCTTAACACAAGTTGATTGTTGTCGGTAACTGGATGACTGGATCTGTCCTTAATGAAATGAGTCGGTTCTCTTCGGGTGCTGGTAGTACTGCCACAAGCTGTCGACCAAGTCGTTACACACGTGGATGGAACACCATACTACTAGGAGCAAATT
The DNA here is from genome assembly GCA_026184515.1 of Peronosclerospora sorghi. Lineage (NCBI taxonomy): Eukaryota > Oomycota > Peronosporomycetes > Peronosporales > Peronosporaceae > Peronosclerospora > Peronosclerospora sorghi. The sequence continues at coordinate 6,069,043 of CM047592.1, read as the reverse complement.
CCATAGAGGTTTCAGGTGCGACATCAGTCACTCGAGTGGGTTTGAACTGGTGGGTGTACTTGTTGATCTGGTACTGGCGGGGTAACAGTCGGTTGTGAGTCTAGGCTTGGTCCCTCATCATTAACATCAATTGGTTGGGCAGCATCCGACGCGGTTGGTTGCATAACAACAACATCGTCGTCATCATTTCGTGACATCACAGGTCCTTTGTCACCAGGTACAACATGCACGTAACGTTGCGGTTCCACCTCTTGCAAGACTACAGATCTCACGACTTCAAGCTTGTTCATGTACTTGTTCCACACTATGTATCCTTTAGTGATTTCTGAATACCCCACAAGAATACACCGGAACGCCTTTGAGTCAAATTTGTTTCGCTTACTCTTGTCGATATGCTCATACCATTCTGAACCAATCACACGTAAATGACCAAGCGATGATCGCTTCTTAAAACACAATTCAAATGACGAATGGTCTGGACGTACCGTTGTCGGGATCAAATTGATTACATGTACCACAGCAGCCATAACTTCAGCCCATCAACGAAAGTCCATGTTCTTGTGAATAAGCGTGGAGAGTGTTGCTTTAACGATCGTCCGATTCATACGCTCAGCAACACCGTTTTGTTGAGAACTGTAGGGTACGGTAATTTGGTGTGTGATACCATGTGTACGACAAAATGCAGCAAAGTTGCGGTTCACATCTTCGCCACCATTATCAGTACAAATGCACTTGATACGATGGTTCAAATGATTTTCAGTCCATGCTTTATACGTCTTAAAATGCGTGAGTACCTCAGTTTTTGACTTCATGAAGTAGATCTTTGTAAGTCGTGAATAATCGTCGATAAATGTTACAGCATACTTCGCCTTACCAAGTGATGGTACACGCATGGGTACCCATCACGTCACTGTGTACGACTTCAAGAGGCAAGATAGTCTTCAACTTAGATCTCTTGATATGAAGGAATCTGGTTACACACGTTTTGCCTTGTACACAGGTATCACACCATTAATCAGATTTGTACGCTGCAAGTTGGGCTGGAATGTCGTCACATGCGCGAGCGATATCTGCTAAACGACTGTCACTGATGTGCAAAATACGAGCATGCCACTTGTCGTGTAACACGTCATCAGTACATTTCCCATTGTTCTTGGTCAAACTATGCCCTTTCTTGTTGTCACCAGTCTCTTGAGTATCGTGATCACCAACTTCAGCAGAATCCCATGGCCAACATCATGTTCATCATCATCAAAAACATCACCAACACCGTAGTCGTAGCCGTCACAATTACCAACATCACGCTCGCGGACGTTTGAATCACACACAGGATCATACACACAGGCTCATCATAGACACGATTTGCTGCTTCTGCACCCACAGTGTACGACTTAGACACACGCGGCACCTGTGTGAGTGTCGTTCCACGATGTGATATGATGCACATGTCACGCTTGAACAATATCTCAGCGTTTTTCTCAGTCAATGCTGGTACCGAGATCAATCAATTGTCCAGTTCAGGCACATGCAATACCTGCGACAACCGTTGTTTGCTTTGAAACAAACTGCACCAGATCCAACAGCAGAGAGTTGATTCCCGTCGGCCATTTCTACGCCTATTCCTTAGGCGAAGCGTTTGCAGGTTGAAAAATCGTTCTACGAAAAGGTCATATGGGACGTGGCCCCACTCTACAAGACAACCCTTGATGGGTACACATAATGCAGAGAATACATGTTAACCTTCTACATTCATGGGGCAGTTAGCCTCCTTGTGGCCATACTGCTTGCACCGGTAACACGTGCCCTTGAACTTGCCAATGTCATTCTTCTTATGCATAGGCATTTTTCCCTTTCCCTGACCATGGGCTTTGTGTCGAAAACCAAGCCTTCCTTTACCCGGTCGTCCAACACGTAGGGCTGTCTCAGTGACTTCTCGCTCTCGCATACGCTAATACTCCCTGCGTAACATTTCCTTGGTCTCTGTAATGGGGTGCCATTACATAATTGATATTCAAGTTAGAATATCACAGTTGAATTTGAGACGCGTTGTCTGAAATTTAAATAATAGATTATAAGTTGTTTTAATCTACGAAGGAAAAGTCGATTCGGTATAAATACCGAATCATGCAGGTTAACTAATAGTACAGTTAGTTTAATACTTGATATTATTATATTAGTTAGGTAATTACTATACTGTTAGCCTCTAACCACCCATTTAATAAACACTCTTAATTTTGCGTTCTAAACGATAAGCAAATTTATATATATTTGCTTTTAGTATAGGATTAGTTGTCATCAACTAATCCTACCCCTTCCGTATTGCGCGCTTCCTCGCCCAACACAGTGTAAGCCCGTAACAGGATCAGTACTGTTACACCTGGTAGCACTTTGTGGTACGTCTTAACGACCACAGTTCCGTTCCGCTAGTCAACTAGCGGAGAGAAGATTAAGAGCCTCTCGGCATCAAGTCGTGAGACATGACGCCTGCCGAGCGAGAGAGAACTCTGGAAGTGGTGACGAAACACTTCCCCCACTTCTTGTCGCGTAGTAAAGACGCGACGGTAGAAATGGTTCGGTCTATGGGGACCGATATCCTTACCTTCGTCCTGGGTAAGTCCCCGGAGGAAGTGGTAGAGGTGGTGAATCGCTTTAGGCGAAACCACCTAGAAAAGCCAGTACGGCCCGCGCCAGAGTTAGCGCGGACCGCACCTGCACCTGCAACGCAAAGCGTTGAAGTGGTAAAGGCGCGAGTACCGCCCTTTACCGGCAAAGGGGGCGAGCCCCTTCGTAGATGGTTCGCAGAGGTGGAAGATGCCATCTCTGCGCAAAATATTGTTGACAAACGTCAACAGGCGTACTTCGCCACAACATGTCTGGGCGGCAGAGCCAGGGCATGGGCGATGAGTCGCAGAGCCACTGATGACTCTGCTTTCCTGACTTATCAGGAATTAAAAGCTAAGCTAAAGCTCAACTTTAAGGTTCCATAAATGTAGCTAAGTAGTCGGCAGGAGTTCATGGAACTCCGGTAAGGTAAGCTTGACCTTCAAGCTTACGCTCAGAAGACGCAATATTTGCTGTCAAATATTGTGTATGAGCCGGTGTCCCCTGCTATGCAGGTCACTGGCTTCATAAAGGGACTCAATGATGGTCCCGTCAAACAGAGTCTCTACCGGCACCCGCCAGAGACTCTAAGGGATGCCATTGATATGAGCATCCGTGAAGAGTTCAGGATGCGATCAGCGTCATCGCATGCTGGGTACAGCCGAAGGGCTCAACAGCCCTTCGCTTTTGACATATCGCAACAGCATATCAACAATCAGCAGTCGGGCAGACGAAGTGTTAACTTCGTCTCAAGAAACAGCCAACCGCGCCAGAGAATGGGCGGTGGAGGTCCAGAGCCGATGGACCTATCGGTTGCGGTTGCTTCGAACGCGAAGCAACCGAAATTAAAGAAGAACATTTGCTGCAATCGATGCGCGAAAGTGGGGCATTTTGCCCATGAGTGTATGACACCGCGTCCGGTTCCACACAGTCAGCGGACGGAACCGTCCGCTGCACGGCGACACCAACAGAGACGTCACCCTGTTGGTGCAAAAAACGTAAATCACCAGTAGGGGCGGTGCGCCCTACTGGGAATGTTATCCCACATGCCGACATAGTGCATGTGAGAGTAATAGCCCCAGACGGGACTATGTCCTGTCAAAAGGTGCAGGGTGATGAAAAGCCTCTTATCACCCTGGAGGTTAAGCCGCACGGGAGAGATGTCCCCATGCAAGCTTTGTTCGACACAGGAGCGTCAAAAAATTTCGTTATAACTCATAGTATAACGCTGTTGAGCTTCGTGGAGGTAGCAACCCCACGAAGTATGTTGTCAGTCCGGTTAGCAACAGATGCAACCGTGACTATTCCAAAGCGTGTGTTAAAAAACGCTTCGAGTTGAATGAACTGTCATTCGAGGATGAATTCATCGTCCTCGATTTAGATGACAAGTTCGATGTGATACTTGGAATCCCATGGATGTCCAAGTTTAAACCTTCGATCGACTGGGTTAACCTATCGATCGACTGCGGCGGATGCACAGGATCTGATCACCCTGTGTGTAATCCGGCTGTATCAGAGGATACAACCGCAGCGTCAGACAGTCTGGTGGATAGCGATGGCACCACCAGGTCTGTTCTGACACGATCAGCGGAAGGTACCTCCGCTGGTGAGAGTCCATAGGGACTACCACACGCAACAGAAGAGTCATTTCGTGTTGGAGAGGAACATTCCACGGGTGATAAAGACCACCGTGAGAATGAAGTGATATCCACGGTGGGAAACACCCACCGTGAGAATGAAATAGTATCCACAGTGGGAAACACCCACTGTGCGACCGAAGGTTCCAACACGATGAAAAAATTCCGTGTTGATGAGAGTGAACTCACGATCGAGTGCAATCGTGAGCACAACTCCGTGGTGGCCAGTGCCCGCCACGTTGCGTTAGCCATGCACACGGGTGATAAAGACCACCGTGTCGCAGAACAAGCGGCCGATCAGACGAGTGCGTCTGATTGCATCGACAGTTCCGTCGAGACGATCAACGTCTTGACGCAAACGGAGACCGGACTAGCTACCCAGTCTCTGTTGATGGAACACCCTCCGAAAGAAGGTTCGGAGGTGATGGCTCTTCCAGCGCTAATCTGGAAGAAGTTTATGAGAAACTTGCACGATGATCAGATCGAACAGATCTGTATCATCGTTGCAACAGATGATGTAGTGGATATTCGTTTCACGAATATCCACATTACAAGTGGAAAACATTGGGAACGAGGTTCCCAATGATCAAACCAAAGTTCAGCGCTTTGAAGCGCAGAGCTGGGAGTTGCTTAAAGCGAACTCCCCATTTTATGAGGTACTTCGGGAATACGCTGACGTATTCCCAGAAGAAGTACCTAGCGAGCTCTCTAAGGATAAGGGAACTCGTCATGAAACTGACCTCGTGCCAGGCACGAAGTATTGTGTCACGCGGCAATGGCCGTTGCCGCGTGATCAAGTAACAGCGATCGACGAGTTTTTCGAAGCTCGTCGTAAAGCAGGCCAAGTGCGGAAGTCTATCTCACCGCACTCTACCCCCCCCCCCCCTTTTGTGTGAAAAAGTCCACAGGTGGGTGGAGAATCGTTCACGCTTACAACAAGCTGAACGCAGCGACGGTACCGGCGCAGACGCCGATACCGCGAAAAGATGTCATCATTGATGGCATGTGCGGGAGCACCATCTTTAGTGATCTCGATCTAAGAGATGGATTTTATCAAATCCTAATGCGTGAGAAAGATATCCCTCTCACGGCTGTAAGCACATCAAGCGGCATGCTTTGGGAGTGGCTTGTTGTGCCGCAAGGTCTTCGAAATGCCCCTGCTACGTTTAACAGATGCGTAACGCATCTATTACGCCCGGTGCGAGAATTCGCACCGAGTTATTTCGATGACGTGTTCATCCATAGTAAGGGTGAACACGATAAAAGCGATGTAGATGTCCATAGGGAATATCTACGTCGAGTGTTAGAGCTTATGCGTAAGCATAAGCTCTATGCAAATCTAAAGAAGTGCACCTTTGGTGCACCTGAGATACCCTTTCTTGGATGTTTTGTGGGAAGAACGGGGTGCGCTCTGATCCAAAAAAAATCAGGGTGATCGTTGAATGGCCTACGCCAAACAACGTTAAGGAACTTCGAAAGTTCCTTGGGTTGGCAACATATTTGCACAAGTATTCGTGCAACTATGCTGGGTTAATACGACCTCTTTCTCAATTACGTAAGAAAGATGTCGAATGTCATTGGGATACCTAATGCCAAGATACTTTTGATGCAGTCAAGCAAAGCTTGACTGAATCGATTGTTTTGGCTATAGCCGATAACGAGCGTCCGTTCCACGTCGTTTGCGACGCGAGCGATTTCGCTATCGGCTGTGCTTTGATGCAGCGTGATCACGATGATCGTGATCGCGTAATCTGCTATCAATCGCGTCAGTTGCGCCCAGCCGAGCGCAACTATCCAGTGCATGAAAAGTAACTCCTTGCCATGAAGTATGCACTGGCCAACTTTCGGATCTATCTCTTGGGAGATAGACCGTTTGTGGTTTACACGGACCATGCGTCGCTACGCACGGCCGTGAATTCACACATATTTCTCAAAGAATGGCTTGATGGATGTCATTCTTTGCTGAGTACAACTTTACGGTTGAATACAAACCCGGAAAGTTGAACGTGATAGAGGATGCGCTATCACGAAGGCCCGATTACGAGACGAAACCGTCCGTAACCGAAGGTGCCAGTGCAAACGCGATCCGTTGCACTGCTTTGTCGTCGTCAATTATACGACAAGTACGCGAGGCGTACAAAACAGACGAGGCGACACGTCTGTTGATTGATTACTTAAGTAATCAATCAAGTGAGAAGCGCGACGAACTCCCAGAGTTCCTCCGCGCTTGCGTGCATCGATATC
>CM047592.1:6044433-6062461 GCA_026184515.1 Peronosclerospora sorghi | reverse complement strand
CTACGCTGAGGTCATATGAGAGTATCAGACGAAAACTTTATCGGCTATAGTGCAGAACACAGAACGCCGAACACGCCTTTATGAGGTCATTCCCTCAGTTAGAACAAGAGAGTTATATGAACGTCGATGAAGAGCAGAATGTTATGGACTTTGCGATGCCAGGGAGCCCAAGTCCATCATTCGCAGTGGAAGGGGAAGCGAAAAGTGTAGCAAATGTTGGGGTGGCCCAATTTGAGTTGCAGAGCATGTCAGCTGATGATGTCAATATGTCCAAAGAGGTGGAGCTTGAAGGTACAGTGGGAGAAACAACAATGCAAATTCCGGTGAAATTTTCAAACAGCGTGAGACCGTGAAGGAACGACCATCGGAGCCAACTCCAAGAGAGGGACCATCTGATAGCACCAAAAAAGGTGATGGAGAATCAAGACGAGACGTCTCCACAACCATAGATGTAACAGAATCCACAGAAGATCCAGACTAGATTCTTCATGAAGATAGTGAAGAGGAGCTGCCTTGTAGACAAGGGATCAGCGGTCCCGAAGAGAAAAATAAGTTCGTCTCGGAAAGTATAGACCTGCCTGCAAGCATGGGGCATACCCATACAGAGATGTGTGGGGAAAATCTGAACAATCGTGATCGCACATCATCGGAAGTGGTAGAGAAGTCGGAACGTATGACAGATGTCGTACTAACGCAGCGTGAATTGCAAAGAGTGTCGGCTGGAGATGTTAATATGTGCAAATATGTGGGGATTGAAGGTACAGTACAAAAAGGGACAAGTACAAACTCCGGGAAAATTTTCGAACACCGGAAAACGGTGAATGAAGGAACATTGGAGCCAACTCTCAGAGAAGGACTATTGGACAGCACCCTAAATGATGTTAGAGAATTAAGACAGGACAACCCCATAGTCATAGATTTAACAGAATCCACGGCAGATTCGATTTCAAATCTTCAAGAAGGTAATGAAGAGGAGCAGTCCATCCAAAAATATAAGCTGTCGTGTAGACAAAATCTCTGTGCACCAAAGAGGACCACAAGTGCGTCTCGGAAGATGTAGAGCTGCCTGCAAATATAATGGAGAACTGTGATGGAATATGCGGGGAAGTTTTGAACAATCTTACTCCGATGACTGATACGAATGCAAAGACAGTTAAGACGGTGGTACAGAGGAAAGAAGAATATCGAAGCTATACGTTTAAGGAAGGACTTCTCACAGCAGAGTATCGAGAGGTAGCGTGGTAGTTCATGTAAACCTGGCTCAACGGCAAGGCAAGTGATAGCGCGTATGTCAGATATCGAAAGGAATTGGTGTCAGGAGGTGGAGAAAAGCACTATCAACCCAGGAGCTATCATTAATGGAATTCGGGCATTGGACTTGCACAGAGAAATTGGTATACGGCGACAAATCAAATCGATCACCCCGGAGGATACAAGGAGTATATTGTTTGCTGTCACGGTATTGCTACGAGATTTAGAGTCTCTAGTAGTTTTTTTGCGCGGATGTTGGAGTGGTGGTTATTGACCTTGCAGGGATGACCTGTGTAGTCTAAAGTATGATTTGACCATACCACAATTTCAATACCAAGGAATCTGCAGACATTGGCTATACGCAAGATATCGAGAGGTGTATGTGGATGATTTTGTGTCTGTGAGCGATTACCTCCTTACTTTGTGCTTAGTGACACTTCTGGATGCATTTTGGGCCACTAACCCTGATCAATATGGATGTACAACGGCTACGGTTGAGTTAACCATTAAGCTTCATGTGTTGTCATATGGCGTGGGGCAATGTTTAGCCAAACGATGGAACACGTACAACAATGATGGCGGTACCACGCATTTCATGCGATTGATGAGAGGGATAATATACCTGCATGTAGCCGGAAACGATATGATGGAATATGTAGATACCACTACAGAAGATTTGCAAAGATGGGACTATGGGCAACTATGTGTTCCACGAGGCAACAAATTGGAACTTCTAGGCTGGGGGATAAACTGTTCGGTAGGATTTAGACATGTTATTTTAACCACCGCCCTGGGAGGACGCATTCATGAGAACATCCGTAAGTTACGATGGTTACCCAAAACTAACATTATAAACTACATCCGAAGGTTCAGAGCGGTAGACAGGCTGACTAGAGAGTCACCACCGGAGATATTGAATCTGATGGTTGAAAGATAAACCGTTCAGTCTCTGAGGAATTCATCGGTAATGGCTGAGGCAGAACAAATAGCGGTATATACATCATTTCAGCGCAGGTTGGATAGGGATCAAATGAAAGTGATACGTGCGGCAATAGAGACGAAAGGGATAGTGTTGGCTCGTGGTCCATACTGATGTGGGAAGACGTATACAATTACGGCTGTTGTACTATCTTTACTAGCAGTTTTTCCCCTATATCGGGTTGCCATCGTGTCCGAGACCAATGCAGCCATTGATGAAGATCTGAAAAGGTTGATGGATTCAAATCAGTTAGACGATCATGATATCATTCGGTTGGGAGAAATAAAAGGCACCATGTTAGCATCAGAGGCTGAAAAGTATCGACGAAGGTTTCTCTCGGAGATACTACGACGCGAGCGGCAAGCATTGGAAGGGTGTGTGACTCGGAAGGAAATATCTTCCAGATTGAAGTTGAAAGAGAGAGACGCGTTAGATGGAGCACGTGTGATTGTTGCCATATTGGCTCAATCGGGACGACCAGATTACTCGAATGTGCGGTATGATGTAATTATCAATGATGAAGGGGCGCAAACAGCCGAAGTGGCATTACTGCAAGCCATTAGGCCGTGGGTACAAGTGGTTATATCAGTGGGAGATCTATACCAACTTTTTGCGTACTCCCCTATGGATGAAAGACGGAAGCAGCGATTCCATAATGATGCCCGTCGCCATAAGGTTACGTGGGATTTGATACATTCCATTGAACATAGCCGAGCGATGAGAAATATATCTGTCGTAAAGCGGACCCAAGAATTTTAGTCGGTTCCGGTCGACAATGGACCGATCGGCCTGTAGGTGATCGGATTGGTGGAAAGTCAAGAGGTTTTTGGGTAAGGCATGTGCAAGGGGTGTCCAGGACGCAAATTTGGGTAGGTCACATGATATTGCGTATACTACATATTTTCATGTTTGGTACATATTGGGGACTATAGGGGGTAGGTAGTTTAGTTGGGGATTTGCCAAATTTGGGGATTTGCCAAATTTGGGTTTTGCTTTCTTTTGGGTTTTGCTTCATAAAGGTCTTTGGCTTTTAGCTTCGCATAAGTGACCGTTGGACCCCCAGCTCAACCGGGGTCGTTTTCACCTTACGCGTTAGTCGCCTCTGCTCGCCGCAGAGTGTTTTGGGAGCGGAGGGTCGAGTAATCCCCTCCAGCCCATTATACCCGGCCGGGACGCGTTATAGACGCATTTGGCCCGCCGGAAGTCCCTCGTCGGGAGCGTACTTTGGTCGACCCCCAACGTTAAGTTGCACACGTTTGGAACGTGTTATTTTACCTATTGGATTATTTCGTGGAGATATCGTTCGTGGATTACGTCACGTTCTTATTGGATCTCCCCATTGGATTGGATTATTGGACCTCATTGGATTACCGGAGTTTATCTCCCATATTGGCCGGGCTTTACGATCGGGTTAGCGATCTGCCCTCGGGAGTATACGAATTTCGAGTATAACCGGTACACCCGTACCCAGGGTGAAGAGTGCCGCCCCGGGTACATCACCCAGCACGGTCTACCGCATTTAGACCACAATTCAGTCCCAAGCACCGATCCACCGAGTGTGTTACCAGCCCAATCCATCGGATACACAAGGTGAGATGCAAAAAGAATCGGACCAGGCGTCCAGTGCTGACGATCGGTCGTCTGCCGGCAGCGGACAATCCGATCGGATCTAAGACGAGGGTTCGCGGGGTACCCCCCCCGTAAGTTTGAAGGCCGGGCACGATGGTGGTCAGGTTCTCGACACTTCGGTGTTCGATTTCGAACTTGACTCCAACACAATGGTGCGCGTGCCCGGATCACTTGGTGATCGTGGATATCACCGCAGCGATATTCAGCAAAGGATTGATTACAAGGAATTGAATGTGGAATCGTTCTGAAGAGAACACAAGGAACGGCTATCGCCTTATGTTTTCGTTGTTAATAAGGATGGCGATGTCCGATCTGGCCGGGTGGAGGACCGGATGGGGATTAATAAGTTTTTTCCTCCCCATAAGGATCCCACCGGAGCCAATCGGGACTATAGCAGGTCTTGCTATAGTTCCGGATAGGATCAGGACTTTTGTCCTGATCCTATGTTTTTGAATGAATGTTTGGATGAGAAGAAAATAAAAAGCGAAAACCACATGGAGCCTGATCGGAACGAGCAAGGCCAACCCGCAAGGTTCCCAAGAAGAGGCTCAGAATGCCGTCCAAAGAAGACGACCTGGAAGAAGTCGCTGGTCGGGGATGGGGTCATCGAAGAAGAAGACCTGACCATGATGTACTACATTCATGAGTTGAAGCGATTTATTCGCGAAGACCAGTTCATGCAAATAGTAGACCCCCAGATCCCCGATCGCCTTCTCGGACCCACTACCGAGCCGATCCGAATCGACCGACCGTTGCCATTGGTGAGGAACCTGCTGGTGATGTTGGCCGAGGTTGGCATGAGGATGCGGAAGCCCGCCTAAGTGCAGAAGCTTTTCGATCTGGACACTTAAAGGTTGGAGTCGTCGTTGTCGACATTCCATGACCATTTGGTGCCGTTGGTGGGGGCGGTCCGCCGCCCAACTCCCCCCGCGGCATTGAAGGTCGCTGAGACTACTGAAATGGATGATGATGCGTGCTCCGACGATAAGTCGTTATATCAGTCTCCACTTTCCTCGGATAACTCATCGGAGTTGGAGGTCGGTGTCGAGCGGATGACCAGGGGTCGGACCAGACCCCATGGGAGCATAAAAAGGACGTGCGGCAACAAAGGGCTGCATGCCAGTCGGGGCCCCAGGTGCCCCCACAGGCCTCAGTACCTCCAAAGGAGGATACCAACACGTTGCCCATGACCCAAGCCAACGTCCAAGCCATGTACGATGCGATGATGGAACGTTTCTTGGGAGATCTATGCCGATCACCTCCGCGCCCACATGTCCAGGACCGGTCTGCCCGGCAAAATGTCACTATTTACCGGGATGTGGATATGGAGTCAGTGGAATCAGCGGATAAGCCTTCCGAGGTGTTAAGCCAGTTGGAAAAGCAAAACGCAAGTCGCAACCAACCCGACCGCGCCGACCGAGCAAGAGCAGCGATTACGACATGGAGTCGGTCGGCGACATGGGTGACCACGATGGGTCAGACGGTACAGGGGCGGGCAATGCACGTAAGGCTAACCTAGCTCCTACGACCGCAGATGATCTTGGATCTGCCGCGATCCCAAGTATTCGTATGGCTGCGACTACGGACCTTAAAGACTTTACCGGCAAGGACGCCGACGAAGAGCAAGCCATTTCGTGGTTTGGTCGGGTCAAGTCTGCTTTTCTACGGGATCAGACACCAAAAAACGAACGGTGTCTGATCTTCAGGGATCTGCTAAAAGGACCGGTTGCGAACTGGATCCAACAGTTGGGTCGGGATGTCCGGTCTGACTGGGATCTGCTATGTGCAGAATTTGAAGGGCAGTACTGCAACCCCGGATTTTCTATCGCCCGCAAGTATCACCATATGCAGAAGCGGGGCGACGAGACGCGGATCGAGCATTTGCACCGCCTGAACGTGGCGGCACTCCGCGCCGGAATAGTAATCAAGGAAGGCAACCCGCCGACCGGTGCCGCTATGGAGCATGTGGGTCACTACATTAGTACCATGGATGACCAAGAGCTGGCAGATCAGCTTACTCTGCTGCGCCTAAAGGATGTTACGGAAGTGGAACAAACGTTGCGAACGCTGCAACACTCGCGCAGTATGAGGGCGAAGGTCGCCGTTGGATCGGGTCGATATAGATCCAAGACCCAGGCCGACCCCGTGAAGAGGCCCTTTACCAGATCGGCCCGTGCTGTCAAAGAGATTGTGACGGAAGACAGCACTGGGTCGGAAGAGGAAAGCAGCGGCCTGTCCAGCCAGGAGTCGGGTGAAGACCAGTGTCACCACGTTTGCATTACGGAATCCGCCCCAAGAGCCCGATCGACGCCTAACCAGGCAGATCGGAAGGGCAGGAGCGGGAACAAGTCCGACCCGTACCGACCTCGCAAGAAGTGTGTTCATTGCGGATCGAGTAAGCATGACGGTGGGGATTGCTGGAAGAAGTTGACCTGCAAGAAGTGTGAAAGACGCGGCCACCCCACCGATCACTGCCTCTTCGTGTGCAAGTCATGTGGAGGGATCCACGAGGCCGGCCAGTGCAAGACAAGATGGAAGAATTTTTCATCTGATGCGCAAATGGTATGTGCCGAACAAGCACGTGGGGATGCTCCCACCGGACGTGGAAAAGATCTTAGACTAGAACGCTCGCCAGGTTGGAATCTGGATCGAGCCGAGCGATCTACTGTTGGCATCTATGCATATGTCGGCAAGGAGGATAAGCCCGACAATACATGTTATATTCCAAATCGCGTCGACCGAGACCATCCGGTCTACAGTCTGAAGACCGATGAGTACTCCCGGACTAAGGTGGTTATGCAGTTGGACTTGCTGCCTGGAGAATCTCGCGGATACTGGAAGTATCACGCGCCTGATAAATGGTTCAAGCAGGCGAAAGCCTGTGGCAAGATTAATAACCAGAAAGCGACGATGTTGTTCGACTCTGGAGCTGAAGTATCGATAATCGACTCCGCCTTTGCTCGTAAGGTCGGATGTCGTATAGAAGATACTCAGAGACAAGAATGCGTCGGGATCGGCGAAAACTCTTATATGACCGAGGGAAGAACGCGTGTAAAATTACTTTGTCGGGATCGCTGGTCTACTTTTTCAGCGCTTGGGTTGGCAAGTTGGCTGGTCAAGACGCTTTACTAGGTATGGGTTTCATGGTCCCAGAAGGTATTCGCCTAGACCTGTCACATGGAGTGCTTACGCTCCCGGATGAGGTCCAGGTCCAGTTGGCTGGTCGAAGACCTCTGTATGATTCGTATACCGATCTGGTCCGGTGGGACCAAGACCTCACTATCCTAGTTGGTCGGTCTGCCGATACCCCGGTTGAGAAAGGTTTTCTTTCGAGGAAGTTGTGGTTGACCAGTGGCGATCGGTGGGTCTCGACCTTCGTAAAGAGTGCTGGTCGACGTGATTTTGTCCGTGTTACCAATATCGGTGACAAGCCGCTGACACTGGACAATAACACTATTGTCGGCATGTGGTTAGCAGAAGGGAAGGTACCAAGGAAGATGGGGTTCGTCTCGATTGGGTCTAGGCGGTATGTCGAGTGGCAAAACCTGGCGTACCAATCGACCACCGATCTTATCAGCGATGATGGGTCGGTGGAAGAGGATACATCACCTTTAGTGGAAAGACCAAGTTATGTCACACCAAAAAAGATGTTGGTCCGAAGAAAGGCGCCGCATTCAGCAGGAACGGTGGACCATCAAGTAGACGAGCCGAGGCTAGTAAACGTGGTGTCAGCACAAGACCAGGCGACAGCGGAGAAAGAAACGGAAGAAGGGGAACATGAAGTTGCTAGGTCGGACCATGACGGTATTCCTAATCAGACCGATATCAGTGAAGGACAGCCCGTCGATCAAGACCAGGGGCGTTCAGCCGGTCCAGATGGTCTAGGTGATATCACCCCAGAAGATGAACAAGTCTGTGTACATGAAGTCGGGGAACAGTACATTCAGGAGCTGGAAAGCCAAATGGCAGTCCTCCCTGAAGTGGCTGTCGACTCTCCCTAAGTTACAATGGATGATTTACAAGTGGGTGATCAAGACCTGAACAGTCCAGACCAGATCGAGCAGTTGAAGAATATCATATGGAGAAAAAGACATCTGCTGATCGGAAAGCGCACTGCCTTACCACCTGCAGTCCGTGGTGTGATTTGCGATATTGACGTTGGAGATGCCAAGCCGATTTCTCAGCGATGTCGACGCGTGGCGCCACAGTACCGGGAAAAGCTTTCTGATCTTATCAAAGGACTATTGGCTACCAAGATTATTAGACCGTCGACCTCGCCCATGGGCCTCGCCGATCGTAATTGTTATCAAGAGGAACGTCGTCTACATTAGGTTGTGCATCGACTATCGGCTGGTAAATCGGTTAACTAAACTTATGGTGTACCCGATGCCGCTGATTAATGATTTGTTGGAAGAACTGGACAAGACCTTGTGGTATTGTTCGCTGGACATGGCAAGTGGATTTTGGGTGGTCTCGATGACTGATCGAGCCCGTGAGATTTCCGCATTTGTGACACCGTTTGGTCTTTTTGAGTGGAACCGTATGCCGTTCGGTCTGAAGAACGCACCCCAGATCTATCAAAGGTTGATAGACAACGCACTGTACGGACAATTCAAAATCAAGACCGATCGGGACCCTGCCGAAAGTTATAATGTGTTTACAGAGGGTGAATCCGATCGGGAAAGAAGACCGTCCGTTCTAGGGAGGCGGTCGTACATCGAAGACATTCTGATATCTGCCTCGTCATGGAACGATCTGTGTGAGAAGGTTGAACGATTGTTGGAGACATGCGACCGCTGTAACCTATCTATCAGCGCCATAAAAGGTTTTGGGGTATGTCCAAGGTCACCTATTTAGGTCTTATGGTCTCGAACAATGGTCTAGAGGATAATCCTAAGGACCTGGATTCGTTAAGCAACCTCCCGTTTCCCAAGTCTCTGAAGGCAATGCAGTCCTTCCTAGGAAGTTTAAACTACTACAGCCGCTTCATCGAAGATTTTGCTATCTACGCGGCTGTGTTGTATGAGCTCCGGGAAGTGGACTACCATATGTTGCGCGAAGAATACCGGGCAACTTTACATGGGGGGCCGAATCTGGTCTTGCTGCAGATTGTCCGCAAGTGTAGGCCGAAGACCATATGAAGCGTGCAAAGTTTGCTTTTGGTATGTTGAAGGCTAAGATGGTGACGGCACCGATTTTGAAGCATTTCGATCCCGAAAAGGTCCCGACCATTATTGTATATGCTAGTCAGTGGGCCATTTCGGCCACTCTAGTACAAGATCATGATGGTGTGTACCATCCGGTCACGTTCACGAGCAGAACGCTGAAGTCAAATAAAGTGAACTATGGAATTGTCGAGAAAGAAGTTCTGGTGTTGCTACGAATTCTGGATGTGTGTTACAACCTGCTGGTCGGCCGACCTATAAAGGTCCTGTCAAGGCGGTCTAATTTGGCCTGGCTATTATCAGCCAATGGTATGGACGGACGTCTAGGCAGATGGTCGGCGGTCTTGTCGCAGTGGACCCTCGAGGTCGTTAAGTGCACTAGGGGCGAGGAAGAGATATTGGGCACATTAGCTGCCAGTATCACCCCTCGGTCTGAAGTGGACGAGGCATTGATAGCGATTGCCCCGAGGAAGCAACCTCGGCAGTCAGTTTCGAGACCGCCACCGACCGTCGACCATGATGAAGAGCTCTTGGTCTTAAGTTTTGACGGATCCGCAAGCGTGAAGAAGAAGGTCGGCGCCTATAGTGCCATATTGTGGAAGCTGCCACAATGGTCTATAGTTGCAGCCGTTGCTGATTTCACGCCGGATATTACGGTTAACGAGGCGGAGTACCGAGGTCTACTTCTATGTCTGGACCTGCTGTCGTCGCAAGAGAAGGGGCGAGTCATCATATGTGGTGACTCCAACCTAGTGATCAGGCAGATCACCGGAGAGATCGACTGCAAGGCTCCACGGCTGAGGTCGTTAAATGATCGGGTAATGAAGGCATTGAAAGACTATCCCAACCACGAGCTGTTGCACGTAAAACGGGACTGGAACAGAAGCACCGACTACCTCGCGACCAAGGCCATGCAAGACCAGACCGGGGCTACGATCACCGAGAAGGCCGTTCTTGATGAATTGATGAATATAAACAGGCTCCCCGAGGTGATCGGACCCAAGAACGCTCCGGACCAGGTGCATGTGATGGTCGCGACTAGACCGAAAGCTCTGAAGTCCCACCAACCGTTCCCAAAGGAACGGTTGAGTGAATCTGTTGTGCAACGACTAAGGGCAGAACGGATCCTCAAGGCGCAGGACGAAGAAGAATGGATTGTGAATTTGAAGACCTACCTGCGCGGTGAATTGTCTAAGTTGACGAATGGTAAAGCTAAAGAATGTGCCAAGATCTCAGACAGTTACGAAGTGGATGAGGATGGTTTACTATATTACTGCCTCGATGCCGACCAAGACAGTGCAGACCGGGACCGATTGGCGAAATTGGTGATACCTGAGTTGCTGCAGCCGGATGTTCTCCATCACTACCATGTGAGTCTAGAAGGGGGACATCAGGGCATAGGCAAAACGTATCACAAGATCAGGCCCCACTTTCACTGGAGAGGTCTTTTCCGAAGTGTACATAAATATGTGGGTTGTTGTACGGATTGCGAGACCGGAAAGGGTAGACCGGTAATCAAGGGGCGATCGCCCGGAAATATCGAAGCTACCTACCCTTTTCAGGTCATAGCGATGGACCATATACCGTCGCTTCCTAAATCGACATATGGCAATACTGAGTTGTTGATCTGGGTATACCTGTTCACCGGTCTAGTTATTGCGAAGGCAAGTGCGTCCCGGTCTGCCGAGCAGATCGCCAAAAGTTACGAAGAATGCGTGTTCCGAAGGTTCGGCGCCAGCGAGGTCATCAGACACGACCGAGAACCCGGTTTCATGGCCGAGGTGTTCCGGTCGTTTTAAATATGCTGGTCCAGAAACAGAGCGCGACGATGGCATATCGTCCGCAAGCGAATGGATCGGCAGAACGTATGGTACAAACTATTACAAGAGCAATCAAGATGTACGTTTCCGATCCAGACCAGCGCGATTGGGACGAATACGCAGAAGGCTGGTGTTTGCACTCAACTCGTCGACCGATCGGGTCCGAGGAGAAACGCTTTTTTATCTTGCGTATGGATGGGACCCCCGGTACACTCTTCAAGCCGCGATACCTATTGGCTGCACTCGTACCCGCTATCGTGATGCTCGACGTTGGCGCATGCAGGTCCAGAAACATTACCAGCATGCAAGAGAAATTGTCAACGAAAAGTTACGTCAAGCTACACAAGACCGGGCAGACCGGAACAACGACCAGGTCCAACCCCACGGTATAGAACCAGGGGCGAGGGTATGGTTGTACCTAGACCGAGTGAAGGAGGTCTATGCGAAGAAGCTGGCTCACATGTGGCACGGTCCTTTCCGTGTTGCCGAGCTGATTGGTGAACACGCTGCCCGTTAATAACAACCGGCACGGACTACAAGGTCTTCCCGATCGTACATGTGTCCAAGTTAAAACTGGTCCGAGAATTTCCTGATCGTCCCAAAATGCCCTGTCTGGTAGACGAGGCAGAACGGTTTGATTTCGATGAAGCATTACTGCCGGAGGACAGTTGGGAACGACCGCTGGAGAAGGACGAATTTGAAGTGGAAAAGGTCTTAGATGTCCGATCGGTAAAGAATACCAGGTTCGACCGGACCCACCGAGAATATCTGGTCCGATGGAAGGACCATGATGAAACAACTTGGATCTATGAGTCCGACCTGAACTGTGGAGAACTACTACGAGAATTCGAACGGGACCGAGTCAGTCGGAACCGTTTCGCAGTGATGCAGACCCATGAAGACCAAGACCAAGACCAATACATGCAGTAGCATCGGTCTTCCCGACCGACGTGAAGAGGTGGAAGGTCTTGTGCCTCGTGTATTGTGTATTTTGAATATGTGACGAATTGGAATAGTGGAGTGACGAACGTGGATTGTTTTTTCGCGATGTAAGTGGAACGGTTGGTGATAACGTGTCTAGTACAACTCTGGAGAAAGTGGTGGAATTAGCTCAAGTGATTTGATGACCGAACATGTGAAAAAGAACGATGATATATATTAAGTGTTATCTGGTCGACTACTTACGACCTCACTCGCCATCACCCCACAGACGGCCGACGGTCAACGACGGATGCTTTTCAACTTGGTCCTGGTACTGGTTACGCCAAGGTTCTTGTTGGTCTAGTTGGACCAAAGCATCCTTGAGGTCCAAGACCGGTGTAGTGCACCCAAGACCGGGGTACCATGTGCCACCGTCAGCCAGCAGCCGGGTCCTCTCGACGCGACGCCGCGGAATATGTAGTACAACTGGATATAAGAACACATCGACGTCGCACTCGTGGGCCAGCATTCCGTCCAAAACATATTGGCACAGGGACTGCCAGGCCTCACCCGCTCTGATCCGACGCCGCTTGCGCTTGTTCTGGATGGTCGCCAAGCCAGGGTCTTGCCGAACTCGTTCCGGGGGAAGCACCCGATAGTGGGATGCCTCCCAGATGGCTTGAGCGTGAGTCTTGTTAAAATATTTCACCCGACTCATGAAAGCATTGGCCCACGGAGTCGAGTGGAAGATGAACCCCAGCTTGGGATGCTCGAAAATCTTCCACGGCTCGTCAGCGTACAAGCAGTAGATCTGTGCCGACGTGATCAAGTCCGGCCGCCATTCCGACGCGGCAGGAACTTTCTTCGCCGGCGGGAAAAGCGAATGGTCTGGACAAGAGAAGACCAGGTCAGGAGCTGCTTGGTCAGGGTGGACCGGCGTACACAACCGATCTGCCCTGGCGACCACGGCAAAGTATCCTCACGTGTTCGTGGCGGAAGGGAAGAACTGTCGATTGCCACGTTGGACAACAAAGCATCTTTGTGGAGCTCGGACGTCCCAGGCAAGACCGTAGGTGTTGACTTTGTCGACGCATGAGGTGGTGGAACACCACCATGCGGACCGGTCTTCTTGGTCTGCTCCGAAGTCGAAGCAACTTGAACAAAACTTTCATGTGGACTTGTTCGCGACTTGGTTGGGATGGGGACAGCAAACTCCGAATCACCGGAGTCTTCGCCGGAGTCATCCCAGGACGAGACCTCTGAATACTTGGCACGGTCAGCACCGGCGGTCGAGGGCGCTTGATTTTTGGAGATGTTACTGTCGTTATCCTCGTCCAAGCTTGGGCTCACGAGGGGCGCCTGTATCTTGGCTCGCTTACGAGGCACCGCACGCTTCCCTTCGAGTTCAGGGTCGTGCTCTGTGCCCCGCGCCCTCGAGGGACGCGGCGCGTCCGCGCGCTTCTTAGACTTTTGACGAATTTTGGGCTGGGGAATTTCGGCCAATGAACGGCCTTGGTATTGGTCCCGGTGTAGGTCCACCAAGGCGGCCGACGCAGGCCGGTCTACGCTGGAGGCAGCAACCGGATTCCGACGAGGACGCAACAGGTCAACCAAGCGCTGATGACATTCTTTTAATACCGCCCTACGACCCTTCGCTGCCTGCGTCCCATCGTTCGACTTGCGTTCACAAGACTGGACCTCCTCAGTCTGGTCTTGAATCGAAATTCGGAGCTCAGTGAGACGCCTCTCGAGGTCGTCGCTTTGAATGCTAAACGTGGTCTGGTCAAGCAGTTCTTCTGCTTGCTGCTGTTGGACCAGCACAAGCTGCTCCCGAAGATGAAGCTGATGAGCCTCCAAGCGGGTCAACCTATTGCGCGCGTTCATTAGTCCGGTCAAAATCTGACGCAGCTGGAGGTCATGCGTGTTCGACTGCCGATCGGCGGCAAGCAGGGCATTGATCGCCTTGCTGATGCCTGGAGGTATACGAGCCGGAGGTATACGGGCTGAAGACAAACGAAGGTTAGAACAGGTCCAAGGTGAAGACCGTACATGCATGCTTACGTTGTGTCGCCTGTTGAGCAATCTGCTCCTGGAGACGTGCGATCTCTTCAAGTGCGTCTTGCAACTGCGCGTCGGTCCCGGTCTGATGCCCTGCCGATGTCTGAGGTTCAGTAGAACGATGGGGGCAGCCAGACCGGACCGACCGGACGGGCGAAGTGACAAGCGATGACGTGGTATGCAAGGTGCCTAAAAGAACGGTCGTTAAGGAAATACAAGAAGGTCAAGTCCAGCAGTGCAAGTACCTGGAACGGATGAAGAAGATGGTTGCTCCATGTCGGAAAAGTCTGAATGACCAAGGTTCAACTGAATTTGATGGACGAGGTCAGACCGTTGTCGTTGTGCGACACGGTCTGACTCAGGGGCGGCTGTGGAGAAGCGTGCCCAAAATTTGTCACACTTCTGGTCAAGTTTTGTCAAGGCATTGGGTCTAATTTCGGATTGGTTTAAACAAGGGGGGCTTTTCAGCCTATCAGACTCAAGAAGTGTCAAGAACGCAAGTTTTGGTGAGTCACCCGACTTTGGGTATTTTACATATTTTTGTGGGGGTACATTTAGGGACTATAGGGTAGTAGTATTTTAGTTGTGGTTTTACCTTTTAGGACAGAGGTTGTACCTTTAAGTAAGGAAATATTTTAGCTTTCGGATAAGTGGCTGAAACCTCTTCTGGTCTTGGTTCACACCACAGCTAGGGGTCGCCGTTCTTCCCTTTTCGTACGCTAGTTGCCTCCGCCCGCCGCGGAGTGTTTGGGGGAAGAGGGTCGAATTATCCTTTCTCGTCCATTATACCCGGTCTGGACGCGCCGCACGCGCACTTTGGCCCACCGGAAGTCCCTCGACGGGAGTACGATTTGGCGATCTCAACACCTCAACTCAAGTACGTTTGGAACGTGCTATTCACTGGATTGGTCTTGGCGTGGATATATCGTTTGTGGACTTTCACGAGCATGTTGGCTCTTTACGCGGACATATTGGCTTGTTTTAATATTGGTTGGAAACTAGACCGGTTTTGGTCTTATTTCGTATTGGTCAGGGGCTAGACCGGAACGGTCGGTCTACCCTCTATTATTTCGTATTGGTCAGGTCTTGATCGTTTGGACGATCGACCTATTGGAAGTTATCTCTTGGAAGTGTTTTTGGTCTGTTTGTGTCTGGGGTGAAGAGTTCAGCCCCAGAGATACCTACCCAGATCGGTCTTCTATATTCAATACCGGTTCGATCGAATCTGCGATCCCGATCCACCGAGTGAGTAAATAGCCCATTCCATCGGGTACACAAGGTGAGATGGACCCTATTAAATCGGACCAAGTGGGTTCTGATGACGACCGGTCGTCTGCTTGCAGCGGACGATCGGACCAGATCTCGAGTGGTGGTCCGCAGAGTACCCCCTCCGAAAGTTGGAAGGATAGGCGCGATGGTGGTAGTCAGGTTATCGATGCTAATGTTTTCGATTTCGAACTTGACTCCACCACACTTCTGAAGTGTACCATCGTACGGAACCACATGTTCCGTACAAAGTGGGGTTTTGGACCCCTGGATGGGCTATTGCCCCCAACAGTGTCGGTCGCCGTAAGCGGGACTGCCAATATGCGTTATTCAATATCAACGTGTTGGATGACTGCGAAGATATCCAGTCACGTCGATTCGATCGAAGTACAGACGATAGACGTCTGTACTTTATTGACCTCTTTTTTCAGGTTCGATATTATTCGAGCCGGAAAGGGTCAAGGAGGAACAGGGTCGATAAAGACGACCTGATTCAGAGTTGTAACGCTTTTGTTGACAACTACAACAAAAGCCCAGATGATTACGTGAATAAAGTTCACGTAATGCGCGAGCGCTTTTTAAAGCACTCGCGAACAGGCAAAATGCAATACATCCATTTTGCTTGCATCAAAGAAGGGTTGAACTGTGGTGTACCTTCTCACCTCGTTTTCCCGCGGTGTCCGCAGGGCGCTCCTCGTCTGTCAGAGGAGGATTTGCGGGGGTACGGTGGTTTTCCGTACCCGCCGAAATTCAAGGCTTAATCGATTCCCTAAATGCATCAACACCTAGTGTTGATGCTACTTCGCATTATTATTTTGAGACTCCTTCTCAAACTCAGTTAAAAGGTCTGGGGCGTCGGCCCTCAGAACCTCAATGGACTCCAAAGAGTCGAACTCTTGGGGGTATCCCAGCCAGCGTACTAAGTACTCGGTACGCTGCCCCTTCTTCGAAGGAACCGAGCGCTTCGAGATCAAGCGCTCGAGAATGTATCGCTTATTCCCCAGATTATCGATCAGGGGCGGCGGAGGTTGAGAATTACCTCGCCGTTGTTGTTGTGGAGCATGGTTCATTGCTCCGCAAACTCGAGGAGGGTTGTTCCTCCTTGAGCAGCGATATGTTTCACTATGTGAAGACATATCGGTCTCTTCGCGAAGATGTACGCGACATCTTGGGGGCGCACACTGCTCTTCAGCAGAAGAATGATCTTCTGTACATTGAGATTTCCCGTTATAAGGGAGAGCTCGATCGGCACAAGGCTGATCTTGAGCAGTCGAAGGCCGATGTAATGACTCTCCGCTCTGCTCATCAACGGATGGAAGCCGATTACAAGTCTCTCTTGTGAGACTTGGAGAAGCACGGTATCTTCCGTGGTTCTGCTTCTCGTCGTAAGACGAAGACGAATGATACGGTTTGAGACGCCCAACATAGAATGTTGGGTGGAGCCGCATTGCTGTGGGAATGTCTAAGGTATAGGCATTCCCCCGAATCTCTTGGACCTTGAAAGGTACAATGTGCTTAGGAAGCAACTTCCGTGTAGGGAAGTTGCTTATTGCATGTATAAGCAAATTGATAGTACTTAATAAGACCAATTCGCCTTTCCGAAAGAAGTTTTTGTTCTTTCTTCCTTGTTTGTCTGCATATTTCTTCTGCTTATCAAAAGCAGAGGCAAGTGAATCTTTTATATAGCGTATTACAGCTTGACGCTGTAATACGAATTTATCTACTGCTTTATCAGCAGTAGGTGCGTTGTCCTCATTGTCTGAACCATTGCTGCAGACACATATTCATCATATGCAGATTCAGTTTCATTTGAAGCTGCTTCCGATTCTACTGTACTATCAGTAGAAGGTCCATCGTTTTGTTCACAAGTTGCAGTTGCAACTTGCGCATTGACTCGCTCAAAATTTGAGCGGGTCCCTCCCCCACTTAGATTTTGTGTACCGCCAAGTAAAGCTGGTGTTCGTCGATGCCTTAAGGCATTCACGTAGAACGGTGTATGCTTAGTTGAAGCATGCACCGAATTGTTAATCGCGAATTCAGTGAGTGGCTGGTAGTCACTCCACTGTTCAAAGGCATGTGTGTATGATCCCAACATGTCTCCGAGAACGCGGTTAACCCGTTCCGTCTGCCCATCCGTTTCTGGATGGTCCGCAGTTGACATCTTCAACTGGGTTCCCAACAATGAGAATGTTTCTTGCCAGAAACGTCCTGTAAATCTCGGATCTCGATCCAAGACAATGTCTTCCAGCATTCCGTGCAAACGGAATACCGTATCAACTAAATCCGCGCTGTTTGAGCGGCGGTTCCGTTTGCTGATACCGCAGTAAGATGTACCATCTTACTGAAACGGTCTACAAAGACCACTCTTCCGGTCTTCCGACTATTGTCGGGTGGAAGACCGAATACGAAGTCCATTGAAATGGACTTCCAACACTCTGTAGGAACCGGCAGAGATTGCAGCGGAGCCTGTGCAGACTGCGCAGGCTTAACGCGCTGGCAAATCTCGCAAGCGAGTACGTATTTCCGTACCCACTTGTACTGTTTTCGCCAGTAAAAGTCACGTGCGAGAGAAGCGTATGTCTTCTCTCGACCTTGATGCCCCGAAATCGGTGCATCATGATACTCAAACATAATTTGATGTTTTAGATCATCGTCGTTTGGAACGACGATGCGACTTTCTTCTTTTTGGTCTGTGCTGTAAAGCAGCAGACCATAGTGCAGTTGATATCGATGCACGCAAGCGCGGAGGAACTCTGGGAGTTCGTCGCGCTTCTCACTTGATTGATTACTTAAGTAATCAATCAACAGACGTGTCTCCTCGTCTGTTTTGTACGCCTCGCGTACTTGTCGTATAATTGACGACGACAAAGCAGTGCAACGGATCGCGTTTGCACTGGCACCTTCGGTTACGGACGGTTTCGTCTCGTAATCGGGCCTTC
>CM047592.1:6014171-6029433 GCA_026184515.1 Peronosclerospora sorghi | reverse complement strand
ACTAATAGTACAGTTAGTTTAATACTTGATATTATTATATTAGTTAGGTAATTATTATACTGTTAGCCGCTAACCACCCATTTAATAAACACTCTTAATTTTTCGTTCTAAACGATAAGCAAATTTATATATATTTGCTTTTAGTATAGTATTAGTTGTCATCAACTAATCCTACCCCTTCCGTATTGCGCGCTTTCTCGCACAACACAGTGTAAGCCCGTAACAGTATCAGTCCTGTTACATCTCAGCCCTACTGTTGGCCTAGGGGAGGACAGCTCATTCACGGTTCAAGTTGCCAATGGAGCTCACGCCCACATCCATCTGCCAGATCAGTAAAAAAGGTGACCTTGCCAGCATGATTCAATGCGCAACAATGATTCTATGGGATGAATCCCCCATGATGAACAAGTTCGCATTTGAGACTCTGGATCGCACTAATCGAGACATTACTGGCTAGCATGACACGCCGTTTGGATGAATAACATTTGTCATGTGCGGTGACTTCCGGCACGTGCTCCCAGTGATTCCAAAGGGTCTGCGGACTGACATCTGCGCAGCATCGGTCAAAGAGTCGTATTTGTGGAATCACGTGCACTTGTGCCAGCTGCAACAAAACATGCGTGCCGCTGCGGACCATCGACGTGACGAGCTCGGGGACCGGACGTTTGCAGAGTGGCTGTTGGAATTGTGTGAAGACAAACTTGAGAAGGCGAAGGATGACTTCGTACAATGCCCACCCAGCATGATTCTGCGTGAACACACCATTAACGGCCACATTCTCTCCATGTACGGAGAGATCGCCAACGTTGCAAGTGCAAAAGCGCGCGACTAATTCAGTGGCCGTGCCATCCTTGCTGCACGCAATGACGAGGTATCGGAGATCAACGCTGCGGCGCTCGATATAGTGCCTGGCAACGCATTCAACTTTTTCAGTGCGGACAAGGTGGACAGCGAAGCGGGCGACGATCAAATACCTGTCGAGTATCTCAACAAGATGGACGTCAACGGTTGGCCACCGCACAAGCTTACGGTCAAGATCGGCACGCCCGTCATGCTTTTGCGGAACCTCAACCCAAGCAGCGGCCTCTGCAACGGGACACGCCTGATGTTCTACGGTGTGTGGCTCGAGTAATCGAACCTTAAATACTGACAGGCAAACAAGCAGGGCAGATTGCGCTGATCCCACGTATTCCATTGGTCTCCGAAGCATCCGGTCTACCGTTTCCGGTGCGACGCAAGCAGTTTCGGATCCGTGTTGCATACGCAGTTACCATCAACAAGTCCCAAGGTCAGACACTGCCAAAGGTTGGC
Organism: Peronosclerospora sorghi; assembly: GCA_026184515.1. Taxonomy (NCBI): domain Eukaryota; phylum Oomycota; class Peronosporomycetes; order Peronosporales; family Peronosporaceae; genus Peronosclerospora; species Peronosclerospora sorghi. Next base: position 6,028,122 of record CM047592.1, on the reverse strand, counting down.
ATTTGTCTTTCAAAGGACGTGTTCTCCCATGGTAAGTTTTATGTTGCATTCTCCCGCGCAACAGCTCCAGAAAACATCTCTGTCTTGCTTGAAGCAAAATCCGTCAACCGCGTGGAGGATCAAGTCATGCGGAACGTTGTGTATAACGTGGTGATGCAATGATCTGCACAAGTATTGTGACCACATTAGTATAATGTAGAGCATATTTTTTCGTTACCCTAGCCCTGGAAATACATAGGAGAATTTTTTTTGTATACGGACAGACGGTTTTATGCCCTGCCCCGTCGGTACGACGGGTACCTACACTTGTTTGGTATAAAAAAGAATCATCTAGGCGAAGTTATCAGTCTTTTTAACTGTTTTCCTAAGGATTTGCACATAAATTTCGTACATAGTGATAAAAACCATACTTAACTGAATTTGTGGGTAGGGTTATCTGGGAAGTGTTTTTTTTATTAAATACCGACACTTTCCCGGTTTGTTTTCCGTTTGTTTTTCCTCATAAAGTATGAGATTTTCACTAGTAAACACCATTAGTACACAGTATTAAACAGAAAAAACATAGTGGTGAGCGTGTGACGGTTTCCTATACATATGGGTAAACTGGAAATTCATTAACTTTAAATTCCTAATTGTACCTACTGTGAATAAATCATAAAAGAAATCTACAATTAGCTCTTTGAAGTAGTGACTTATCTTGAGATGATGCCGCCACGATATTTTGTATGTCGTTGCAAAGTCGTCTTGGAGCGGAAGTAACGGATAAGAGATGAGGGGTTGAGATGGTCCTCACTTGTCCGCTGGGCCTTTTGGCTTGGTAGATGTGAAGACGTGTCTTGGCGTGATCTATTACTTGTGGGTTTATCGGCGAAAATGGTAGAGAATCGGCATTCGGTCGGGATGAAGTCTATGGAGAACCTGACCTTGGGAGCTGAGACTTGATCCTAGAAGTAGTAGCGGCGTAAGCCGGAATCTTGTGCTCTAGGATAACATTGCTGTTGACGATGGGAAAATTCTGGGGACGGAAGTAGTACCGTTGTCTTCTACGATGTTTGATTGTGGCATTTGAAACCAACTCTGCTCAGTTAAAAACTTGAACGAAATGTCTATCCAGCCCGTAGATCGTGTGGCCGACGGTGTAGATGCCTTTCGGGATAGCCCGAAGTGTAGCCTTGGAGCTGATTAAGCCATGAAAGCCTTGAAATATTCGAACTGTACTGGTCACGCCTGGAAGAGTGATTACTTGGTGGCCGGACCGCTTAGAAAGGTGCAGTGAGATTAATTCGTGTCTTCTTGTGTGGTATCATAGTGCGACATAATGCCCGTGGGACGGCAGGTTGGAACCTATGGTATTGCGCGAACGGAAGGGATCTCCTCCTTCAGCGCCCGGGAAACTGGTCACGAACAATGGGAGGTCTCAACCTAACCGGTTCGATGGAGTGGTCACCTTGATGTGGTGAAACGGACTTAAAAATAAGAGCCACTCCTTGCGCGGCGAGCTTGCTCTGCCTGCTTCAGTAGAAGACTGATTGCTCAAGTTCGACGTATCGAAGACCGTAACGGGGACCTTAGCCGCGCTTGACCAGAGGACGCCGAAGAAACCGAAGAAGCCGAAGCTGAGGTAGAAGAAGACGTAGAAGTAGGTAGAGTAGAAGTGAAAGAACCGAACAAGTTAATCATCATTCGAAGAAAATCCACTCGTTTGCGCCTTCCATTGTAAATTTCATCGTCTTGAATCTTTCGCAGATGTAGATAACATATGACCTTCCTGGATGTTGAACAAAAAGTGATGAGGTCGTAATATCCGAGTTGTATAACCTTCTATTACGATGGAGCCGTTTAGCGCGTAGTACACAAAAGCGAACGACATTAAAAACCAACCACAAGATATGGTCTCCGTAGTCTTGGGTTGTGTTAGGATGAATGCGTAGCGTACTAGAAAATAGCACCCAAGTCCAGTTGATGCTGTCTTATGTTAGTCGATCAAATGTAGGTAGGAAGTAGTTCCATACATCTTGAGCCATATAGCAAGACCAGAATAAATAATGGGCAGTTTCGATAGGTGCGCACCCGTCAACACAGGTATGAGAAGATCTCACTTGGGCTCGCCGTTGAACTTGTACAGAAATACCATAGCATTATGTTGGAGCCGATATTTTACTTCCAAGCATACTGGAAGAACATATCGATCCCAAGTTAGTTTTCTACTCCACATGTCTTCCGTAATGTGTAAGGAGGGTATATTTAGTTGACGTAGATGCAGTGAAACATCTTCTTATCAGGGTGCTTCTTCGAGAGTAAGTGGACGAAATTTCTGTTTTCATATCGATGACCAACATCCCGTTAAGACTCCAGTTATGACAAGCTTATTCGACAGGTGGTGATCGCATAGGCCCATGGCTTGGTCCATATTGAGGTAGAAGGAGGTTGAAACGAGTAATTGTGTATGTTAACAGTCGAGTACGTGAGGCGGGTCTCGCGAATGTAGACAATTCACTTCAAGAAGACTCAGTAGAATGTCTTTGGTGACATAAGTATCATAGCGATCCACACAGTCTTGGAGTCGAGAAAAACCGAGCGACTTTAAGGCACTGTTAGTAGGCTTACTAACATCGCTAAGCGGGGATTTGGCCTTGCCAAATGTAAAATGTAGATTATACCAAAACGGCATAACCTGTACAAATGTTTTTCATTTAATAGTGTCATAGGTGTCATTGAGATCAGCCCATAAACGTAGGGTCTTTCTTCAAAATGACGGAAGGCCGGACCAGCGTGTTCCGCGCATATTAGCATAGAGAATGTCGAAACCTTCACCGAGTGAGCCAATAGATGTAGAAAAGAGTTCTAAGGCAGGTAGAATCCAGCGCGGGGCGCGGCACCTCGTATATGCCATCGCCATTCCATCACGTAGGCATTTAAGATGCATGTCTTGAATAAATTCCTTCGGAGGGATTAATCCGAGGCCCCTTTCGCGTACTTGAGTATAGATCCATCCTTTATCAAACTTTTCGGGGGGCGCAGTGGTGCCAGTAATGGCGTGACCGTTAACAAAATTTCGTATAATAGCGTCCAGTATCCTCAATGTAGGGTGCGAAACGGCGCTGTATACCAGCATTGTAGTAGTATGATGCTTTGTAGTATCACAACTTTACCGCGGAGTGTACGCGCACGATATTTCTATATGGCACAGCGGATCCTCATCTTAGCTATGGCTTCGTTGAGACGCTCCGTGGCCGTAGTTGTAGCACCTTGCATTACCCCCAAAAGTTTAGTTGAGTCGCCAATATCCAGTACTTGTAGAAGAGTCGAAGAGCGGAATCGAGACAGTTTGGATTGGGATACGTGATGGATGAAGGGCATAATATAGGTCTTCCTCATATTGAGCACCAGACCAGCTGCATCTGCGTATTCTTGGACGAGCTTTAAAAAACCTTGTTCATCATTCACATCCGTAAGCATTCCGGTGCAATCGTCGGAAAAAGCCATGACCAAGTGAGGCAGCGAAGATTGGTTGACGGCTACCCCTTTAGCGGAGAACTTGACCCGAAGGAAGTTCATCATAGGGGTTAGATGAAAATCACAAACAAGCGGGGTGATAGCGGATCACCCTGCCGTACACCTGCTCCAAGTAGAAATGGTTTCCCCGGAGAGTTCTTGGGAAGAATACTAACGGATGTGTCGTTGTAGAAGGTCTTGATCCATGCACGGAAAGTCGATCCAAAGCCGAAGTGGTGTAAAGATACATGCAAGGCAGGCCATAATACGCTATCTAAGGCCTTAGCGAAATCAATCAGCACCGCGCAGGCGTCGGGGTAATGAAGTCTGCGAATATCTTGTAGATCTTGAAATTGTAACAACAGATGACGGATAGACCTTCCCGGAACAAAATCCCTCATGAATGATGAAGGGTAAAACTGAACCCAGTATCCAAGCCATAACTTTTGGACCAAGCTTTGCATCGTGATTTAGAAGAGTAAGCGGTCGATAGTTCCCAGGCAGAGAGACGATACCCGGTCTTATATAGCGGTGAAAGGTGAGCACGTCGTTGGAACTTGGTTGTAACAGGGTTACATTCGGGTCACATTTAGTAGGCGGTGTACGTGAGTACACTACGGTTGGGGTCAGTATTGACCGGTCCGAAATGTTTAGGACCATTGGTTATTTTAACCAATCAGGGCAGGAGTCCTTGGTGGTGACGTGGCAGCCAGCCACGTGTTGGTACACAGGTGGTGTACACTACATTTTAGCTAGGTACGAATTTAGTAAGTTCTACTTAGTATTACATATAGTTTATATTAGTTTAAATTAATTTAGGATAATTATATATTAAATATACATTCAGTTTACATTTCACTCAACCGACTACCAGACGCACGACCTAGACCGGTCGCGCGTGTAGTGAGTGCAGTAGCGTAAAAGGAGTCCTCCCTTTAGCTACCCCCTTTGTAAGGGAGCCTTGGGTTAAGGCATTAGCGAAAGCTAATTGTAAACCAAAGCGGGAATCTTGGCCCCGAGTAATAGAGCTCTCTTTTACTAAGCCCTTTTATAAGGGCGTATCGGCTAAGTAGCGGCGAACGCCGCTTAAAGGAAAGTCTTCCTCTGTGCGCTAGCCGCACCGTGCGTGTACGCACCGGCTACATCTGGTAGCACTTGTAGTCAATCCAACACCTGTGTTGGTAGACTAGGCATCCTCCGCAAAGGATGAATCAGGACGATTGGGATAGGTTAACCCTCGTCCATCAGGAAGCCTATAACAGGCTGTTATCCTTACTGGGTGACGAAGGCATGCAGATCCTAGTAGAGCAGGTCCTTGACGCCGTGAAGGCAAGGGTCAATGCCCTCATCGCTCATGAGGCGAGTTTAGGTGGAAGTCGTTCCACGGCGGTGCGTCCCCCATTATCATTTAAGATAAAGGAGTCCACCGGGGAGAAGGGTGACAACCTTTATGTGTGGCTGCGAGAGGTCGAAACGGCCTTCGCCACAGAAAATGTGACCGCTGATCACCTGCAAGTGGGACTTGCACTGACCCATGATACGGGCGAAGTCCGTAAATGGGCGTTTACGTGTCCTGATTCGGTCAAGAGCGTGTTCCCTACCTGGGAAGTCCTTAAGAAAAAGCTTATGGACATATACGTCATGCCTGATCTGGTTTTACAGAATCCGTTAGCGTTCTTGAGGTGCCGCCAGGGCACTAGGGACTTGGAGACATATGTCCAAGGACTGAAGACCCTGTTGGTAGTGTGGTGGAGCGGCTGATCAAAGTTTTTGAGGCTTCATCAGGCGGTACCACGGCGCCCGGACCGCCGACTGACGAAGGGGGTCCTCCGGTTGTCCTTGACTACTTGTGTTTCTGCTCACCTTGCGGGGATGGCACACTACAATTCCTTGTGGCAAGACTGAGTTGACTTGTGATGAGTCGACTGATGCGATAAGGCGATTTACAGGCGCAATCAAGCTTGAATCACGTGCGATCAGGCTTGATCAACAGTGATCAGACTTGGGCAGGCACTAAGAGTCGTCGATCAGCGGCGATCAGACTTGATCAGGCTTGATCAAGTACTAAAAGTCGCTAATCAGCTAGTTGGCGCGAGTTGCGATCAGGTGATCGCAGGTTGCGGGTCGCAGATAGTAGATCTTGGTGGTGATAGGTGGAGGGGTACTTGATCAGGCAGCGGAAATCTTCACCACCCGATCGCCGAGCCTCTTAAGCTTATTCCACTAATAGAACACCCAATATACTATGTATTCCAAGCTTAAGCCTAAGAGGAGGGTCGATCAGCGACGGGCTGATCGACAGTTTCCACTAAAATCCACCTAGAGTTCCCATGGGGCGCTTAGAGCAACCGAACTATAGGGGTAAAAAAACGTGGACCAATGAGGGAAGAGGTGAGAACACCTTCCCCCAAAAAAACCTTTACGAAATAACCGCTGACACAGCGGGTGGAGTTGAGAGTGAGTTCCCCAGACCTTTACGTCTGCCGATGGGCCAAAAAGTGCACTACGTGCTCCCGCCCGGGACGTAAAGGGTGCGTATGCAAAAGAGAGGGAGGCGCGAACGCCTCCCCCTCGGTAATCTTATCGATCGGACGCAAAAGGAGAACTTTATTATCACTTATATCCTAAAAACTACAAAAAAACTAATATCAGCCAATCAGAACTACCCATCCCTATACGCCTCGTCGACCAGTCGACCTGATTTTCGCTTACCGTTAGGTTACCGTTAGGTAACCGTATCATTCGTCGCGTCATCACATTGGGTACCTGTACCTAACCGCCCCTTCTCACGACGCCCCGTCTATGTCCCGTCCATGTCTCTCGACAGTTGTGCCGACTGTTGTACTGACTGTTGTGTCAACAGTCGTACCGGCTATTGTACCAACTATCGTACGGACTAATATATCGCCTATTGTACCAACTATGATACTGACTACTGTACCAACTATGGTACCGCAAAAAAAATATAATATGCTTTACCCCAGCCGCCCCTGATCCGCGTCCCAGCCGTACAGCGGTTGGGCGGGGGTCGATCATGTCGCTGGCACCGTTGGCACCCGTCGATCGCCTGTATCGGCGGATGTAATCAGACTCTCGACACACGGCGTCGATGGCTTGCTGCAATTACTCACTTACTGACGCAGCGCGTGCATTGCCGCGTCTTGCATGGCCTTCTTGTTGTCGGCCACGCCAGCAATTAAACTCGGTCTAAGCAGCTTCGACATCTTGGCAATATCGGGGCCTACACTCGTCGCGACCGTCTCCAACACATTCGCCACTTTGACCTTGAGGTTCGCGTTCGCATCACATAGACGAGCTTTCAAGTCCGCACCACGTCTTGCTCTGGCCGCGTGAAGACTATGGCGCAACCCTGCACGTTCGCAAATGGATTGGATCATGTCCAGGGCTTCGCTGCTCTGTTTCCACGCCCCTTTGTCGCTCTCGTTCTTTACTTGTCCAAGAGCTCCTTGGTCACGCGACTGCTCACATCCACGCGACCCAAAAAGCGCTGCCGCATCGTCGCGCGACGGCGTTGAGTCCTCCTGGTCTTTCACTTGTCGTTTGTCTTCAGTCGTCCATAAAACCACTTGACACCAGGTATCGTGCGTCTTGCGATCTGCAAAGACGACCAGACACTGGAAGAGTTGATCCGAGTCATTGAGAGACTGAACCACCTATAGACGTTGCCCATGCAGCAGCTCCATGCTCCAGAACATACAGCTCAGTGTTGCGGCACCTTTTGCATCAGGTGTGTTTGAACGTCTTGGGCTGTCGACTCTGAAATCTACGGCAACATCCGTCTCCAATTCATCACATCAATCGGAGCACTGGTACTTGATTTTCTGTAAAGTTCTTAAAGCGAAAACTTAGAGATAGCGCACTGTACAGTGATAATGGGGTCAACGTGCGGGAAAACTGGAGCCGCGACGTAAAAGATGCTTCGAGATCACCAGCGGAAGTATCGGAACTACAGGCACGTGGAGAAGGGAGCTCATACCCTTGTGTCCGTTCCTGGTGGGCCACTTCATGCAGCTGTTCACACAAGGAATCGATAGTTGGTTGAATAAAGACCGTCACATTATGGAGCTGTTGAAGTTGTCGAATGCCAGGCAACTCGTTGCCACTATGGACGATTGCTATAACGAGTCTCTTGTGCATTTCCAACAGCGTTTCCAATCGACGGATAGTCGTGACGTTTTGAGTCGAGGAAGCGCGAGCCAAATCTCGTAGCTCTTGATCACGTGGAAAGTAGACTGCTACACGGACAATTAAAAGCGTACATACTTCCAACGAAGTATCATCGGCTACAACGCATGCTGAATGTTTCGTCAATCGAAAAGTAAAAAAAGGACATGAGCTAGCAAATGTGGAGCTCACATAGATGATTTACTGTGGAGATTCGTTCCGTTGCGGTGCCATCGACAGTGACGCAACGTCGTCTAGTTGGCGCTTGCGTTGTCTGCGTTCTTACGACTTTTTCAGCGCTTTCAAGCGATTGCTTCAATCTTCAAATGCAGCTCTGCGTCCTTTGTATCTTTCTGATAACTATTTTCGTGTATACACTTTGACTCCTTCGCACTCGTACTTGCTGCACCAGAAAACGAACTAACAGCTCCCAATATGTTAAAACTTGGCGTCGACAATTCATCATCCTCGGTCTTTGCGCCATTGCCCTATTCTTTCTCTTCCGATGCACGAGGTCCCACTTGCGCAGGTTTAAAGTCTATCTTCGCACCAAGTAAGCTAAATCTCGGCAAAGCTTCAGCTTCATCCGTGTCATTCCCAGTATCAATTGGAGCTGATGGTGTAACCAAAAGCGTATCATCTGCAGTCTGTGACTCATCGCAACGACTTAAAAATTTATCATCATCCATCGCTTCCAAACAGGAACGAACTATTCCATTCGAGGGAAGCGCCGAGAACTGTCGTCCTCTTCGACGCTGTAGGAAGGGAGTGCTCTGGGATTCAAATAGTGAGCGCGCAGATAGCACGCATGTCCGGATTAAACTTCTTTCGCTTCTTTTTCGTCGAGTCTAAATCATCACTCTGTTCCTGAGACACAACTGATTGCGAATAGAGAAGCTGAGACGAATCGTTGATGAACGAGTCGTCCCCTGCTTCTTCTATGTTGTCCCCATTTCAAGTTCCGGGATCCATAAGAAACACTGAACATGTACCCACTTGCCACTTAGGGTTCGCTTCAAGGCTCCACCACGTAAAGGACACAAATCGCAATCACGTGGCGTAACAATTTTCGCTCTGCTGTCGCCCCTTCCTGCATCCACGCAGCTATCACAAAACCACGTGGCACTCGAAACCATGTTTATCCCGTAGCAAAATTGATGTACTGGTGCATTACATCCGTCCAAAACACAATCGGATCGTCTTCATACGATTCGATTTCATGGCAAACAGCGCAGCAACTTTCGTCCATCGGACTCAGAGACTTCTGTGTGGTCTCTTCTGTTCCAACAGCGTAGATCTTGACATAGTATCCGTATTGCATTCCAACCTCATCGTCGTCCGTGTTAACATCAACAAGTTGCCATTTTTCTTTTCTTTCTCTAACCGAGAGTTTGCGCAGAAGCTCGGGTAAAAGCAGTCGCGCCCACGAGACAAAGTTGTTTCGTAAATGCCTTAAAGCATTTGCTCAAGGAAGATGCGCTGGATCAGCTCGTGGGTCGCATTCTGTTGAAACTCACGACGGTTCAAGCGACGTTTCTCACGCCGTTTGAAGGCATTTACGTGATTGGTGTCCAGATGCAGCTGAATGGCTCTTTTCGACGTTTCCGCGCGCCGAAGTCATGATGGTGGATCTCGCGAATGAAACGATTCAGTCTCCCTTGGTCATTTTGCCGCGTGCTTCCGGCGCAATCTTCGGCTACCGAGCGAAGAAACAAGAGCGCAAGATCGACATGGTCACTGGAAACGCTCCAATCGCACTCGTGGCAACGGTTTCACCAAGTACGAGCTTGATCAGACACGCAATGATCCATTCCAATGCAGGTAGGAGCTCGGTTAGCTGAAACTCGTACCCGTCGTCGCGAGACCAGTAGCGACTCAAGTTAGCGCGGTTCACGACGCCCCGAAGGAACTGGCTCAGCGGCACCATCATTTCAAACAACGTAATGCCGTCTTCGTGGTATCCCAACTCAATCGTCTCGCGCAGAAACTCAAGCATCACAAACTGTCGGATCGGGCACTGTCAGTGGGTGCAAGGTGTGCTCGAGAATGGGCAAAGGCTTTTGTTTGTCGACACTCGAAGAGGCCACACGTGATGTAGAAAACTTCACGCTGCACGCGCTTGACATCACTTCAGACGTCTGCGCAAACCAATGGAGCAAGCTCGGATACTTTTGTCGTGCGAAAAACAGTTGCGCGCTATCGACAAATCGTACCGTAGCCGCGTCAAACTCGCCACGAGCGTGTCGTAGACGTACCGCCCACTCACTCGCTGGATTCCACTTCGCTGATCCACGAGCTTAACATCGCCCACGAGACCTGAAATTTCCGTTGTGTACTTAAACAGCCCCCCCCCCCCCCCGCAATCAGATACATGACATCATTTCGGTTGTCATCCGCAAAAATATACTTCACACTGGTTTTGGTGGATGGCATCGCTTCCGCTAGAATACTAGGTGAAGGACGGTATGCCGTAAGAATCGTTGGTTCACGTCGCGGGAGCTGGTCACGCCAACCAACATTTAGTGACAAGTCGTGAACGCCTTCATAGTCGCTAATAGAAATGTTGCCAGCACGAATCTTTTCATTGTACGAGCGTGACCACTCCTGGTTATGCAATTCGTTGGTGCATACGGCGCTCAAGTATAGCGGCAGACCCATAAAGCGCGACTTTTTTTGAGCGTGGCATGCTGCGTATTACTTCCTTAGCAAACATATGTAGCACTTATACAAATCTTTTCAGCTTCTCCGAGTGCATTCGCCAGCGTAAGCGAAGTTTATCCAGCTTCATCATTACCGTCAGTTGCGGACCCAACATGCAAAGACCGCCAGCTTTTCTCCTTCACCGTGATAGTCACATCAGTCTCATCGCGTTGACCAGAGCTCTTTGTCTAGCTCAACGTCGATCGACTCAAAAATATCAAGAGCCTTCAATTCCTGTATTGATTACCCAAGACATTCCACCAACCGACCGACACGTTATCCTCGAACACTTGAGATTTGGTCCTCGTCGAATGCCGCGCCGTGCAAGCTCGGACAAGATTACAGGTGCTCCACTCAATTGATGCGCTCCTGTCGCCACGCCTACCAACGAATCAACTCCTTCACAGCCGCGACGCGGTGCCCAAGAGTACTCATATGATGCAACACGGCAGTGTACAAGGCCGCATCACGCACATTCGAGCGCAAGGGAATCGTGAGCATGTCGGCCACCATGGTTTCAAACCCCCGCTCGCGGCAGATCGTTACAAGACGTGCACTGCGATCGTCTCCGAGAACAAATCTCTTGGATGCATCGACACATTTCATGTACTTGCCGTTTCCGCAGCTATATCAGCGAGAATGAACCAGTGGGGAGGGAGGTGACAAACTGAGCGACTCGTGGCCACGGACTATGCCGCGTACTGCTTAAGGGTGCCGCGACTGTATCGTAAAACTTATGAACGTATTCTTTCTCCACATCGGTCGGTGACAAGCTCGTACACTCCTGCTCTATCGTCTCGTGATCCTTGCCATCGTCTGGCGTTGCACGTATCAACGTGTCACAATAGTTCGGAAAAGGACATTCACACGGAACTTCTAGACTCTTACGAAACGTGATACTTAGTCTTCGCTGGCGAGACACCTGCTTGCCATAGATCACATCGTACGTCTGAAGAACGATTGCATGTTCCCACATGTACTGACTGGAGCCACTCATTACAGAGAGAGATCGCGGCGGCAACAGCACGCCTTCATGCTGCAGACCAGCTGGATGTAGAAAATCCGTCACTACTTCACTGCATAGACTCAAGGTGGCAATGGTCGCCGTAAAAATGCCGAGTGTGTATCTATATGAAAAGCAATGACCTGTCCGGGTAGATATTCATTCACTGCGACTTGATCGGGTGTCTCCCCGTCCATAAGTCCACACTCGCGAATCTTGTCCACAACGGATTGCAAGACGTGCGGCAGTGGATCGTGCAGCGGCGCCGTCGGATCACATCGTCTCGTATCATAGTTAAACTCGTCCCCAAAATGTTGGACTTGTCTTGCTCGGATCGTCTGGGCCCATTGAGCGCCGCTGGTTGTCGAGATATCATGCATATACTTGGCCAAGAGATTCTCGGGGGCGTGCTCGCTACAAATTTCTTCAAACGCACGAGCTTTTGCTTGCGCCACACTCTCTTCCTCTGGCATGCTCGTGTCGTTTCAGCATCTGCTACCGCGAAGGTGTGGCTCATCCGATCACGAAATAGTTCCACGGGAAGATCGGGGTCCTTGCTTTCGACTTGACAATTCAATTCATAGACTTCACCAAGCGTGACAAAGTTGCGACTGTCTTCGAGTAATCGCACTCGCGGTGTTCTATGTAGACTTGGCAAAATCAATCATAAGCTGCCACTGGCTCCACTGCTTGGCACACCCGATCCAGCGCTCTTCCCACAATCTCAACTCGAACAAATTCACATCTTCCACCGCAACACACCAGCCTTGATCCTTGTGGAGTGCGCGAAAGTATTCCTGCGCTTCATGGACGCCGTCAAGGGCTTCTAATGTCAGCGCTGTACGGGTTTCAGACTGCGCGACATTTTCAATACATAATCCAATGCGCAGATCGTCCTCACTCAGTTGTTTGTAGAAAGTACTGACATCATCAATCCATCGTAGACGGATCTCGACATTAAGACCCGATTTCTCCACGTGAAACTCACAAAGCCTTAGTGCGTAACTCCACACGTCATATTCGTTCGTAAAACGTCAGGTGTCGCCTTGCCTCTTTCCTCAGCCCCCAAACCGCCCCATAGCCGCATTAAAAAACGCTTGAAGCCGTGGGTTCTGTTGTGACTTATCTTCTTTGAGTAGGTTAATGATCGAATCCGTCAATAAGAAGTCCTTCAGTTCTTTCCTGTAAAACGTCTTTGCCAGACCAGATTCCGATGGTGTCTTACTTGATCGACTTCCGTCGCTTTTCCATTTAGGCGCCCTTAACGAGCCTTTGGTTGCTCCGGGTAAGAGTATTTCACCATCGGCTTCCAATCCAGATCATCATATACATATGTAATTGGCGGATCAAAACTTGCGTTGTGATCCGCAGGGGCTCCCGAAGGAGCCTTGGGAGGTGATCGAGGATTTTCCTCCTTTATGTCATCAGTATACCTCCCCAGGTCCTGATGATCAGCATTTCCTTTCTTCTTCAGACATGACGACGGCGAACAGTCTTCCATCGTCACAACCACCTCCTCCTTTTCCATTTTGATCTTCAATTCTGCTTCTGCTTCCGTTTTCACGTCCTCATCAGCCCCATCATCCGTAGAATCACGGTGATATCGCGCGTCGCCCAAAGATCCGGGCACGGGCACCATTGTGGTGGAGCGGCTGATCAAAGTTTTTGAGGCTTCATCAGGCGGTACCACGGCGCCCGGACTGCCGACTGACGAAGGGGGTCCTCCGGTTGTCCTTGACTGCTTGTGTTTCTGCTCCCCTTGCGGGGATGGTACAATACAATTCCTTGTGGCAAGACTGAGTTGACTTGTGATGAGTCGACTGATGCGATCAGGAGATTTTCAGGCGCAATAAAGCTTGAATTACGTGCGATCAGGCTTGATCAACAGTGATCAGGCTTGGGCAGGCACTAAGAGTCGTCGATCAGCGGCGATCAGACTTGATCAGGATTGATCAAGTGCTAAAAGTCGCTTATCAGCTAGTTGGCGCGAGTTCCGAACAGGTGATCGCAGGTTGCGGGTCGCAGATAGTAGATCTTGGTGGTGATAGGTGGAGGGGTACTTGATCAGGCAGCGGAAATCTTCACCACCCGATCGCCGAGCCTCTAAAGCTTATTCCGCTAATAGAACACCCAAAATACTATGTATTCCAATCTTACGCCTAAGAGGAGGGTCGATAAGCGACGGGCTGATCGACAGTTTCCACTAAAATCTGTCGTAAAGCGGACTTTTTAATTAGGCAAAAATAGTGCCTAATGTTGGACATTTTATTAGGCCCATAGGAAGCCTAATGTTGGACATTTTATTAGGCCCATAGGGGGCCTAATCTTATGACTAATGTTAGGACCTAAATTAGGGGCCTGATAGTGGACGCAGATAGTGGATACGGTAGTACATAATTAGGTACCGCCATGTGTACCACGGTGGGTACAGTAGTACGTACCACCGTGGTGTACATAGACAGGATATAGAAGGGACACGGAGATGTGCGGATTACCTACAGGTACGCGGCGAACACCAGCAAACAAACAAGGAACAAGCGGAAAAATCAGGTCGACTGATAGACGGAA
>CM047592.1:5876184-6014161 GCA_026184515.1 Peronosclerospora sorghi | reverse complement strand
CCCCTTCGTTAGTCGGCAGTCTGGGCGCCGTGGTACCGCCTGATCAATTCTCAAAAACTTCGATCAGCCGCTCCACCACAAATCCACCTAGATTTCCCATGGGGCGCTTAGAGCAACCGAACTATGGGGGTCAAAAAACGTGGACCAATGGGGGAAGAGGTGAGAACACCTTCCCCAAAAAACCTTTACGAAATAACCGCTGACACAGCGGGTGGAGTTGAGGGGAGTTCCCCAGACCTTTACGTCTGCCGGTGGGCCAAAAAATGCACTACGTGCTCCCGCCCGGTACGTAAAAGGTGCGTATGCAAAAGAGAGGGAGGCGCGAACGCCTCCCCCTCGGTTATCTTATCGATCGGACGCAAAAGGAGAACTTTATTATCACTTATATCCTAAAAACTACAAAAAATCTAATATCAGCCAAACAGAACTACCCATCCCTATACGCCTCGTCGACCAGTCGACCTGATTTTCGCTTACGGTTAGGTTACCGTTAGGTAACCGTATCAGTCGTCGCGTCATCACATTGGGTACCTGTACCTAACCTCCCCTTCTCACGACGCCCCGTCTATGTCCCGTCCATGTCTCTCGACAGTTGTGCCGACTGTTGTACTGACTGTTGTGTCAACAGTCGTACCGGCTATTGTACCCACTATCGTACCGACTAATATATCGCCTATTGTAGCAACTATGATACTGACTACTGTACCAACTATGGTACCGCAAAAAAATATAATATGCTTCACCACAGCAGGGATGTACGCGAAAGCGTATTCGGACGATGTGTCCATCCACGTCTTCATGGGAGGCCTGAAAGAAGGGCCAGCACGTTCGGAATTGTTCCGATGTCGACCCCAATCCTTGGGGGAGGCGTTTAAGATGGCGTTTAACGCCGAGAGGAACTTTCGTTCCTCTAAGGTGGGTCCCGAACCCATGGACCTTAGTCAAGTCGAAGCGGATGAGAAACCTTCCGCTAGGAGTCACGGTGACTCCACCTTGAAAGGTCAGGAAGCGGAGCTCCTGGAAATGCTGCAGCGTAATGGACTGGTGAGATTCTTCCTGTGTGGAAGCACGGATCATCTGCGGAAAAGATGTCCGAGAAATCCCCAGCGAGACACTCGCTACATGGGACCAAGGGTGGGGAAAAATCCCTTGTCCAAGCCGTCGGGAAACGACGGCTCCCACTAGGTGCGGGGCTCCCTACTGGGGGACCCCTCAGTGCTGTTAAGCCCCAGGGTAGGGGACGACAGCACAAAGCCCCGAGGGAAGCGGTGCTTTCTAGCACCGAGTTGGTGTACCAGCCAGGTTTGCTGGTAGTCCTTGCGGACGTGAAAGGCTTATAAGCCTTGGAGAGTCTTGATAGACTCTGGAGCGTCTGACAATTATGTCAGACGGGCTTCTGTTGTGAATAGTAGGCTGTATGCCGAGTCCCTAGAGGCACGTTCTCGTGACGTTGTCACGGTCCGTCTTGCGACGGGCGTACAGGTTTCTGTACCCAAGGTCTCGATTGACCTTAAGCTGAAGTTTGCAGACTTTGACAGCTTAGAACGTTGCCTAGTCCTGGATTTGGACTCGAGGTATGACCTCATTCTGGGCATGAAGTGGCTGGAACGCCACGAGCCATGGATAGACTGGAAGTCTAAGTCCATTGGCTCAACGCACCCGCGGTCGGGTGAAGCATTGGCGAGTCATGAACCCACCTTTACTCGATCGCAAAAGCGATTCTGGCGTGAGATGCCAGAGATTGGTATGTATGAAATGATCATTCCCAGTGGCGTTAAGGAAGAGTTCCTTAACGAGGGGGATTCGGCGGTTAATCCCCACGCCGTGAATGGCGAGACTGGTGAGTTGCCAATGGCAGAGGTGGATTCCTCTGAGGTAACTCCAGTGGTAGGGGTAGAGACCCCTGTGGTTAAGCGCGAGGCGCTTCCAAGCAAAGAGACCAGTAGTTAGTCTCTTTTGCACGTCGGAAATGATTCCGACCACGCCGTTATAGGAGAGACTGGCAAGTCTCCATTGACAGAGGTGGATTCCTCTGAGACGACTCCAGTGGTAGGGGTAGAGACCCCTGTGGTTAAGCGAGGCACTTCCAAGCGAAGAGACCCACAGTTTGTCTCTTTCGCACGTCGGAAATGATTCCGACTACGCCGTTATCGGTGAGACCGGCGAGTCGCCGGTGGCAGAGGTAGAGACCTCTGTGGATAGGCGCGTGGCGCTTCCAATAGATGGGGCAATTGACTCCCCCATCTGGGTCCCGGGTAAGTCCCGAGGCCAGTAGTCAGCAGTCCAATAGGATGCTGAATAGTGTGACAGGTGTTGTCACAGAAGGCGTAAGCCTGGAACGGTTGCCTGGGGTAGGCGAACTGTTGTCGTTGGAGGAGATGTCCTTCAACGATTTTGAAACTGATTTGAAAGCAGATGAAATCGACGGGGTCGTCGTGTTGCGTCCGGAAGAAGAGTTGAACTCCTCATACACGATGGACGAGTCAGTTTTGGTGAAAACCAAACAGGCATTAAATGCCCGAAGCGGCCTCAAGATCCTCGCGGATCCTGAGGACCCTTACCATTCCTTATTAAAGGAGTTTGGAGATGTCATTAGTGACAACCCGCCGATGGGGTTACCACCGGATCGGGAAGTCCGACATGGAATTGATTTGGTTCACGGAACCAAATACTGCGTCACTAGGCAGTGGCCTCTCCCCAAGGAACAATGCGACGTCATCGACGCATTCTTCAAGGGGAAAGAAGAGGCAGGGATGGTACGGGAGAG
This sequence comes from Peronosclerospora sorghi, assembly GCA_026184515.1. NCBI lineage: Eukaryota > Oomycota > Peronosporomycetes > Peronosporales > Peronosporaceae > Peronosclerospora > Peronosclerospora sorghi. The sequence continues at coordinate 6,011,394 of CM047592.1, read as the reverse complement.
TAAGTCTCCCCACTCATCTCTCACTTTTGTGTTCGTAAACCGAACGGAAAGTGGCGCATTGTGCATGCGTATAACAAGCTGAATGCAGCTACTGTACCCATGCAGACTTCTATTCCTCGGAAGGATGTCCTCCAGAACAATATGGCGGGCTGTACTGTGTACAGTGCCTTAGATCTGGTGGACGGGTATTATCAGGTGCTCATGCGAGCGTCCGATATTCCGCTGACAGCGGTTAGCACGCCTAGTGGCATGCTGTGGGAGCGGCTTGTGATGCCACAAGGGCTTTCAAATGCACCAGCGACTTTTAATCGCTTGGTGACTCAACTCTTCCGCCCTTATAGGGGAGCATATTTCATTACACTTTATTTCCGCCCTTATAGGAAGTACGCTCAGACGTACTTCGACGGTATATTCGTCCATAGTCGCGCGGAAGGCGACTCGTCTGATGTTCAGACGCATCTGATACACCTTCGAGCAGTGCTCGAATGTATGAGAGAGCATAAGTTATATGCGAACGCATCCAAATGTATATTTGGTGCTGAGGAAATTCCTTTCCTCGGATGCTTCATCGGTAAGGATGGAGTGCGGGCGGATACCGCGAAGGTGAAAGCCATTGTGGAGTGGCCTTCGCCTGTAAATCTTAGATATTTACGGAAGTGGCTTAGATTAGCCAATTATCTCCACAAGTACAGCGAGAATCACGCGGAAATGGCGAATCCATTAACCGACCTTCTTAAGAAGGACGTTGATTGGTGTTGGGAACCCAAACACCAAAACGCTTTTGAAGCTGTAAAGGGGAGCTTGTTGACAGCTCCCGTTCTGGCTCTTCCAGATTCTGGGAAACCATTTAGTGTCGTCTGCGACGCCTCCGATTTCGCAATAGTATGTGCTTTGTTACAAGCAGACGATGCAGGAAGGGAACGCGTGGTTCCGTTAGAGTCGAGTCAGCTTAAATCTGCGGAGCGGAATTATCCTGTTCATGACAAGGAGCTACTTGCAATGAAGTATGCTCTTGTCAAATTTAGAGTTCACCTACTCGGCTCAAAGCCGTTCGTGGTTTATACTGACCACGCGTCCTTACGGACAGCGACAAAGTCGCCTCATCTCTGGCAACGGATGGCACGTTGGCTCTCCTTATTTGCGGAGTACAACTTTGAGGTTAAGTATAAACCTGGCAAGCAGAACGTGCTTGCAGACGGATTGTCGCGTCGACCCGATTACGAGCTCGCTCACGTGACATTCTTCACCTCGTCTGTGGTGGATCTCATACGCCAGGCGTATGAGAAAGACCCACAGTGTACGGCGCTTATCAGCGCGTTGGGTGGAAAGGGACTTGGCTCGTCTGATCCAACCCTGTCAAGGCGAGCTAAAGCTCGTTTACACCGTTACAGGTACTGTGACGGTTTGCTATATTATAGGACGAGCGCGGAGGACACCCCGCGGGTGGTTGTTTCTCATGATGAGGAACTGACGTATAGAGTCCTCTTTGAGGCACATGACGCCCCTACCGGGGGTCATTTAGGTCGGGATAAGACCTACAGCGCTTTAAGAGCTTTGTATTGGTGGACCAACATGTATAAGTGAGTCGGTGCGTATATACGCACCTGTGAGACGTGGGACGTCCCTCGATATGTTGGCACCATCCTCGCTGCGTTATATTCCGCTGGCTAATTCTCCTGACATTCTCAAGCTCAACAATGTTTGTATCGTGTCCACGTTGTCCACCCTATGTCATTCCAATTGGTTCGCTTGATAACTCTCCAAAAGAAAACAACTTCTTTGATACTAGGGCGCCGACGGGTTAACCGAATACAGGTTTTGTAATGGGGTGCCATTACATAATTGATACTCAAGTTAGAATATCACAGTTGAATTTCAGACGCGTTGTCTGAAATTCAAATAATAGATTATAAGTTATTATAATCTACGAAGGAAAAGTCGATTCGGTATAAATACCGAATCATGCAGGTTAACTAATATTACAGTTAGTTTAATACTTGATATTATTATATTAGTTAGGTAATTACTATACTGTTAGCCGCTAACCACCCATTTAATAAACACTCTTAATTTTGCGTTCTCAAGCTTAAGCGAATATTCTATTTGCTTTTAATATAGGATTAGTTGTCATCAACTAATCCTACCCCTCCCGTATTGCGCTCTTCCTCTCACAACACAGTGTAAGCCTGTAACAGGATCAGTCCTGTTACACCTGGTAGCACTTTGTGGTCCGTCCTAACGACCACAGTTCCGTTCCGCTAGTTAACTAGCGGAGCGAAGATTAAGAGCCGCTCGGCATCAAGTCGCGAGACAGGACGCCTGCCGAGCGAAAGAGAACGCTGGAAGTGGTGAAGGAACACTTCCCTCACTTCACGTCACGTAGAAAACACGCGACGGTAGAAATGGTTCGGTCCATGGGGACCAACATCCTTACTTTCCTCCTGGATAAGATTCCGGAGGAAGCGATGAAGGTGGTGCATCGCTTTAGGCGAAACCACCTCGAAACACCATCACGGCCCGCGCAAGAGGCAGCGCGTAAGGCACCTGCAACGCATAGCGTTGAAGTGGTAAAGGCGCGAGTACCGCCCTCTACCGGTGAAGGGGGCGAGCCCCTTCGTAGATGGTTCGCAGAGGTGGAGATGCCATCTCTGCGCAAAATATTGTTGACGAACATCAACAGGCGTACTTCGCCACAACATGTCCGGCGGCGGAGCCAGGGCATGGGCGATGAGTCGCAGAGCCACTGATGACTCTGCGTTCCTTACTTATAAGGAATTTAAAGCTGAGCTAAAGCTCAACTTTGAAGCTCCAGAAATGGAGCTAAGTAGTCGGCAGGAGTTCATGGAACTCCGGCAAGTTAAGCTTGACCTTCAAGCTTACGCTCAGAAGACGCAATATTTGCTGTCAAATATTGTGATGAGCCGGTGCCTCTTCTATGCAGGTCACTGGCTTCATGAAGGGACTCAATGATGGTCCCGTCAAACAGAGTATTTACCGGCACCCGCCAAAGACTCTAAGGGATGCCATTGATATGAGCATCCGTGAGGAGTTCAGCATTAGATTAGCGTAATCGCATGCTGGGTACAGCCGAAGGGATCAACAGCCATTCGCTTTTGACATGCCGCAACAGCATGTCAACAATCAGCAGTCGGGCAGACAAAGCTCACACTTCGTCTCAAGAAACAGCCACCCGCGCCAGAGCATGGGCGGTGGAGGTCTAGAGCCGATGGACCTATCGGTTGCGGTTGCTTCGAACTCGAAGCAATCAAAATTAAAGAAGAAAATTTGCTGCAATCGATGCGCGAAAGTGGGGCATTTTGCCCATGAGTGTATGGCACCTCGTCCGGTGCCACGCAGTCAGCGGACGGAATCGTCCGCTGCACGGCGACACCAACAGGGACATCACCCTGTTGGTGCAAAAAAACTAAATCACCAGTAGGGGCGGGGCGCCCTACTGGGAATGTTATCCCACATGCCGACATAGGGCATGTTAGGGTAATAGCCCCAGACGGGACTTTGTCCTGTCAAAAGGTTCAGGGTGATGATAGGCCTCTTATCACCCTGGAGGTTAAGCTGCACGGCAGCGATGTACCCATGCGAGCTTTGTTTGACACAGGAGCGTCAAAATTTTTTGTTAGAACTCAGAGTCTAACGCTGTTGAGCTTCGTGGAGGTAGAAACCCCACCAAGTATGTTGTCAGTCCGGTTAGTAACAGGTGCAAGCGTGACTATTCCAAAGCGTGTGATTAAAACACGCTTCGAGTTGAATGAACTGTCATTCGAGGATGAATTCATAGTCCTCTATTTAGATGACAAGTTCGATGTGATACTTGGAATCCCATGGATGTCCAAGTTCAAACCTTCGATCGACTGGGTTAACCTATCGATCGACTGCGGCGTACCCACAGGATCTGATCACCCTGTGTGTAATACGGCTGTATCAGAAGATACAACCGCAGCGTCGGACAGTCTGGTGGATAGCGATGGCACCACCAGGTCTGTTCCGACACGATCCGCGGAAGGTACCTCCGCTGGTGAGAGTCCAGAGGGACTACCACACGCAACGGAAGAGTCGTTGCGTGTTGGAGAGAAACATTCCACGGGTGATAAAGACCACCGTGAGAATGAAGTGATATCCACGGTGGGAAACACCCACCGTGAGAATGAAAATGTATCCACAATGGGAAACACCCACTGTTCGACCGAAGGTTCCAACACGACGAAATAATTCCGTGTTGATGAGAGTGAACTCACGATCGAGTGCAATCGCGAGCACAACTCCGTGGTGTCCAGTGCCCACCACGTTGCGTTAGCCATGCACACGGGTGATAAAGACCACCGTGTCGCAGAACAGGCGGCCGATCCGACGAGCACATCCGATCGCCAAGAAAATTCCATGGTAGGCAGCGGCCACCATGATGGTGAGTATTCGCACACGGTGAATCGTAATCACCGTGTAGCAGTCAATCAGACGAGTGCGTCTGATTGCATGGACAGTTCCGTCGAGACGATCAACGTCTTGACGCAAACGGAGACCGGATTAGCTACCCAGTCTCTGTTGATGAAACACCCTCCGAAAGAAGGTTCGGAGGTGATGGCTCTTCCAGCGCTAAGATGGAAGAAGTTTATGAGAAACTTGCACGATGATCAGATCGAACAGATCTGTATCATCCTTGCAACAGATGATGTAGTGGATATTCGTGAACGAATATCCACATTACAAGTGGAAAACATTGGAACGAGGTTCCCAATGATCAAACCAAAGTTCAGCGCTTTGAAGCGCAGAGCTGGGAGTCACTTAAAGCGAACTCCCCATTTTATGAGGTACTTCGGGAATACGCTGACGTATTACCAGAAGAAGTACCAGAGATCTCCCTAAGGATAAGGGAACTCGTCATGAAACTGACCTCGTGCCAGGCACGAAGTATTGTGTCACGCGGCAATGGCCGTTGCCGCGTGATCAAGTAAAAGCGATCGACGAGTTTTTCGAAGCTCGTCGTAAAGCAGGCCAAGTGCGGGAGTATATCTCACCGCACTCTACCCCCACTTTTTGTGTGAAAAAGTCCACAGGTGGGTGGAGAATTGTTCACGCTTACAACAAGCTGAACGAAGCCACGGTACCGGCGCAGACGCCGATACCGCGAAAAGATGTCATCATTGATGGCATGTGCGGGAGCACCATCTTTAGTGCTCTCGATCTAAGAGATGTATTTTATCAAATCCTAATGCGTGAGAAGGATATTCCTCTCACGGCGGTAAGCACCCCAAGCGGCATGCTTTGGGAGTGGCTTGTTATGCCGCAGGGGCTTCGAAATGCCCCTGCTACGTTTAACAGGTGCGTAACGCATCTATTACGCCCGTTGCGAGAATTCGCACCGAGTTATTTCGATGATGTGTTCATCCATAGTAAGGGTGAACACGATAAAAGCGATGTAGATTTCCATAGGGAATATCTACGTCAAGTGTTGGAGCTTATGCGTAAGCATAAGCTCTATGCAAATCTAAAGAATTGCACCTTTGGTGCACCTGCGATACCCGTTCTTGGATGTTTTGTGGGAAAGAACGGGGTGCGCTCTGATCCAGAAAAGATCAGGGTGATCGTTGAATGGCCTACGCCAAACTACGTTGAGTAACTTCGAAAGTTCCTTGGGTTGGCAACATATTTGCACAAATATTCGTGCAACTGTGCTGGGTTAATAGGACCTCTTTCTCAATTACTTAAGAAAGATGTCCAATGGCATTAGGATACCGAATGCCAAGATGATTTTGATGCAGTCAAACAAAGCTTGACCGAAGGCCTGTCATGGCTATAGCGGATAACGAGCGTCCGTTCCACGTCGTTTGCGACGCGAGCGATTTCGCCATCGGCTGTGCATTGATTTAGCGTGATCACGATGATCGTAATCGCCTAATCTGCTATCAATCGCGTCAGTTGCGCCCAGCCAAGCACAACTATCCATTGCATGACGAGGAACTCCTTGCCATGAAGTATGCACTGGTCAAGTTTCGGATCTATCTCTTGGGAGATAGACCGTTTGTGGTTTACACGGACCATGAGTCGCTACGCACGGCCGTGAATTCACCACACATTTCTCAAAGAATGGCTCGATGGCTGTCATTCTTTGCTGAGTACAACTTTACGGTTGAATACAAACCCGGAAAGTTGAAAGTGATAGCGGATGCGCTATCACGAAGGCCCGATTACGAGACGAAACCGTCCGTAACCGAAGGTGCCAGTGCAAACGCGATCCGTTGCACTGCTTTGTCGTCGTCAATTATACGACAAGTACGCGAGGCGTACAAAACAGACGAGGCGACACGTCTGTTGATTGATTACTTAAGTAATCAATCAAGTGAGAAGCGCGACGAATTCCCAGAGTTCCTCCGCGCTTGCGTGCATCGATATCGACTGCAATATGGTCTGCTGCTTTACAGCACAGACCAAAAAGAAGAAAGTCGCATCTTCGTTCCAAACGACGATGATCTCAAACATCAAATTATGTTTAAGTATCATGATGCACCGATTTCGGGGCATCAAGGTCGAGAGAAGACATACGCTTCTCTCGCACGTGACTTTTACTGGCGAAAGGAAATATGTGCGCTTGCGAGATTTGCCAGCGCGTTAAGCCTGCGCAGTCTGCACAGGCTCCGCTGCAATCTCTGCCGGTTCCGAAAGATTGTTGGAAGTCCACTTCAATGGACTTCGTATTCGGTCTTTCACCCGACAATAGTCGGAGGACCGGAATAGTGGTCTTTGTAGACCGTTTCAGTAAGATGGTACATCTTACTGCGGTATCAGCAAACGTAACCGCCGCTCAAACATCGTGGATATTCGTTGATGCGGTATTCCGTTTGCACGGAATGCCGGAAGACATTGTCTCGGATCGAGATCCGAGATTTACAGGATCTGGCAAGAAACGGTCTCATTGTTGGGAACCCAGTTGAAGATGTCAACTGCGGACCATCCGGAAACGGATGGGCAGACGGAACGGGTTAACCGCGTTCTCGGAGACATGTTGCGATCATACGCACATGCCTTTGAACAGTGGAGTGACTATCTGCCACTCACTGAATTCGCGATTAACAATTCGGTGCATGATTCAACTAAGCATACACCGTTCTACGCGAATGCCTTAAAGCATCCACGAACCCCAGCTTTACTTGGCGGTACGCCAAATCTAAGTGGGGGAGGGACCCGCTCAAATTTTGAGCGAGTCAATGCGCAAGTTGCGACTGCAACTTGTGAACAAAACGATGGCCCTTATACTGAAAGTACAGTAGAAGCGGAAGCGGCTTCAATTGAAACTGAAGCTGCATACGATGAATATGTGTCTGCAGCAATGGCTGCAGACAACGAGGACAATGCACCTACTGCTGATAAAGCAGCAGATGAATTCTTATTACAGCGCCAAGCTGTAATACGCTATATAAAAGATGCACTTGCCTCTGCTTTTGATAAGAAGAAGCAAAATGCAGACAAGCAAGGAAAGAAGAACAAAAACTCCTTTCTGAAAGGCGAATTGGTATTATTAAGTACTACCAATTTGCCTATACATGCAATAAGGCAACTTCCCTACACGGAAGTTGCTTCCTAAGTACATTGGACCTTTCAAGGTCCAAGAGATTCGGGGGAATGCCTATACTTTAGACATTCCCACAGCAATGCGGCTCCACCCAACATTCTATGTTGGGCGGCTCAAACCGTATAATTCGTCTTCGTCTTACGACGAGACGCAGAACCACGGAAGATACCGTGATTCTCCAAGTCTCCCAAGAGAGACTTGTAATCGGCTTCCAGCCGTTGATGAGCAGAGCGGAGAGTCGTACCTCCGCCTTCGACTGCTCAAGATCAGCCTTGTGCCGATCGAGCTCTTCCTTACATCGGGAAAGCTCGATGTACAGAAGATCATTCTTCTGCTGAAGGGCAGTGTGCGCCCCGAGGATGTCGCGGACATTTTCGCGAAGAGACCGATATGTCTTCACAGAGTGAGACATATCGCTGCTCCAGGAGGAACAACCCTCCTCGAGTTTGCGGAGCAAAGAACCATGCTCCGCAACAACAACGGCGAGGGAATTCTCAACCTCCGCCGCCCCGGATCGATAATCAGGGGAATAAGCGATACATTCTCGAGCGCTTGATCTCGAAGCGCTCGGTGCCTTCGAAAAAGGGGCAGCGTACCGAGTACTTAGTACGCTGGCTGGGCTACCCCCAAGAGTTCGACTCTTGGGAGCCGATTGAGGTTCTGAGGGCCGACGCCCCAGACCTTTTGACTGAGTTTGAGAAGAAGTCTCAAACTCATAATGCGAAGCAGCAGCAACACTAGGTGTTGATGAATTTAGGGCATCGATTAAGACCTGAATTTCGGCCGGTACGGAAAAACCAACGTACCCCCGCAAATCCTCCTCTGACAGACGAGGAGCGCCCTGCGGACACAGCGGGCAAACGAGGTGAGAAGGAACATCACAGTTCAACCCTTCTTTGATGCAAGCAAAATGGATGTATTCCATTTTGCCTGTTCGCGAATGGTTTAAAAAGCGCTCGCGCATTACGTGAACTTTATTCACGTAATCATCTGGGCTTTTGTTGTAGTTGTCAACAAAAGCATTCCAATTATTCGAGCCCTTTCCGGCTCGAATAATATCGAACCTGGAAAAATAGGTCAACAAAGTACAGACGTCTATCGTCTGTACTTCGATCGAATCGACGTGACTGGATGTCTTCGCAGTCATCCAGCACGTTGATATCGAACAACGCATATTGGCAGTCCCGCTTACTGCCACCGCCATTGTTGGGGGCAATAGCCCATCCAGGAGTCCAAAACCCCACTTTGTACGGAACATGGGGTTCCGTACGATGATACGCTTCAGAATAGGTAGGCGACGCTTCTGTTCGAGCTCTTTTAGCCGGCGGAACACCGCCTGCTTCAACACCACGCGCCGGGGTTAAACCACCCCGACGTGGAGACGTACTTGGTCCAGGTGGGTTTCTGAGTTCCCGCAACCATCTGTGATGATCATTGTCGCTGTCATAGCTGACAGCGACACAAGAGTTATCATCGCTGTTAGGCGATGAGCACCTAGCGAGTTTCGACTCGCTAGATACTTTCGCGGGGACAGCTGTGCCCCGATCACTTTGTTCGGAGTCAGAACTGTCTCCGAACATGGAAGAAGACTTCTTGGCAACACACCATTCGGGGGTTGTCATCGTGCGAGATGTTGCATTAGCAACATCTCCCTGTTTCTTGCCAGATGCCGCCTTAGCAGCATCTGTGGTCGAAGACGGTACGTCTTCCGACCTTTGCGTAGTTGACGCTGCTAATGCAGCGTCACTGTTGTCACTCAACACCTCAGCACCTAGTGATGAGGCGGAGGAAGAAGCTCCTTCGATGTTTTCATCAGCGCTCTTTATAGCGCCGCCGCGTGCTTCGACCATCGAGTCGATGGTCAATCAGTTGGTGAATGAGAAATTCCGACCAACAAGTGCCACCTATGATTGGCCAAAATAAAAATTATTATTTGCCAACCACCTTAAGTGGAGGTGATGTAATGGGGTGCCATTACATAATTGATATTCAAGTTAGAATATCACAGTTGAATTTCAGACGCGTTGTCTGAAATTCAAATAATAGATTATAAGTTATTATAATCTACGAAGGAAAAGTCGATTCGGTATAAATACCGAATCATGCAGGTTAACTAATAGTACAGTTAGTTTAATACTTGATATTATTATATTAGTTAGGTAATTACTATACTGTTAGCCGCTAACCACCCATTTAATAAACACTCTTAATTTTGCGTTCTCAAGCTTAAGCGAATATTCTATTTGCTTTTAATATAGGATTAGTTGTCATCAACTAATCCTACCCCTCCCGTATTGCGCTCTTCCTCTCACAACACAGTGTAAGCCTGTAAAAGGATCAGTTCTGTTACAGGTTTAGTATAGACTTCTATTGTGCGTCTCCTTGATCAAATTCGAGACGGTGACTGCCGTAAACGCCCCCCGTTGTAAGCCAATTCTCAGCACTTTATTGAGTCAAACAGCCGTGATTCGTTCATAATACCCACCTTTTGAGCCAATCACACTCCGAGATTTACTGTCGTGGACGGTCATGTCGTGGACGGTCATGTCGTGGACGGTTACATTTTGTATACTTAACCGTCGTGGACGGTCATATCATGACATGTACAGACGTATATATGTATACTTATCTGTCGTGGACGGCCATATCGTGTACAGTCACATTTTATATACCAGAACTGTCGTGGATGGCCATATATCCCGTGATTGGCCAAAAAAAACCACTTAAAATTTCTGTAGTCATTTCATTCAAAGCCACGTGTCATACTTGGCTCCCGCAGGTGCTCCGCGCGCCCTCAAAACTCCACACTTACACTCAGCCTTCCAACAGCTCGTCATGTATGTCTCCAGCCAGCGAGTGTTCCTCCACCCCTAGCATTCGAGCATTTTCTTCTTCCCTTTATATGTGTCACTTTCTTAGCGCAACAGGCCGCTCGCTAACTTCGTTACACCTCTGAGGGCAAGTTTATACCGTCGTTTCTTGCCCCCATCATACTTAAGCTCTGCCGCCACTGTTCGAGCTATGTTATTGTATTTCTCTTCAGTGTCTTTCGAGGTTGTTGGGAAAATCTCACACCACTGACATCCCAATTAGCTGTTTCTTCGCGTAGCCGCCCTCGATACTCAGGTTTACCGCCCCTGTGGCTCGCTTTTTTTCACACTTTGTGCCTCTCCGTACAGCTTTTGCACCTTTTGGACATCATTGAGTATCTCTTCGTACTGTATTCGTCTAAGCACAGGTGTTATCATATCATGTTATTCTAGATGTACAGGTTTTTCACCTCTTGGATCGTGATAGGTATCTCTTCGTATCATATTGTTGTTTCCATACAGGTTTTGCACCCTTAGGACCTCGTGCGGTGTCTCTTCGTACGATCTTTGTCTTGTTATGCGGTTCCCCGTGTTGTTTTCAATGGATGTACAGGTTTCCCACCTTTAGTACCCTTACAGGTTTCTATTCGTACGATCTTTGTTGTTGCCGTACAGGTTTCACACCTTTAGCATCCTGACAGGTTTCTCTTCGTACGATCTTTGTCTTGTTATGCGGTTCTCCGAGTTGTTTTCAATGGATGTACAGGTTTCACACCTTTAGTACCCTGACGGGTTTCTCTTCGTACGATCTTTGTTGTTGCCGTACAGGTTTCACACCTTTAGCACCCTGACAGGTTTCTCTTCGTATCATCTCCACATCACATCATCAAGTCATCGCGCCCGCGTGGCATCGCTTTTTATATCATTCTCATTACCTAGCTATGTCACTGCATTCAACACAGCTAGTCACGTAATTACCCACAAATTCCAAAATCTTCCAATTTGTTCGAACATGTGTCTTTCTTTTATATTTTTGTTTGTTTGTTTCTTCTGATTATCCCTAATGCGGCCAACTCGGGTCCGCATTCTACTCATCACAACCAACATGGGTCCGTGATAGGGATGTACTACATCTTCTGGGGCTTCATTTCCTTGTGTCTTCCGATTTCTTGTTATCCCTTTTTTCTTTCGCCGTATTCCTCTTCGTTCTTCTCCTCCGCTAAGGCTTCTATACTTCCTCTGCAGTGAGGTCCTCTTCTGCTGTCTGGGCTGCATAATGCCGATTTTCCCAAGCTCGCTGCGCATCAAACTCATACAAGATTATGGTACACGAGAGTTGTCTTCAGGCTCCCACGTCATCTCCTCGGCGTCCTTCCACTTGATAAGGTATTCTTTCATCCGACGCCCGTTTCTTGTCCGCTGTTTTACTCGAGAATCTACTATGCATTCCACTTCCCATCCATCGTCTTTACCCGGTTCATAACAGGAATCTTTTGGGAGTATCGCTTCGTCTAACTCCAATGCATCCGTAGTGTGAATCTTTTCATGGGGTCTTCTCATTTTGTTGATGTAGGGCTTCAGTCGAGCAATATGCACTAACGGGAATATTCGACTCTCAGTTGTCAGTATCACCAACCGGTACACCGCGTCGTTCACCCGTTCGTCTACCACATATGGACCATGCCATAAGTGAGCCAGATTTCTTACTAACCCTGGCTTGACTAAATCGTGATACAGCCAGACTAACTCTCCGGGGCGGTAGGCGGCTTTCGTATTCGAACATAACTTCAATTTAATTCTCTCGTTATGCCGTTGGGCTCTGTCTTTACCCACTTGCTCTCGAATGATGGCTGCCTGCGCTTGAGCTTCCATGTGCCTTTTGTTCACGGCTAATCTCCAATCCAGTGCATTAATTTCCGTGACAGACTGATCTTTCGGTGGTACCATCGCCTCTATCGTAGTTCGAGGTTCCCGCCCATGTACCAAGTAGAATGGGGTTTGGTGATGCAGTAGATCCACCGAAGTGTTCAATGCAAACTCCAAAGGGGCCACATATTCATCACAATCTATCTGCTCCGGATCCGTGATGTAACATTTGATTGCCTTGATAACTGTCTGTACATATCGTTCCTGTTTCCCATTGGCCTGTGGACGATAAGCTAACGTAGGTCTCTGCTTTTGTTTTAGCAATTGGTTGAATCTTCTGAAAACCGAACTCATGAATCTTGGGTCTCTATCATACCTCAACATCTCTTCGGCTCCAAATCTCTTATACACTCCCACCATATACACTTCTGCTACATCTTGCGCAGTGGTGGTGCTCATTGGGATTAATATCACATACCCGGAAAACAAACAGATAAAACACAATAGTGCCTCATGACCCATAGTAGTCTGCGGCAGCGGTAATGCAAAATCCATAGCCAGAATCTGAAAAGGTCTTGACGCTACAATGTTGCCGCTAGTGCGCCCTTGATATATTGTCTTCCCTTTTGCAGTGGCACAATCTTCACATGCTGCAACATAATTCTCAATATGGGCATACATACCCCTCCAATAATACTTGGACTTCAGTCGTGCGTAGACTTTTCCAACCCCTTGATGTGCCCCACTACCGATCTCCACATGGTAGGCATGTAACACATCTTCTTGTAATACTGTCGGTACTACCAATCGCCACACTTGATCTCCAGTCCTACTTCTTGCGTAAGTGATGTAATACAGAATATTCCCACTGTCCAGTTCATACATTGTCGCGTGTCGCGCTACTCTCTTCCAGTCGCTAGCGGAATTTAGCTTGCCATCTTCAGGTACGCTATAACCTTCCCACACCAATCATCATTATTCTGAGCCGATGCTATCCGTTCAAGTCTAATAGTTGGTGCCGTTTCATAAGGATCCTTTTCTGCGCCTTCTAAACCTTGTTTCGCTCCAACGGTACCGTCCCCTCCAGGGTGCCTCTCATCTTCTATGTCCGCCCCTTGTTCCACGGTCTCACGTCCTTGATGTTGACGATGTCCTTCTTCGGTTTACACATGCTTCGCGTGATCACAAATACTTGAGGTGACTGGTATTCACCAGCTTCCCAAACAGTGACTTCAGTAGTATCTACTTGCGCCTCATTACTTGGAATACTTCGGGAATCTTCGAATGTTTCAGCAGTCGCCTCCGGGGGGTCCTCACTCTTATCCCTTTCTGGAGGACCATCTGAATTAGCATATAACAGCTCTGGCAATCGATTCAACATTTTCAGATCCGTCTTCTGTTGGTCACTTGTAATCTTCCCTGATTGTTGTTCTTTCATAGAGCACTGTGTAAGGAAGTCTGCTGCTTGATTATACTTGCGTGATACATGCACTAAACTTATCGCCTCAAATTTTTTTTTTCTCAACCAGCGAGTGCACTCTATTTAGCCAGACCAATAACGACGCATTGTTACAACATAAATCTCCATTAACTTGTCCGATCACTAATCTCGAATCCCCACACACTATTGCCCGTTTTACATGGTGTACTTTCGCAAGTTGTAATGCACCGATTAGCCCATGATATTCACTGTCATTCACCGTGAGATTGTCCTGAATTCCATATTCCGCCGCTATCACCTCCCAAGTGGGTAATTCCCATATTATCATACCAAAAGTGCCCTTAGGATCATGTTTCATCCGTACTGCACCATCAAACGACAAAACATACCCAGTGCTTTGGCGACGCAAACCTGGTATTGGTCTAATAATGGGTGTATCTTTCAGTGTCTTTAGTGCGGCAATATATTCCAGTACTGCATTCATTTTTTTCTATAGGCACTATAGACGTGGCCAATAATGCAGGTAAGCCAACACCTTCATGGTACACTCTTATGATCTCCAACGACCATGGGGATAACATTACCGCCCATTGAACTCCTCTTCCATTTAAACTCTTCGACGTAAATAGCCATCGCATCGTAGAGTACGTTGCGTATACCGTTATATGTTGCCCAAATAGAATGTGGCTAGCGTCATGTAACGTCTTCTGCAAAGCCAACACCTCCTGTTCTGCTCCAGTATATCGGGTCTCCGCATCTTGCTGATTTTAAATCATGAAGGGTTTTGGTAAAAGCAAAGGACGGAACAGCAATTTAGCAGGACGAGGAGTCTTGTTCTGTATAGGTTTCTGTATGAATATCAATCATAAAATTAATTAAAGCTCTTTCTGATTTTGCCAGAATAATTCAGCGATTCCAAGAGCTTATTTTTTATTTTGAACACTTTACTAACATATCTCACTGGATGCAAAATCCCATCGTGCTCCTGACATACTGTAGCTCCAAATGCCCACGTATTAGTGTATAAAATTATACTTCGTGGTTTCGCTCGCTCGATATGTCGTAACAATGTCGCCTGAATAAGCCGTGCCTTCAAAAATTCAAAAGACTTTTCGGCATGAACCAATTGAGTCCCGTCCCGTAACTGCAGGTCCGTTAATTCATATAGTGAGGCCGATAACGTCGCGAAGTTGTCAATAAATCTCAGATAATATATCAGGCTACCAGTGAATTTCTGCACACACTTTAACGTCCGTGGAAATGGCATCTTACAAATTGTGTACAAATTGCGCGGGGGCGATTCGATTCCTTTCGAAGATATGCGATGACTCAGAAATTCTACCTGTTCTTCTCAAATGCGCTCTTGGGTAAGCTTATGGTGATTCTCCAATATTTGAACGACTCCAACAGGTTCTTAAGCATCAAACATAGCGTGTCCCATCTATTCGCACCAAACGTAATATCGTCAATGTATGAACGCCTCCCAATGACAGGTCGCTCTTCAGCATCCACCACTTGTCCACTATAAAGCACATCTTGTGATAGGGGCACGTCTGTCTCCAAGACATATGTAGGATTATCATCGATATCCATGGCAGTGTCATCGTTCATGATCTTACACATCACCCCCATCTGTTGTGAGCGTCGGACCATTGTCCATAAGGCATTATCAACTATGCGCTGATATATCTGTGGCGTATTCTTTAACCCTTGCAGCATTCGAAGCCATTCAAAATGTCCTAGCGGGCAAATGAAAGCAGTAATCAACCGAGCCCTTTTCGTCATGGGTATAGCCCAATATCCACTTGCGTTATCCATTGAACACAACCACTTGACCGCCTCAAAGTTATCCAACAAATCATCTATCAGAGGCATCTCATACACCATCCGTCTCGTCTTTTGGTTCACAGCTCGGTAATCAATGCACAATCGTATGTCTGTTTTATTTTTCTTTGACACAATCACGATTGGTGATGCCCAAGCTGACTCCGAGTACTTAATTAATCCTGCTTGCAATAAACCTCGTATTAACTCATACAACTTGGGTAAGAGGTGGGTTGGTACCTTGCGTGCTTTCTGAGCTATAGGCGAGTTGTCTCCAACATCCACATCACATACCACACCTTTAGCCGGTGGCGGTAACGCATTACCAGAACTTATGAATCCATCAGCATATTCATATAATAATGACCGTAACTGATCTTCTTGTTCCTTGGTGGTGATTCCTGGCTCTCCTACATCCGCTTGAGCCATATCGGGTGACGTTATCGGACCTTGTTCCACTTCAGGTATAAGCGCCAACTGTTCCTCCATAGCATCAGCTGACATCTCCACCCCTTCATGCAGATAGACCTCCCTCTCCAACTTCGTCTGATCAACCTTCAATGGTTCTATAGCATCCATCACATATACAGCGGTAGGCTTATCCCCAACCGTCCGTACTGCGTGCACATTAGTCCAATTAATCGTCATACCAGCACTTTCCATAACTCGCTCATATACTTGCGTATAGTCTTCCGAGAGTCGATCCTCTTGGGTTAATAATGGTAGCGGATTTTCGTTGGGAATCTGACAACTCTGGTCCTTCATATTCAGGATTACCCCCGCTTTCACCAAGAAATCAGTTCCAAGTATCGCTAAAGTCTGCGACTCAATGTTTGCCCCCCACATTTCACAGTTAAAAATGACCGATGGGCCCATCCGAACCTTTACAGTGGCCACACCAATTGCATCAATGGTACTTCCTGTTACGCCACAAAAACTTGTCGGGGTATCAAATATCCGGACTGCTATATGTAACATCTTCACCACATTGGTATGTAATACTGATATGTTTGTACCAGAATCTAACATTAACGGCAACTACAAATCATCAATTGCTCCCTTCACATACACTTGTGTTGCAGGTGCGTGGACTTGGGCAACTGTTGCCATCCTTCTCGTTCTCCCTCTCTTTTGTCCACCAATGTGACACAAGCTGAGACATCTGCCGTTTCATTAGTATCTGACGTATCTTGTTCTTTTCTTCTTTATCTTCAAATGCAACTTTTTTTTCGTTTTTTTCTTGTATTTTCTTCTTTTCTTGATCCTCGTCCACAGTGAGTGATCTCTCCATGCAAAATGTATCTTTTTTCTTGCTATCGTTTACACCTAAGGGTGAACGCGGTGTCGATTTCACATTTCTCGACATTGCCCCCCCCCTTTCTCTCGACAGTGGTCGCAACGCACTGTGGGGTTAGGCGTTTAACTGTGCAGCCACTTGGTCCTTGGATAGTTCTCCGGACTTCAACTTTCTCCTCATTTCAGCCATCTCTTCTATGAACTTCCGACAAGATTTCACATCATGGCCGACTGATTTACAGTGCTCACACGTCTTCAACTTCCAATATTTGTCTTTATCATGTCCTCTTCGATTGCAATGTTCACATACCACGCCCCAGTCATTGTTATTAGGTGCAGTCGTTCGTGCACCTCTGTCTTCATAATTAGTGCGTGCCCGCTTCATGGTCTGTACTTCTCCGCCCATCACATGTTCGCTGGGTTGTACATCTTCATATACCACTTCGGCACCCTTACGTGCAGTCATTTTCTTTCCAGGCCTTGTAACACGTGCCTCATGCTTCGTTAGCACCCTTTCCAGTTCCTCAATGCTATTGAATGTCATATGCTGATATTGCATTTGTATGACGCGATCATGAATGGTGTCAAAGAATTGCTGGATGAGCTCTTCCAACAATGAGGGGTTATAAGCATCTTGGAAATCCATTCCAGCTCGTAATGCCGCTGCATTTAGCCGGTATAGGTATGTAGTCGCTAGCTCGTCGTGTTTCTGTGTCAATTTGGAATACATAACCCGAGGCGAAACTCTATCCACGCAAAACTTCCGTTGAAACAAGTCTATCACTGTATCCCAATCATACTTCACCGTATCCGCTAATTGCTCATACCAACAAGACGCCGTATTCGTCAAGCTATCCACAAACATCCCTAGCAGTTGATCCTCATCCCAACGTAAAATGTTTGCTACATGGAGAAATCTTGTTACCCATGCCGTTGCGCTTCCCTCATCTTGTCTATTGCCGTCAAATGTCTTGATCTCGCTGTGACAGGCTGACCAGATGATGCCCACATATTGTGTCTTCCACTCGACATGCCATATCTTGATGGTTTTGGTGGGTAGGGGTATGCTCTATCCGGAGCTGCCGATTTTCGGTGTGCTGCATTAATCGTTCCTCTCGTAGTATCCGGTGTGCGACTAGCTGACAGAGATGCGGTAATTTTCGTTAACTCTTCCAAACTTAAAGGTCCATCTTGCATCAACTGGACTAAATTTGCCACCACTGGGTCCTGTTTTTTCGAGATTGGTCGTGGCGGTGACATGATCTCGTCTTCATCCGAGGAAAATTCCAACTTCTTCCTTACTCGACGGTCAGGTTTTGATCTCCAATCCACAGTGTCCTCCAACTCATCGTCATCACACAGCTCCTGGATACCCGGTGGTTTAGACTCTTTTACCGGTGTGTGCGTGGTGTCTGCCACAATGTAATAATTTGGGCTGACATCTGTAGCCTCTTTCCGGTAAAACATCAAAGATGTTTCCCACTGGTTTTCCGCTAATAATAGTGACACCATCAGACCAATATCTTTCGCGGTACGATCCAGATTGAAGTCACATGCATTATCGAATTCTTCTCGTCGCACGAACTCATAGCCACAATTTAGAAGCAGCGTTTGTATAGCTTTAATTGATTCTTTCAGTCCTCCAAAGGAAGTAATATCTTGCTTAACTCTAAAGTTAAGGGCAGCTCTTGCCACCTTGCGAATCTCATATAATGAAAACCAACTGTGTGAGTCCACAGGTAACTTCAGTACATGCCGTTGATACCGTGACATCCTTTCACAGGCCTCAGAGAAAGTTTATGTTATCTCATGGTCTTCCTGAGAGCGCTGTTACTTAAAAACCAGCTCTTTCTCTCCCTCGGTAGACACTAAAGCCATTTATGTGTGAAATTGTATTAAATCGACGTGAAGTCCCGGTTCGCGGCACCAGTTGTTGTGAAGGAACTTAAATTTTAGAGACTTCCACTCAAAAACAACACAAGGAAGCGCTAGACTACACTCCTCTTGCTTAAACTTCCCAGGTTCTTGGTACTTACGTCCGAACTTTACCACAAAATCACTTAAAATGGACACCTCCCAAATGACACGCAGGCTGCCCCTTAACTTAGACAACCGCAAAAGGCTCTTTATCATGCTTTAACACGCCTTCACTTGAAGGCTTCCTCGGGATGTATTTAGACTTAGTTTTTGTATGGGTCGAAAAGGGTTGGTTGGCTGAAAGAAACGACTCTTTGTAAAGGGGGAAATTTTTTATTATAATTAAAGTACTAAGGCATCCTACATCTGCCTCTAGTCTTGTTACTTCTTGGTTACTTCAGCACTGGCTTCAATACCGAGAATTTACTTCATGGACGGCTAAACTGTCGTGGACGGTCATCCGTATACCTTTTTATGACCGCGTATTACCACAAACTGTCGTGGACGGTCATCCGTATACTATCTATGCATACTATTCATATACACTTAATCAGAGACTCCAGCCACTTCACTGTGGTGAAGTGGCTGAAGTTTATGGTGAATTGTGTACGGAAAGTATACATAAAGAGTATAAGGTGTCGTAGTCGGCCATGAAGTGAGTTTTCGGTATTGAAGCCAGTACTGAAGTAACCAAGAAGTAACAGGGTGAACAGATACTGGAGGTAGATATAAGATTCTTAATACTTTTAATATAATCAAATTTCCCCCGTAGTGACCAGTCGACCTCCACCCAACAAAACCTTCTCTCTAAACCTATACAAAAACTAAGTACAACCGGAGGACACCTTTAAGTGAACGCGTGTTAAAGCGTGATAAAGATCCTCTGCGATTACCTAAGTTAAGGGTCAGCCTGAGTGTTACCAGGAAGTGTCCATTTTCAGTAACTTTGTATTAAGGTTCGGAAGTAAGTATCAAGAGCCTGGGAAGTTTAAGCAAGAGAGGTGTATTGTATCGCTTCCTTGTGTTATTTTTGAGTGGAAACCTCGAAAATTTAAGTTCCTTCACGACAACTGGTGCCGCGAACCGGTAATTCACGTCGACTTGAAACAATTACATATACAAAATGGCTTTAGTGTCTACTGAGGGAGAGAAAGAGCGGTCTTTACTTTACAGCATGCTCAGGACGACCCTAATAGAACATACACTTTCTCTGATGCCTGTGCGAGAATGGCACGGTATCAACGGCATGTATTAAAGTTACCTGGGGACTCAAGTAGTTGGTTTTCGCTATATGAAATCCGCAAGGTAGCAAGAGCTGCCCCTAACTTTAGAGTTAGAGAAGATCTTACTTCCTTTGGAGGACTGAAAGAATCAATTGAAGCTATAGAAACGCTGCTTCTAAATTGTGGCTACGAATTTCTACGACGGGAAGAATTTGACACTGCATGTGACTTCAATCTGGATCGTACCGCAGAAGATATTGGTTTGATGGTGTCACTATTGCTAGCGGAGAATCAGTGGGAAACATCTTTGATGGTGTACCGAAAAGAGGCTACTGACATCAGCCCAACTTACTACATTGTGGCAGACACCACCCACACACCAGTGAAGGAGTCTAAACCACCAGGCATGCAGGAGTTGTGTAATGACGATGAGTTGGAAGACGCTATGGATTGGAAACCAAAGCGTGGCCGTCGAGTACAGAAAAAGTTGGAATTTTCCTCGGATGAGGACGAGGTCATGTCACCACCACGACCAGTGTCGCAACAACAGGACCCAGTGGTGGCAAATTTAGTCCAAATGATGCAAGACGGACACTTAAGCTTGGAGGAGTTGACTAAAATTACAGCATCTCTATCAGCTAGTCGCACGCCTGATACTATGAGAGGGGCGACTAGTGCAGCATATCGAATAGCGGCGGTTCCGGAAAAGGCATATCCCAACCCACCGAAACCATCAAGACACAGCATGTCAAGTGGAAGACACAAATCGTGGGCATCATCAGGTCAGCCTGTCACAGCTATCATTCAGAATACAGAGATCAAGACATTTGATGGGAATAGACAGAGACGCAGGGAGTGCAAGGGCATGGGTAACAAGATTTTTCCATGTGGCAAACATCTCACGTTGGGATGACGATCAACGGCTAGGAATGTTTGTGGATAGTTTGACGAACACGGCGTCTTGGTGGTATGAACAATTGGCGGATACCGTGAAGTATGATTGGAATGCGGTGATAGATTTATTTCAACGGAAGTTTTGTGTGGACAAAGTGTCGCCTAGGGTCATGTATTCAAAATTGACCCAGAAGCAATACGAGTTAGCGACCACTTATCTATACCGGCTGAATGCCGCGGCGTTACGAGCTGGAATGGATTTCAGGGATGTCGATAACGCCTCATTGTTGGAGGAGCACATCCAACAATTCTTTGACACCATTCATGATCTTGTCATACAAATACAATACCAGCATATGACATTCAATAATATTGAGGAATTGGAAAGGGTGTTGACGAAGCATGAGGCACGCCTGACCAGGACAGGGAAGAAAATGACTGCACGCAAGAGTGCCGAAGTGATATAGGAGGATGCGCAACCCAGTGTACACGTGATGGGCGGAGAAGTACATATCATGCAGCGGTCACGCTCTAATTATGATGACGAAGGTGCGCGAACGAGTGCGCATAATAACAATGACGGGGGCGTGGTATGTGAACATTGCAATCGAAGAGGACATGATAACGACAATTGTTGGAAATTGCAAACGTGTGAGCATTCCAAAGCAGTCGGCCATGATGTGAAGTATTGTCGGAAGTTCATCGAAGAGATGGCCGAGATGCGGAGCAAGCTGAAGTCTGGAGAACTAACCCAGGATCAAGTGGCCGCACAGTTAAATGACTAACCCCACAGTGCGTTGCGACCACTGTCGAGAGAAAAGGGGGGGCATTGTTAAGCAATGTGAGAGCAACACCGCGTTCACACTTCAGTATAAAAGAAACCAAGAAAAACGATACATTTTGCATGGAAGGATCACTCACAATGAACGAGGATCAAGAAAAGAAGAAGTTACAAGAAAAACGAAGAAACAAGTTACATTTGAAGAAAAAGGAGGAGAGAAAAAAGACAAATCAGCGACTACCGAAACAACAGATGTCTCGGCTTACGTCACGCTGGTGGATAAAAGAGAGGGAGAACGGGAAGGATGGCAACAATTGACCGGGACGACGCAGCCGGCAACTCAAGTATACGTCAGAGGGGCAATTGATGATTTGGAACTGCCGTTAATGTTGGATTCTGGTGCGAACATTTCATTATTGCATACCAATGTGGCGAAAATGTTACATATAGCAGTCCGGATGTTTGATACCCCGACTAGTTTTGTGGCGTAACGGAAAGCACCATTGGCGCAATTGGTTTGGCCACTGTCAAGGTTCGGATGGGCCCATCTGTTATTTTTAATTGTGAGATGTGGGTGGCCAACATTGATTCGCAAGCTTTAGAGATACTTGGAACAGATTTCCTGGTGAAGCCTGGAGTAATTCTAAATATGAAGAATAAGTGTTGTGAGATTCCAAATGAAAATCCACTACAGTTGATGACTCAGGAAGATCGAATCTCCAAGGAATATGTGCAAGTACATGAGCGAACTATGGGGAGTGCTGGTATGATAATTAACTGGACCAGAGTACATGCGGTACAGACGGTCGGAGATAACCCCCGCCCCGCTGTATATGTGATGGATGCTATAGACCCATTGAAGGCAGATCAGACCAAATTGGAAAGGGAGGTTTACCTGCATGAAGGGTTGGAAATGTCAGCTGAAGCTATGGAAGAACAGTTGGCGTTTATACCTGAAGTGGAGCAGGGGCCGATAACGCCACCTGATATGGCAAACGCGGACATAGAAGAGCCTGGGATTACCACCAAGGAACAAGAGGACCAGTTACGATCATCGCTATACAAGTATGCTGATGGATTCATAAGCTCTGGTAATGCGCTGCCACCACCGACCAAGGGTGTGGTTTGCGATGTGGATGTTGGAGACACTTCGCCTATAGCTCAGAAAGCGCGCAAGGTACCAGCGCATCTCCTACCAAAGTTGTACGAGTTAATACGAGACCTGTTTCAACCAGGATTAATTAAATATTCGGAGTCAGATTGGGCCTCACCTATAGTGATCGTGTTAAATAAAAATAAAACAGACATACGATTGTGCATTGAATATCGAGCTGTGAATCAAAAGACGAGACTGATGGTGTAATGGGGTGCCATTACATAATTGATATTCAAGTTAGAATATCACAGTTGAATTTCAGACGCGTTGTCTGAAATTAAAATAATAGATTAGAAGTTATTATAATCTACGAAGGAAAAGTCGATTCGGTATAAATACCGAATCATGCAGTTTAACTAATAGTACAGTTAGTTTAATACTTAATATTATTATATTAGTTAGGTAATTACTATACTGTTAGCCGCTAACCACCCATTTAATAAACACTCTTAATTTTGCGTTCTAAAGAATAAGTAAGTATTTATAAGTACTTTTAGTATAGGATTAGTTGTAACCAACTAATCCTGCCCTTATTGTATTGCGCGCTTCCTCGCAAAATACAGTGTAAGCCCGTAACAAGATCAGTCCTGTTACACCTGGTAGCACTTAGGGGTCCGTCTTAACGACCACAGTTCCGTTCCGCTAGTCAAATAGCGGAGCGAAGATTAAGAGCCGCTTGGCATCAAGTCGTGAGACATGACGCCTGTCGAGCGAGAGAGAACGCTGGAAGTGGTGACGAAACACTTCCCCCACTTCTCGTCGCGTAGTAAAGACGCGACGGTAGAAATGTTTCGGTCCATGGGGACCGACATCCTTACCTTCCTCCTGGGTAAGACCCCGGAGGAAGCGATAGAGGTGGTGAATCGCTTTAGGCGAAACCACCTAGAAAAGCCAGCACGGCCCGCGCAAGAGGCAGCGCGGACCGTACCTGTACCTTCAACGCATAGAGTTGAAGTGGTAAAGGAGCGAGTCCCGCCCTTTACCGGTGAAGGGAGCGAGCCCCTTCGTAGATGGTTCGCAGAGGTGGAAGATGCCATCTCTGCGCAAAATATTGTTGACGAACATCAACAGGCGTAATTCGCCACAACATGTCCGGGCGGCGGAGCCAGGGCATGGGCGATGAGTCGCAGAGCCACTGATGACTCTGCGTTCCTTACTTATAAGGAATTTAAAGCTGAGCTAAAGCTCAACTTTGAAGCTCCAGAAATGGAGCTAAGTAGTCGGCAGGAGTTCATGGAACTCCGGCAAGGTAAGCTTGACCTTCAAGCTTACGCTCAGAAGACGCAATATTTGCTGTCAAATATTGTGTATGAGCCGGTGCCCCTTGCTATGCAGGTCACTGGCTTCATGAAGGGACTCAGTGATGGTCCCGTCAAACAGAGTATTTACCGGCCCCCGCCAAAGAATCTAAGGGATGCCATTGATATGAGCATCCGTGAAGAGTTCAGCATGGGATTAGCGTAATCGCATGCTGGGTACAGCCGAAGGGCTCAACATCCTTTCGCTTTTGACATGCCGCAACAGCATGTCAACAATCAGCAGTCGGGCAGACGAAGTTCACACTTCGTCTCAAGAAACAGCCACCCGCGCCAGAGCATGGGCGGTAGGTCCAGAGACGATGGACCTTTCGGTTGCGGTTGCTTCGAATACGAAGCAACCGAAATTGAAGAAGAATATTCGCTGCAATAGATGCGCGAAAATGGGGCATTTTGCCCATGAGTGTATGGCACCGCGTCCGGTGCCACGCAGTCAGCGGACGGAATCGTCCGCTGCACGGCGACACCAACAGGGACATCACCCTGTTGGTGCAAAAAAACTAAATCACCAGTAGGAGCGGGGCGCCCTGCTGGGAATGTTATCCCACATGCCGACATAGGGCATGTTAGGGTAATAGCTCCAGACGGGACTTTGTCCTGTCAAAAGGTTCAGGGTGATGATAGGCCTCTTATCACCCTGGAGGTTAAGCTGCACGGCAGCGATGTACCCATGCGAGCTTTGTTTGACACAGGAGCGTCAAAATTTTTTGTTAGAACTCAGAGTCTAACGCTGTTGAGCTTCGTGGAGGTAGAAACCCCACCAAGTATGTTGTCAGTCCGGTTAGTAACAGGTGCAAGCGTGACTATTCCAAAGCGTTTGATTAAAACACGCTTCTAGTTGAATTAACCGTCATTCGAGGATGAATTCATAGTCCTCTATTTAGATGACAAGTTCGATGTGATACTTGGAATCCCATGGATGTACAAGTTTAAACCTTCGATCGACTGCGGCGGACCCACAGGATCTGATCAACCTGTGTGTAATCCGGCTGTATCAGAAGATACAACCGCAGCGTCGGACAGTCTGGTGGATAGCGATGTCACCACCAGGTCTGTTCCGACACGATCAGCGGAAGGTACCTCCGCTGGTGAGAGTCCAGAGGGACTACCACACGCAACAGAGGAGTCGTTGCGTGTTGGAGAGAAACATTCCACGGGTGATAAAGACCACCGTGAGAATGAAGTGATATCCACGGTGGGAAACACCCACCGTGAGAATGAAATAGTATCCACAATGGGAAACACCCACTGTTCGACCGAAGGTTCCAACACGACGAAATAATTCCGTGTTGATGAGAGTGAACTCACGATCGAGTGCAATCGCGAGCACAACTCCGTGGTGGCCAGTGCCCACCACGTTGCGTTAGCCATGCACACGGGTGATAAAGACCACCGTGTCGCAGAACAGGCGGCCGATCCGACGAGCACATCCGATCGCCAAGAAAATTCCATGGTAGGCAGCGGCCACCATGATGGTGAGTATTCGCACACGGTGAATCGTAATCACCGTGTAGCAGTCAATCAGACGAGTGCGTCTGATTGCATGGACAGTTCCGTCGAGACGATCAACGTCTTGACGCAAACGGAGACCGGATTAGCTACCCATTCTCTGTTGATGGAACACCCTCCGAAAGAAGGTTCGGAGGTGATGGCTCTTCCAGCGCTAATCTGGAAGAAGTTTATGAGAAACTTGCACGATGGTCAGATCGAACAGATCTGTATCATCCTTGCAACAGATGATGTACTGGATATTCGTGAATGAATATCTACATTACAAGTGGAAAACATTGGGAACGAGGTTACCATTGATCAAACGAGAGTTCAGCGCTTTGAAGCGCAGAGCTGGGAGTCGCTTAAAGCGAACTCCCCATTTTATGAGGTACTTCGGGATTACGCTGACGTATTACCAGAAGAAGTACCTAGCGAGCTCCCTAAGGATAAGGGAACTGGTCATGAAATTGACCTCGTGCCAGGCACGAAGTATTGTGTCACGCGGCAATGGCCGTTGCCGCGTGATCAAGTAAAGCGATCGACGAGTTTTTCGAAGCTCGTCGTAAAGCAGGCCAAGTGCGGGAGTCTATCTCACCGCACTCTACCCCCACTTTTTGTGTGAAAAAGTCCACAGGTGGGTGGAGAATTGTTCACGCTTACAACAAGCTGAACGAAGCCACGGTACCGGCACAGACACCGATACCGCGAAAAGATGTCATCATTGATGGCATGTGCGAGAGCACCATCTTTAGTGCTATCGATCTAAGAGATGTATTTTATCAAATCCTAATGCGTGAGAAGGATATCCCTCTCACGGCGGTAAGCACCTCAAGCGGCATGATTTGGTAGTGGCTTGTTATTCCGCAGGGGCTTCGAAATGCCCCTGCTACGTTCAACAGATGCGTAACACATCTATTACGCCCGGTGCGAGAATTCGCACCGAGTTATTTCGATGACGTGTTCATCCATAGTAAGGGTGAACACGATAAAAGCGATGTAGATGTCCATAGGGAGCATCTACGTCGAGTGTTGGAGCTTATGCGTAAGCATAAGCTCTATGCAAATCTGAAGAAGTGCACCTTTGGTGCACCTGAGATACCCGTCTTGGATGCTTTGTGGGCAAGCACGGGGTGCGTCCTGATCCAGAAATGCTCAGGGTGATCGTTGAATGGCCTACGCCAAACAACGTTAAGGAACTTCGAAAGTTCCTTGGGTTGGCAACATATTTGCACAAGTATTCGTGCAACTATGCTGGGTTGATACGACCTCTTTCTCAATTACTTAAGAAAGATGTCGAATGGCATTGGGATACCCAATGTTAAGATGCTTTTAAAGCAGTCAAGCAAAGCTTGACTGAATCGCCTGTCTTGGCTATAGCCGATAACGAGCGTCCGTTCCACGCCGTTTGCGACGCGAGCGATTTCGCTATCGGCTGTGCTTTGATGCAGCGTGATCACGATGATCGTGATCGCGTAATCTGCTATCAATCGCGTCAGTTGCGCCCAGCCGAGCGCAACTATCCAGTGCATGAAAAGGAACTCCTTGCCATGAAGTACGCACTGGCTAAGTTTCGGATCTATCTATTGGGAGATAGACCGTTTGTGGTTTACACGGACCATGAGTCGCTACGCACGGCCGTGAATTCACCACACATTTCTCAAATAATGGCTCGATTGCTGTCATTCTTTGCTGAGTACAACTTTACGGTTGAATACAAACCCGGAAAGTTGAAAGTGATAGCGGATGCGCTATCACGAAGGCCCGATTACGAGACGAAACCGTCCGTAACCGGAGGGGCCAGTGCAAACGCGATCCGTTGCACTGCTTTGTAGTCGTCAATTATACGACAAGTACGCGAGGCGTACAAAACACACGAGGAGACACGTCTGTTGATTGATTACTTACGTAATCAATCAAGTGAGAAACGCGACGAACTCCCAGAGTTCCTCCGCGCTTGCGTGCATCGATATCGACTGCACGATGGTATGCTGCTTTACAGCACAGACCAAAAAGATGAAAGTCGCATCGTCGTTCCAAACGACGATGATCTCAAACATCAAATCATGTTTAAGTATCATGATGCTCCGATTTCGGGGCATCAAGGTCGAGAGAAGACATACGCTTCTCTCGCACGTGACTTTTACTGGCGAAACCAGTACAAGTGGGTACGAAAATACGTACGCGCTTGCGAGATTTGCCAGCGCGTTAAGCCTGCGCAGTCTGCACAGGCTCCGCTGCAATCTCTGCCGGTTCTGACAGAGTGTTGGAAGTCCATTTCAATGGACTTCGTATTCGGTCTTTCACCCGACAATAGTCGGAAGACTGGAATAGTGGTCTTTGTCGACCGTTTCAGTAAGATGGTACATCTTACTGCAGTATCAGCGAACGTAACCGCCGCTCAAACAGCGCGGATATTCGTTGATACAGTATTCCGTTTGCACGGAATGCCGGAAGACATTGTCACGGATCGAGATCGGAGATTTACAGGACGTTTCTGGCAATAAACGTTCTCATTGTTGGGAACTCAGTTGAAGATGTCAACTGCGGACCATCCGGAAACGGATGGGCAGACGGAACGGATTAACCGCGTTCTCGGAGACATGTTGCGATCATACGCACATGCCTTTGAACAGTGGAGTGACTATCTGCCACTCACTGAATTCGCGATTAACGATTCGGTGCATGCTTCAACTAAGCATACACCGTTCTACGTGAATGCTTTAAGGCAACCACGAACCCCAGCTTTACTTGGCAATACGCCAAATCTAAGTGGGGGAGGGACCCGCTCAAATTTTGAGCGAGCCAATGCGCAAGTTGCAACTGCAACTTGTGAACAAAACGATGGCCCTTCTACTGAAAGTACAGTAGAAGCGGAAACAGCTTCAATTGAAACTGAAGCTGCATACGATGAAAATGTGTCTGCAGCAATGGCTGAACAATGAGGGCAACGCACCTACTGCTGATAAAGCAGTAGATGAATTCGTATTACAGCGCCAAGCTGTAATACGCTATGTAAAGGATGCACTTGCCTCTGCTTTTGATAAGAAGAAGCAAAATGCAGATAAACAAGGAAGGAAGAACAAGAACTCCTTTTTTAAAGGTGAATTAGTATTATTAAGTACTACTAATTTTCCTACACATGCAATTAGCAACTTCCCTACACGGAAGTTGCTTCCTAAGTACATTGGACCCTTCAAGGTCCAAGAGATTCGGGGGAATGCCTATACTTTAGACATTCCCACAGCAATGCGGATCCACCCAACATTCTATGTTGGTCGGCTCAAACCGTATCATTTGTCTTCGTCTTACGACGAGACGCAGAACAACGGAAGATACCGTGATTCTCCAAGTCTCCCAAGAGAGACTTGTAATCGGCTTCCAGCCGTTGATGAGCAGAGCGGAGAGTCGTACCTCCGCCTTCGACTGCTCAAGATCAGCCTTGTGCCGATCGAGCTCTTCCTTACAGCGGGAAAGCTCGATGTACAGAAGATCATTCTTCTGCTGAAGGGCAGTGTGCGCCCCGAGGATGTCGCAGACATTCTCGCGAAGATACCACTATGTCTTCACATAGTGAGACATATCGCTGCTCAAGGAGGAACAACCTTCCTCGAGTTTGCGGAGCAAATAACCATGCTCCGCAACAACAACGGCGAGGGAATTCTTAACCTCCGCCGCCCTTGATCGATAATAAGGGGAATAAGCCATACATTCTCGAGCGCTTGATCTCGAAGCGCTCGGTTCCTTCGAAGAAGGGGCAGCGTACCGAGTACTTAGTACGCTGGCTGGGTTACCCCCAAGAGTTCGACTCTTGGGAGCCGATTGAGGTTCTGAGAGCCGACGCCCCAGACCTTTTAACTGAGTTTGAGAAGGAGTCTCAAACTCATAATGCGAAGTAGCAGCAACACTAGGTGTTGATGAATTTAGGGCATCGATTAAGCTGAATTTCGGCGGGTACGGAAAAACCAACGTACCCCCGCAAATCCTCCTCTGACAGACGAGGAGCGCCCTGCGGACACCGCGGGCAAACGAGGTGAGAAGGAACATCACAGTTCAACCCTTCTTTGATGCAAGCAAAATGGATGTATTCCATTTTGCCTGTTCGAGAGTGCTTTAAAAAGCGCTCGCGCATTACGTGAACTTTATTCACGTAATCATCTGGGCTTTTTTTGTAGTTTTCAACAAAAGCATTCCAATTATTCGAGCCCTTTCCGGCTCGAATAATATCGAACCTGGAAAAAGAGGTCAACAAAGTACAGACGTCTATCGTCTGTACTTCGATCCAATCGACGTGAATGGATGTCTTCGCAGTCATCCAGCACGTTGATATCGAACAACGCATATTGGCAGTCCCGCTTACGGTGACCGACACTGTTGGGGGCAATAGCCCATCCAGGGGTCCAAAACCCCACTCTGTACGGAACATGTGGTTCCGTACGATGATACGCTTCAGAATAGGTAGGCGACGCTTCTGTTCGAGCTCTTTTAGCAGGCGAAACACCGCCTGCTTCAACACCACGCGCCGGGGTTAAACCACCCCGACGTGGAGACGTACTTGGTCCAGGTGGGTGTCTGCGTTCCCGCAACCATCTGTGATGATCATTGTCGCTGTCATAGCTGACAGCGACACAAGAGTTATCATCGCTGTTAGGCGATGAGTACCTAGCGAGTTTCGACTCGCTAGATACTTTCGCGGGGACAGCTGTTCCCCGATCACTTTGTTCGTAGTCAGAACTGTCTCCGAACATGGAAGAACCCTTGCTGGCAACACACCATTCAGGGGTTGTCATCGTGCGAGATGTTTCATTAGCAACATCTCCCTGTTTCTTGAAGATGCCGCCTTAGCAGTATTTGTGGTCGAAGAAGGTACCTTTTCCGACCTTTGCGTAGTTGACGCTGCTAATGCGGCGTCACTGTTGTCACTCAACACCTCAGCACCTAGTGCTGAGGCGGAGGAAGAAGCTCCTT
Organism: Peronosclerospora sorghi; assembly: GCA_026184515.1. Lineage (NCBI taxonomy): Eukaryota > Oomycota > Peronosporomycetes > Peronosporales > Peronosporaceae > Peronosclerospora > Peronosclerospora sorghi. Next base: position 5,980,832 of record CM047592.1, on the reverse strand, counting down.
CGATGTTTTCAGCCGCGCTCTTTAGAGCGCCGCCGAGTGCTTCGACCATCGAGTCGATGGTCAATCAGTTGGTGAATGAGAAATTCCGGCCAACAAGTGCCACCTATGATTGGCCAAAATAAAAAAAAAATATTGGCCAACCACCTTAAGTGGGGGGTGATGTAATGGGGTGCCATTACATAATTGATATTCAAGTTAGAATATCACAGTTGAATTTCAGACGCGTTGTCTGAAATTAAAATAATAGATTAGAAGTTATTATAATCTACGAAGGAAAAGTCGATTTGGTATAAATACCAAATCATGCAGGTTAAATAATAGTACAGTTAGTTTAATACTTGATATTATTATATTAGTTAGGTAATTACTATACTGTTAGCCGCTAACTACCTATTTAATAAACACTCTTAATTTTGCGTTCTAAAGAATAATTAAATATTTATATTTACTTTTAGTATAGGATTAGTTGTTACCAACTAATCCTGCCCTTATTGTATTGTGCGCTTCCTCGCAAAATACAGTGTAAGCCCGTAACAGGATCAGTCCTGTTACAGATGGTGTATGCCATGCCTTTGATAGATGATTTGCTAGATAACTTTGAAGGAGTTAAATGGCTATGTTCGATGGATAACGCGAGTAGGTATTGGGCTATACCTATGACAAAAAGGGGTCGGTTAATTACCGCTTTCATTTGCCCGCTAGGAAACTTTGAATGGCTTCGAATGCCACAAGGATTAAAGAATGCGCCGCAAATATATCAACGTATAGTGGACAATGCCTTTGGACAATGGTCCGACGCTCACAACAGATGGGGTTGATGTGCAAGATCATGAAAGATGATACCACTATGGATTCGATGATGATGCCACATATGTTTTGGAGACGGACGTACCCCTGTCACAAGATGTGTTTCATAATGGCCAAGTGGTGGAAAATGAGGAGCGACCTATCATTGGGAGGCGCTCATACATTGATGACATTACGTTCGGTGCAAGTAATTGGGATACACTGTGTTTAATGCTTAGGAACCTTTTGGAGTCGCTCAAGTATTGGATAGTCACCATAATTCTACCCAAGAGTGCATTTGGGAAGCACGGTGTAGAGTTTCTGAGTCAACGAATATCTGCAAAGGGAATTGAAGCGTCCCCACGAAACTTGGAATCAATTATTAAGATGGCATTTCCGCAGACACTAAAGGGGGTTAAGAGATTCACTGGCAGTCTGATTTATTATCTTAGGTTTATCGACAACTTCGCGACGTTAGCGGCATCACGATATGAATTGACAGACCTGCAGTTAAGGGATGGAACTCAATTGGAACACGCTGAGAAGTCTTTTGCATTGAAGGATCGGCTTGTGCACGCACCGTTGCTACGACATATCGAGCGTGCGAAACCATTAAGTGTAATTATATACACTAATACGTGGGCATTTGGAGCAACAGTGTGTCAAGAGCACGATGGGATCTTGCACCCAGTAAGATATGTCAGTAAAGTGTTCAAAGATGCGGAGACGCGATATACAGGAGATGAACAGGAGGTGCTATCCTTGCTGAAGACGTTAAATGACGCTAGTCATATTTTATTTGGACAGCATATAACAGTATACGCAAGGTATTCCACGATGCGATGGCTACCCCATTCACGTCTAAAAGTTTAACTGGGAGAGGAGTTCAATGGGCGGTGATGTTATCCCCATGGTTGTTAGAGATTATTAGAATGGACCATGAAGGTGTTGGACTGCCCGCATTATTGGCCACATCTATTGTGCCTGTGGAAAGAATGAATGAAGTATTAAAAGACATTTCTCCACTAAAGACACTGAAGGACACGCCTATTATTAGACCAATTCCAGGATTGCGTCGCCAAAGTACTGGATATGTCCTGTCGTTTGATGGTGCAGTACGGATGAAAAATAATCACAAAGGCACGTTTGGCATGATATTATGGGAGTTACCCACCTGGGAGGTGATAGCGGCTGAATAGGGAATTCAAGATAACCTCACTCTGAATGACAGTGAATATCATGGGTTATTCGGTGTATTGCATCTTGCGCAAGCACACCATATAAACAAGGCAATAGTGTGTGGGGATTCGAGATTGGTGATTGGACAAGTTAATGGATACTTACGCTGTAACCATGCCTCGTTATTGGTCTGGCTAAATAGAGTGCACTCGCTGATTGAAACTTTTGAGGCGATTAGTTTAGTGCATGTGGCACGCAAGTATAACCAATATTTCCTCACGCAGTGCGCAATGAAAGAACAACGAGCAGGGAAAATCACAAGCGATCAACAAATGACGGAACTGAAAATGTTGAATCTGTGGTGGAGTCAAGTTCGAAATTAAAAACATTAGCATCTATAACCTGACTACCACCATCGCGCCCAGCCTTCCAACTTTCGGAGGGGGTACTCCGCGGACCACCACTCGAGATCTGGTCCGATCGTCCACTGCAAGCAGACGACCGGTCGTCATCAGAACCCACTTGGTCCGATTGTTTAGTGTCCATATCACCTTGTGTACCCGATGGAATGGGCTAGTTACACACTCGGTGGATCGGGATCGCAGATTGGATCGAAGTGGTCTTGAATATAGAAGACCGATCTGGGTAGGTATCTCTGGGGCGGAACTCTTCACCCCAGACACAAACAGACCAAAAACTCTTCCAAGAGATAACTTCCAATAGGTCGATCGTCCAAACGATCAAGCCTGACCAATACGAAATAATAGAGGGTAGACCGACCGTTCCGGTCTAGCCGCTGACCATACGAAATAAGACCAAAACCGGTCTAGTTTCCAACCAATATTAAAACAAGCCAATATGTCCGCGTAAAGACTCAATATGCTTGTGAGACTCCACAAACGATATATCCACGCCAAGACCAATCCAGTGAATAGCACGTTCCAAGCGTACTTGAGTTGAGGTGTTGAGATCGCCAAATCGTACTCCCGTCGAGGGACTTCCAGTGGGCCAAAGTGCGCGTGCGGCGCTTCCAGACCGGGTATAATGGGCGAGAGGGGATAATTCGACCGTATGCCCCCAAACACTCCGCGGCGGGTGGAGGCGACTAGCGTACGAAAAGGGAAGAACGGCGACCCCTAGCTGTGGTGTGAACCAAAACCAAAGGACTTCCACTTAGAAAAATCCACAACCAAAAGACTTCTATCCGGTAAATCCACGACCAAAAGACTTCTATCCGGTAAATCCACAACCAAAAGACTTCTATCCGGTAAATCCACAACCAAAAGCCCTCTATCCGGTAAATCCACAACTAAAATACTACTACCCTATAGTCCCTAAATGTACCCACACAAAAATATGTAAGATAGCCATAGTCGGGTGACTCACCAAAACTTGCGTTCTTGACACTTCTTGAGTCTGATAGGCTGAAAAGCCCCCCTTGTTTAAGCCAATCCAAAATTAGACCAAATGCCTTGACGAAACTTGACCAGAAGTGTGCCAAATTTTGGGCACGCTTCTCCACAAATCGATTACCAGAGTTGTTGTATGCGAACGAATATGGTCCCCCAGAAAGGGATAAGAGTGAGGACATCCCGGAGGCGATTACTAAACCGTCTGACAGAGGTGGTGGTAATCCAAGTGATGAGGCGCAAGTGGATACCACGGAACTCAGTGTATGGGGGGATGGTGGACATCAGTCACCACAAGTATTCGTAATCACTCGCAGCATGGGTAAACTGAAGAAAGGACATCGTCAATACCAAGGAAGTGAGACCGTAGAACAAGGGGCGGACATAGAAGAAGAGATGCACTCTGCGAAAGACGGTACTGTTGAAGCTAAGCAAAGCCGAAAAGGTGCAGAATAGGACCCCTATGAAACGGCGCCCGCCATTAAACTTGATCGAATGGCATCGGCTCAGAATGATGAAGATTGGTGTGGGAAGGTTATAGCGTATCTGAAAGGAGAAGATGACAAGATAAATTCCGCCATAGAATGGAAAAGGGTGGCTATTCATGCGATGATGCATGTATTGGACATTAAAAATGTTCTATATTACGTCGTCTGCATACGAAGCAGAACTGAAGACCAAGTGTGGAGATTGGTCGTACCATCTATATTGCAAGAGGATTTGTTACATGCCTACCATGTTTAGATTGGTAGTGGGGCGCATCAAGGGTTTGGAAAAGTCTATGCTCGTTTGAGGTCTAAGTATTATTGGAGCGGAATGTATGCCCCTATCGAAAATTATATTGCAGCGTGTGAAGATTGTGCCACGGCTAAAGGAAAGCCAAAATACCATGGGCGTACTAGTGGCAATATTGTGCATCAAGACCTTTTCAGATCCTGGCCATGGATTTTGCATTACCTCTGCCACAGACCACTATGGGTCATGAAACTCTATTGTGCTTTATCTGTTTGTTTTCCGGATATGTGATCCTTATCCCAATGAGCACCAATACAGCCCAGGATGTGGCAGAAACGTACATGGTGGGAGTCTATAAGAGATTTGGAGCGCAAAAAACGCTAAGGCATGACCGAGACCCAAGGTTTATGAGCTCGGTGTTCAGGAGATTTAATCGAATGTTGAAGCAGAAACAAAGACTTACATTGGCATATCTACCTCAAGCCAACGTCAAACAGGAGAGATCGGTGCAGACAGTGATCAAGGCAATAAAGTGCTATATAAAGGACCCAGAACAAAGAGACTGGGATGAATATGTAGCGCCATTGGAGTTTGCTTTAAGCACTTCAGTGGATTTACAACATCATCAAACTCCGTTCTATTTGGTACATGGATGGGAACCCCGAACCACGATGGAAGCAATGGTACCACCAAAGGATCAGTCTGTCACGGAAAAAGATGCACTGGATTGGAAAATAGCTATGAATAAAAAGCACATGAAGCTCAAGCTCAGGCAGCCATCATTCGGGAGCAAGTGGGTAAAGAAAGAGCCCAACGTCATAACGATAAAGTCAAGTCAAAGCTGTGGTCGACTACAAAAACCGCTTACCGCCCTGGAGAGTTAGTTTGGATGTATCACGATTTGGTCAAGCCATGGTTGGTGAGAAAGTTGGCTCACTTGTGTCATGGCCCACACGTGGTGGATGAACGGGTTAATGATATGGTGTATCGGTTGGTGATACCAACAACTGAGAGTCGGATATTCCCACTAGTGCATATTGCTAGGCTGAAGCCCTATATCGGCAAGATGAGACGGCCCCGTGAAAAGATTCAGACTAAGGATGCGTTAGAGTTAGATAAAGCATTACTTCCGGAAGATTCCTGGTATGAACCTGGTAGAGACGATGAATGGGATGTGGAACTTATCGTGGATTGTCGAGTGAAACAGGGGACAAGAAACGGGCGTCGGGTGAAGGAATACCTTTTCAAGTAGAAGGATACCGAGGAGATGACGTGGGAGCCCGAAGACAACCTTTCTTGTACCATACTCTTGTATGAGTTTAATGCGCAGCGAGCTTGGGAGAATCGGCATAACGCAGCTCAGACGGCAGAAGAGGACATCACTGAAGGGGAAGTGTAGAAGCCTCAACCGAGGGGAAGAGCGAAGATGAAAGACGATGGAAAAGATAACAAAAAGATAACAAGAAATCAAAACAAACAGGAAAACGAAACCCCAGAAGATGTAGCACATCCCTATCACGGACCCATGTTGGTTGTGATGAGTAGAATGCGGACCCGAGTTGGTTGCATTAAGGGAAAATCAGAAGAAACAAATACAAACAAAGAATAAAAGAAAGACGCATCTTTGAACGTAATTGGAAGATGTTGGAATATGTGGATACATTACGTGATTAGCTATGTTGAGTGGAGCTACACAACAAAATAATGAAAATGATGTGGCGAGCGTGCGAAGAGATGCCTGTCAAGGCCAAAGAGGTGAAAAAACCTGTACCTCTCTCACATAACAAGACAGAACAACAATAAAACAGCGCAAGATCGTACGAAGAGATACCTCACGAGGTCCTAAGGGTGCAAAACCTGTACGGCGGTAACAAGATGATACGAAGAGATACCTATCTCGGTCCAAAGTGTGAAAAACCTGTACATCTAACATAAAACAAGACAAAGTCACGACAAACCAGCGCAAGATCGTACGAAGAGATACCTCACGAGGTCCCAAGGGTGCAAAACCTGTACGGCGGCAACAAGGTGATACGAAGAGATACCTATAACGGTCCAAAAGGTGCAAAACCTGTACATCTAACACAACATGATATGACTATGCCTGTGCGTCAACGAATCCCGTACGAAGAGATACCCAATGAGGTTCAACAGGTGCAAAACCTGTACGGAGAGGCACAAGGTGAGAAGAAAAAATAAGCAAGCCACAGGGGCAGTAAACCTGAGTGTCGATGGTGGTTACGCGAAGAAACACCTAGTTGGGGTGTTATCGGTGTGAAATCTGCATAACAACCACGAGAGACACAGAAAAAAAACGACGACTGAGCTTAAGCAGTAAAAGCTGAATTTCAGTATGATGGGGCAGGAGCCGAATGTGTAAACTCGCCCTCAGCAGTGTAATGAAGCGAGAGAACCACCTGTTACACTGAGAAGGGTGATACACATCAAGGGGAAAAGAAAAGATTAAATGCTATGGTTGGTAGGGCACTTACCGGACGGAGCCATATATGACAAGTTGCTAGAGTTCGGAGTAGACATGGGGAAGTTTGAGGACACGCGGAGCACCTGTGGAGGCTAAGCATGGCAATCTGATTTTGGATGAAATTATAATGGGATTTTCAATTGGATGGTCTTTGACAAATCACATGATATGGGTTCGTCCACGACATGTTCGTCCACGACAGACCTGGAATAGTGTGCAGATATATGTTCGCACCTGATTGGATTGTCTTTGGCCAATCACGTGATATGTGTTCGTCCACGACATGTTCGTCCACGACAGACCTGGAACAGTATGCAGATATGTGGTCGCACTTGATTGGATGGTCTTTGGCCAATCACGTGATATTTGGTCGTCCACGAAATGATCGTTTACGACATGACCGTTCACGACAGTAAATCCCAGAGTGTGATCGGTCTGCAAGGTGAGTATACAAATAAATCACAGTGTTTGACTCGACAAAGTGCCGAGGATTCGTTTATGACGTGAGCGTTCACGACAGCCAACGTCACGGATTTGGTCAACCAGACGAATAGTAGAAGCTTATATTATACCAGTGCTGGGCTAACTCAGTGACACATTAGTCTCGGAGTTAACTTTAGGAGTACCATCAAGAGATTCAATTGGAACGGTATAAGATGGATAACGTGGATATGGTACACACATTGTTGAGTCTGAAAGCGTCAGGAGGTCCAGCCAGTAGAGTAGAACACAACGAGGAAGAGGCCGACATCTCAGGAGCTTCCCCTCATAGTATGTCCGCACTACGAAGAGGCCGACATCTCAGGAGCTTCCCCTCATAGTATTTCCGCACTACAACCTACGACTGAGCAAGACTCTCCACATATATATTACCCTCCTGCATGGACCAACCGTGAGAAAGAAGAGTTGTTACGTATACAATGTGGGAGTAAGGATGGACTAAGTCAGTTTCCGAGATAATTAACTCATACAATCAGCGATGTTAAGTAAGCGGATGGACCAAGAGAACCGAAGCTAGTGTTGAGATTAAGCTAAGGCGATTGAGATCTAAGCGAAAACGAGATAATGAGTGGACTGAAGAAGAGGTGAAGTGGTTAACAAGTCTAGTGTAACAGAAGAACACGGCCATTCACATATCTGAGCTATATCCGGTACAGTTCCCGCAAGCTAAGAAGATGCGCACCAAATCATCTATAAAAAATAAGATACGAGCCTTGCGCCAGGAGAATGTGGGCAAATCCCGGATAATATCGGATGTGGATGATAACCGAAGTGAATTCATAAAAGGTGGTAAGAGGTGGACCCCACAAGAGGATCTTATACTGAAAGAAGCGATCGAATGTGGAGAAATGGGTGTGAAACTAATTGCGAAGAAGCTACATGATACATTAAATACGGGCGGAGTTAAGTATACGCCGAGATCGTATGACGGGATCAGGCAGAGACTCCGTCGATTAAAATGTAGTGTACAGAGCGTCGAGCATGCTGTTATAAGACCAGGTCCACAGTCGGAACAGGAAGTTTCTATGAACGTCGAGGAAGATCAAAGTATTATAGATCATGTGATACCAGAGAGCCCGAGTCCATCATCAGGAGAAGAAGGAGAGTCAGAAAGTGCGCAAGATGTTGTGTTGACTCAACTTGAATTACAGAAGATGGGTGCTGAAGATGTCAATATGTGTAAAGATATGGAGCTTGCAGGTACAGTGCAAGAAGTAAAAGAGACCAACTCCGGTGAAATCTCCGAACAGCAGGAAATGTTGGAAAAAAACACATTGGAACCAGCACTGAGTGAGGGACAAATTGACAGCACCTTAAACGATGATGGAGAATCAAAGCGAGACAACCCCATGGCCGTAGATTTAATAGTGTCGACGGAAGGTCCAAATTTAAGTCTTAGTGGAGGTAATGAAGAAGAGTCCGTGACCAATGAAGATGAGCTACCGTATAGACGAGATTTCGGCGTGCCAGAAGAGGAGAATAAGTGCGTCTCGGGAGACGTAGACCTTCCTAGAAGCATAACGCACGCCTATGAAGAGGTGTGTGAAAAAGTTCCGAACAACCCTATTCCTACGCCACCAGGGGTGGAAAGGGAATCAGAAACGACGGAAAATTTGGTGTTGAATCAATGTGAACTACAAAGAATGTTGGCGGAAGATATCAATATATGCAAAATTGTGGAGCTAGGAGAAGGTACATTGCAAGAAATAGAAGAGCAAGCTCCGGTGAAACCTGCGAAGGTCAAAGGTCGGTGGATGATAAACTAGTGGTACCAGCACTAAGCGAAGAACAAGTTGACAACATTCTACCCGATGATAGAGAGACAAAACGAACCAACCCCACAGCCATAGATTTAACAGATTTGACGGAAGACTCAAATTCAAGTCTTTGCGAAGGTAATAAAGAAAAGCCAGTGACTACAGGAGATGAGCTACCATATAGACGAGATCTCAGTGAGCCAGAAGAGGCGAATAATTGCATCTCCAAAGTGATAAATACCACCACAAGCACAGTGCAGGACTATGATGAAGTGTGTGGGTAAGTTATGAACAACCTTACTCCGATAACTGATATGAATACAGAAACACTCAAGACGGTTGTACAGCGGAAAGAAGAGTATCGAGGCTATACTTTTAAGGAAGGTTTGCTCACAGCAGAGTGTCGAGAGTTAGCGTGGCGCAGCGCATGTAAGCAAGGATCAACGACAAGGCGAGTGATACGCGGATGTCAGAATTGGAAAGGAATTGGTGTCAGGAAGTCGAGAAGAGCACTATCAACCCGGGAACTATCATTAGTGAGACTCGATCACTGGAGTTACACAAAGAATTTGGTATGAGACTACAATTTAAATCGATCTCCCCCGAGGATGCAAGAAACGTATTGTTTGCTGTCACGTTATTATTACGAGATTCAGCGTCTCTAGCGGTTTTCTTACGCAAATGTTGGGATGGTGGTTATGGACCTTGCAGGGATGACTTGTGTAGTCTAAAATATGATGTGACAATACCACAATTTCATTACCAAGGAAGTTGCAGACATTGGTTATATGCAAAATATCGGGAGGTGAATGTGGATGATTTCATATCAGTAAGTGATTACCTCCTTACTATGTGCCTAGTGAAACATCTAGATGCATATTGGGCCACCAACCCTGAGCAATACGACTGGATAACGGATGATGTTGATTCAACCATCAAGCTTCAGGTGTTATCATACGGCATTGGTCAATGTTTAGCCAAACTATGGAATACTTACACCAATGATAGTGGCACAACTCATTTCATGCCGTTAATGAGAGGGGTAATGTACCTGCAAGTAGCCGGAAATGATACGCATGAACATGTAAATACGAGTACAGAAGATATACAACGATGGGATTATGGATAATTATGTGTTCCACGAGGAAGAAATCTGGTATTTTTAGGTTGGGGGATAATATGTTCTGTAGGATTCAGACATATCATCCTAACCACAGCCCTGGGAGGACGTATTCACGAGAATATACATAAGTTACGATGGATACCCAAAACCAACATTATGAACTACGTCCGAAGATTCGGAGTGATAGATAAGCTGACTAGAGATTCACCACCAGAGATTTTGAAACTGATAATTCGACGGGAAACTGTTCAACCGCTGAGAAGTTCATCAGTAATGGCTGATGCAGAACAAACACCAGTATATAAGACATTTCAGTGCAACTTGGAAGGGATCAAAGGGAAGTGATCCGTGCAGCAATAGAGACGAAAGGGATAGTGTTGGCTCGTGGCCCTTATGGATGTGGGAAGACATCCACAATTACGGCTATTGTACTGTCTCTATTGGCAATTTTTCCTTCATATCGGATTGCCATCGTGTACGAAACCAATGCAGCTATTGATGAAGATCTGAAAAGGTTGGTGGATTCAAAGCAGTTGAACGATCAAGATATAGTTCGGCTGGGAGAAATAAAGGGCACTATGTTAGCGCCAGATGCTGAGAAGTATCGACGAAGGTTCCTTTCGGAGATATTACGACGAGAGCGACAATCATTGGAAGGGTATGTGAATCGGAAAATGATAACTCCCAGATTGAAGTTAAAAGAGAGAGACACATTGGGTGGGGCACGTGTGTTTGTTGCTACTTTGGCTCAATTGGGGCGACCAGATCTCTTGAACTTGCTCTATGACGTGATTATCAATGATGAGGGTGCACAAACATCAGAAGTGGCATTACTTCAAGCTATTAGACCGTGGGTAAAAGTGATTATCTCAGTGGGAGATCCGTACCAGCTTTTGCATACTCCCATATGGATGAAAGAATAAAGCATCGGTTCCGTGATGGCGTACATTGTCATAAGATTACGTGGGGGTTGATACATTCCATGGAACATTACCGAGTGATGAGAAAGATATCACCTGCATTCGCTGGAGCTACCATGACGGCAGAATTTAGTAGCCATCCTATGATCACGAGATTGTTACAAACATTTTACCCAGACACTATTCGAGATCGAGCCTATAAGTCACAAGATTATTTGGCACCAATACACCTGAAGCATATGGAAACACTTAATTGGGCAAAGCCGGATGACCGCTACCCTTCTCGGGTGAAGAAAATTCGGGGGGGCAGCGTGTAACAGGACTGATCCTGTTACAGGCTTACACTGTATTTTACGAGGAAGCGCGCAATACAATTAGGGCAGGATTAGTTGGTAACAACTAATCCTATAATTAAAGTAAATATATTAATATTCACTTGTGGGTTAGAACGCAAAATTAAGAGTGTTTATTTAATGGGTGGTTTAGAGGCTTATAGTATAGTAACTACCTAATTAATATAATAATATCATTAACTGTACTATTAGCTAACCTGCAAGATTCGGTATTTATACCGAATCGACTTTTCCTTCTTAGATTATAATAACTTATAATCTCTTATTTAAATTTCAGACAACGCGTCTGAAATTAAACTGTGATATTCTAACTTAAATATCTATTATGTAATGGCACCCCATTACATCACCCCCCACTTAAGGTGGTTGGACAATAATAATTCTTATTTTGGCCAATCATGGGTGGCACTTGTTGGTCGGAATGTATCATTCACCAACTGATTGACCATCGACTCGATGGTCAAAGCACACGGCGGCGCTCTAAAGAGCGCTGCTGAAAACAATGAAGGAGATTCTTCCTCCGCCTCCGCACTAGGTGCGGAGGTGTTGAGTGACAACGGTGACGCTGCATTAGCAGCGTCAACTACGCAAAGGTCGGAAGACGTACCGTCTTCGACCACAGATGCTGCTAAGGTGGCATCTGGCAAGGAACAGGGAGATTTTGCTAATGCAACATCTCGCACAATGGCAACTTCCGAATGGCGTGTTGCCAAGAGGGCCATCTTCGGGAGTTCTGACTCCGAACAAAGTGATGGGGATACAGCTGTCCCCACTAAAGGATCTAGCGAGTCGAAACTCGCTAGGTGTTCATCGCCTAACAGCGATGACGACTCTGGTGTCGCTGTCATAGCTGACAGCGACAATGATTATCACAGGTGGTTGCGGGAACGCAGAGCCCCACCTGGACCAAGTACTTCTCCACGTCGGGGTGATTTAACCCCGGCGCGTGGTGTTGAAGCAGGCGGTGCTCCGCCTGCTAAAAGGGCTCGAACGGAAGCGGCGGCTGCCGCTTCTAAAGCGTATCATCGTACGGAACCACATGTTCCGTACAGAGTGGGGTTTTGGTCCCCTGGCTGGGCTATTGCCCCCAACAGTGGCGGTCACCGTAAACGGGACTGCCAGTATGCGTTGTTCGATATCAACGTGCTGTATGAATGCGAAGACATCCAGTCACGTCGATTCGATCGAAGTAGACGATAGTCGTCTGTACTTTATTGACCTCTTTTTCCAGGTTCGATATTATTCGAGCCGGAAAGGGTCAAGGAAGAACAGGGACGATAAAGACGCCCTGACTCAGAGTTGGAATGCTTTTGTTGACAACTACAACAAAAGCCCAGATTATTACGTGAATAAAGTTCACGTAATGCGCGAGCGCTTTTTAAAGCACTCTCGAACAGGCAAAATGGAATACATCCATTTTGCTTGCCTCAAAGAAGGGTTAAAGTGTGGTGTCCCTTCTCACCTCGTTTGCCCGCGGTGTCCGCAGGGCGCTCCTCGTCTGTCAGAGGAGGAGTTGCGGGGGTACGGTGGCTTTTCCGTACCCTCCGAAATTCAGGGTTTAATTGATACCCTGAATGCATCAACACCTACTGTTGATGCTACTTCACATTATGAGTTTGAGACTTCTTCTCAAACTCAGTCAAAAGGTCTGGGGCGTCGGCCCTCAGAACCTCAATCGGCTCCCAAGAGTCGAACTCTTGGGGATATCCCAGCCAGCGTACCAAGTACTCGGTACGCTGCCCCTTCTTCAAAGGCACCGAGCGCTTCGAGATCAAGCGCTCGAGGATATATCGCTTATTCCCCTGATTATCAATCAGGGGCGGCAGAGGTTGAGAATTCCCTCGCCGTTGTTGTTGCGGAGCATGGTTCTTCGCTCCGAAAGCTCGAGGAGGGTTATTCCTCCTTGAGCAGCGATATGTCTCACTGTGTGAAGACATATCGGTCTCTTCGCGACATCCTCGGAGCGCACACTGCCCTCCAGCAGAAGAATGATCTTCTGTACATTGAGCTTTCTCGCTATAAGAGAGAGCTCGATCGGCGCACGGCTGATCTCGAGCAGTCGAAGGCGGAGGTAACGACTCTCCGCTCTGCTCATCAACGGCTGGAGGCCGATTACAAGTCTCTCTTGGGAGACTTGGAGAAGCACGGCATCTCCCGTGGTTCTGCGTCTCGTCGTAAGACAAAGACGAGTGATACGGCTTGAGCCGACCAACATAGAATGTTGGGTGGAGCCGCATTGCTGTGGGAATGTCTAAGGTATAGGCATTCCCCCGAATCTCTTGGACCTTGAAGGGTCCAATGTACTTAGGAAGCAACTTCCGTGTAGGGAAGTTGCTTATTTCATGTGTAGGCAAATTAGTAGTACTTAATAATACTAATTCACCTTTAAAAAAGGAGTTCTTGTTCTTCCTTCCTTGTTTATCTGCATTTTGCTTCTGCTTATCAAAAGCAGAGGCAAGTGCATCCTTTACATAGCGTATTACAGCTTGGCGCTGTAATACGAATTCATATACTGCTTTATCAGCAGTAGGTGCATTATCCTCGTTGTCTGCAGCCATTTCTGCAGACACACATTCATCGTATGCAGCTTCAGTTTTAATTGAAGCTGCTTCCGCTTCTACTGTATTTTCAGTAGAAGGGCCATCGTTTTGTTCACAAGTTGCAGTCGCAACTTGCGCATTGACTCGCTCAAAATTTGAACGGGTCCCTCCCCCACTTAGATTTGGCGTACCGCCAAGTAAAGCCTGGGTTCGTGGTTGCCTTAAGGCATTTACGTAGAACGTTGTATGCTTAGTTGAAGCATGCACCGAATTGTTGATCGCAAATTCAGTGAGTGACAGGTAGTCACTCCACTGTTCAAAGGCATGTGCGTATGATCGCAACATGTCTCCGAGAACGCGGTTAACCCGTTCCGTCTGCCCATCCGTTTCCGGATGGTCCGCAGTTGACATCTTCAACTGGGTTCCCAACAATGAGAACGTTTCTGGCAAGAAACGTCCTGTAAATCTCGGATCTCTATCCGAGACAATGTCTTCCGGCATTCCGTGCAAACGGAATACCGCATCAACGAATATCCGCGCTGTTTGAGCGGCGGTTACATTCGCTGATACTGCAGTAAGATGTACCATCTTACTGAAACGGTCTACAAAGACCACTATTCCAGTCTTCCGACTATTGTCGGGTGGAAGACCGAATACGAAGTCCATTGAAATGGACTTCCAACACTCTGTCAGAACCGGCAGAGATTGCAGCGGAGCCTGTGCAGACTGCGCAAGCTTAACGCGCTGGCAAATCTCGCAAGCGCGTACGTATTTTCGTAACCACTTGTACTGGTTTCGCCAGTAAAAGTCACTTGCGAGAGAAGCGTATGTCTTCTCTCGACCTTGATGCCCCGAAATCGGAGCATCATGATACTTAAACATGATTTGATGTTTGATATCATCGTCGTTTGGAACGACGATGCGACTTTCATCTTTTTGGTCTGTGCTGTAAAGCAGCATACCATCGTGCAGTCGATATCGATGCACGCAAGCGCGGAGGAACTCTGGGAGTTCGTCGCGTTTCTCACTTGATTGATTACGTAAGTAATCAATCAACAGACGTGTCTCCTCGTGTGTTTTGTACGCCTCGCGTACTTGTCGTATAATTGACGACTACAAAGCAGTGCAACGGATCGCGTTTGCACTGGCCCCTCCGGTTACGGACGGTTTCGTCTCGTAATCGGGCCTTCGTGATAGCGCATCCGCTATCACTTTCAACTTTCCGGGTTTGTATTCAGCCGTAAAGTTGTACTCAGCAAAGAATGACAGCCATCGAGCCATTATTTGAGAAATGTGTGGTGAATTCACGGCCGTGCGTAGCGACGCATGGTCCGTGTAAACCACAAACGGTCTATCTCCCAATAGATAGATTCGAAACTTAGCCAGTGCGTACTTCATGGCAAGGTGTTCCTTTTCATGCACTGGATAGTTGCGCTCGGCTGGGCGCAACTGACGCGATTGATAGCAGATTAAGCGATCACGATCATCGTGATCACGCTGCATCAAAGCACAGCCGATAGCGAAATCGCTCGCGTCGCAAACGACGTGGAACGGACGCTCGTTATCGGCTATAGCCAAGACAGGCGCTTCAGTCAAGCTTTGATTGATTTCATCAAAAGCATCTTTACATTGGGTATCCCAATGCCATTCGACATATTTCTTAAGTAATTGAGAAAGAGGTCGTATCAACCCAGCATAGTTGCACGAATACTTGTGCAAATATGTTGCCAACCCAAGGAACTTTCGAAGTTCCTTAACGTTGTTTGGCGTAGGCCATTCAACGATCACCCTGATCTTTTCTGGATCAGGACGCACCCCGTGCTTGCCCACAAAGCATCCAAGACGGGTATCTCAGGTGCACCAAAGGTGCACTTCTTCAGATTTGCATAGAGCTTATGCTTACGCATAAGCTCCAACACTCGACGTAGATGCTCCCTATGGACATCTACATCGCTTTTATCGTGTTCACCCTTACTATGGATGAACACGTCATCGAAATAACTCGGTGCGAATTCTCGCACCGGGCGTAATAGATGTGTTACGCATCTGTTGAACGTAGCAGGGGCATTTCGAAGCCCCTGCGGCATAACAAGCCACTACCAAAGCATGCCGCTTGGGGTACTTACTGCCGTGAGAGGGATATCCTTCTCACGCATTAGGATTTGATAAAATCCATCTCTTAGATCGAGAGCACTAAAGATGGTGCTCCCGCACATGCCATCTATGATGACATCCTTCCGCGGTATCGGTGTCTGTGCCGGTACCGTTGCTGCGTTCAGCTTGTTGTAAGCGTGAACGATTCTCCACCCACCTGTGGACTTCTTCACACAAAAGGTGGGGGTAGAGTGCGGTGAGGTAGACTCCCGCACTTGGCCTGATTTACGACGAGCTTCGAAGAACTCGTCGATCGCTTTTACCTGATCACGCGGCAACGGCCATTGCCGCGTAACACAATACTTCGTGCCTGGCACGAGGTCAATCTCATGACGAGTCCCCTTATCCTTAGGGAGCTCGCTAGGTACTTCTTCTGGGAATACGTCAGCGTATTCTCGAAGTACCTCATAAAATGGGGAGGTCGCTTTAAGCGACTCCCAGCTCTGCGCTTCAAAGCGCTGAACTCTCGTTTGATCAATGGTAACCTCTTTCCCAATGTTTTCCACTTGTAATGTGGATATTCGTTCACGAATATCCAGTACATCATCTGTTGCAAGGATGATACAGATCTGTTCGATCTGACCATCGTGCAAGTTTCTCACAAACTTCTTCCAGCGCTGGAAGAGCCATCACCTCCGAACCTTCTTTCGGAGGGTGTTCCATCAACAGAGACTGGGTAGCTACTCCGGTCTCCGTTTGCGTCAAGACGTTGATCGTCTCGACGGAACTGTCCATGCAATCAGACGCACTCGTCTGATTGACTGCTACACGGTGGTTACGATTCACCGTGTGCGAATACTCACCATCATGGTGGCCGCTGCCTACCATGGAATTTTCTTGGCGATCGGATGTGCTCGTCGGATCGGCCGCCTGTTCTGCGACACGGTGGTCTTTATCACCCGTGCGCATGGCTAACGCAACGTGGTGGGCACTGGCCACCACGGAGTTGTGCTCGCGATTGCACTCGATCGTGAGTTCACTATCATCAACACGGAATTCATTCGTCGTGTTGGAACCTTCGGTCGCACAGTGGGTGTTTCCCACTGTGGATACTATTTCATTCTCACGGTGGGTGTTTCCCACCGTGGATATCACTTCATTCTCACGGTGGTCTTTATCACCCGTGGAATGTTTCTCTCCAACACGCAACGACTCTTCTGTTGCGTGTGGTAGTCCCTCTGGACTCTCACCAGCGGAGGTAACTTCCGATGATCGTGTCAGAACAGACCTGGTGGTGCCATCGCTATCCACCAGACTGTCTGACGCTGCGGTTGTATCCTCTGATACAGCCGGATTACACACAGGGTGATCAGATCCTGTGCATCCGCCGCAGTCGATCGATAGGTTAACCCAGTCGATCGAAGGTTTAAACTTGGACATCCATGGGATTCCAAGTATCAAATCGAACTTGTCATCCATATCGAGGACGATGAATTCATCCTCGAATGACAGTTCATTCAACTCGAAGCGTGGTTTAATCACACGCTTTGGAATAGTCACGGTTGCACCTGTTGCTAACCGGACTGACAACATACTTCGTGGGGTTGCTACCTCCACGAAGCTCAACAGCGTTAGACTCTGAGTTCTAACGAAATTGTTTGACGCTCCTGTGTCAAACAAAGCTCGCATGGGGACATCGCTCCCGTGCGGCTTAACCTCCAGGGTGATAAGAGGCTTACCATCACCCTGCACCTTTTGACAGGACATTGTCCCGTCTGGGGCTATTACCCTCACATGCCCTATGTCGGCATGTGGGATAACATTCCCAGTAGAGCGCCCCGCCCCTACTGGCGATTCTCGTTTTTTGCACCAACAGGGTGATGTCCCTGTTGGTGTCGCCGTGCAGCGGACGATTCCGTCTCCTGACTGCGTGGCACCGGACGCGGTGCCATACACTCATGGGCAAAATGCCCCACTTTCGCGCATCGATTGCAGCAAATTTTCTTCTTTAATTTCGGTTGCTTCGAGTTCGAAGCAACCGTAACCGATAGGTCCATCGGCTCTGGACCTTCACCGCCCATGCTCTGGCGCGGGTGGCTGTTTCTTGAGACGAAGTGTGAGCTTCGTCTTCCTGACTGCTGATTGTTGACATGCCGTTGCGGCATGTCAAAAGCGAAGGGCTGTTGATCCCTTCGGCTGTACCCAGCATGCGATGACGCTGATCGCACGCTGAACTCCTCACGGATGCTCATGTCAATGACATCCCTTAGAGTCTCTGGCGGGTGCCGGTAGAGACTCTGTTTGACGGGACCATCATTGAGTCCCTTCATGAAGCCAGTGACCTGTATATCAGGGGGCACCGGCTCATACACAATATTTGACAGCAAATATTGCGTCTTCTGAGCGTAAGCTTGGAGGTCAAGCTTACCTTGCCGGAGTTCCATAAACTCCTGCCGACTACTTAGCTCCATTTCTGGAGCTTCAAAGTTGATCTTTAGCTCAGCTTTAAATTCCTTATAAGTAAGGAACGCAGAGTCATCAGTGGCGCTGCGACTCATCGCCCATGCCCTGGCTCTGCCGCCTAGACATGTTGTGGCGAAGTACGCCTGTTGACGTTCGTCAACAATATTTTGCGCAGAGATGGCATCTTCCACCTCTGCGAACCATCTACGAAGGGGCTCGCCCCCTTCGCCGGTAAAGGGCGGTACTCGCGCCTTTACTACTTCAACGCTATGCGTTGCAGGTGCAGTTGCGGTCCGCGCTGCCTCTGGCGCGGGCCGTACTGGATTTTCTAGGTGGTTTAGCCTAAAGCGGTTCACCACCTGTACCACTTCCTCCGGGGACTTACTCTTGAGGAAGGTAATGATGTCGGTCCCCATAGACCGAACCATTTCCACAGTCGCGTCTTTACTACGCGACGAGAAGTGAGGGAAGTGTTTATTCACCTCTTCCAGCGTTCTTTCTCGCTCGGCAGCCGACATGTCTCGCGACATGATGCCGAGCGGCTCTTAATCTTCGCTCCGCTAGTTAACTTGCAGAACGGAACTGTGGTCGTTAAGACGGACCACAAAGTGCTACCAGATGTAGCAGGACTGATCCTGTTACTGGATTACACTGTTTTTTTTGCGAGGAAGCGCGCAATACAATTAAGGCAGGATTAGTTGGTAACAACTAATCCTATAATAAAAGTAAATATATTAATATTCACTTATGCCTAAGAACGCAAAATTGAGATTGTCTATTTAATGGGTGGCTTAGAGGCTAATAGTATAGTGACTAACTAATTAATATAATAATATCAAGTCTTTAACTAACTGTACTATTAGTTAACCTGAAAGATTCGGTATTTATACCGAATCGACTTTTCCTTCTTAGATTATAATAAATTATAATCTCTTATTTAAATTTTAGACAACGCGTCTGAAATTAAACTGTGATATTCTAACTTGAATATCTATTATGTAATGGCACCCCATTACACAGCGTGTCGTGTGGATTAGATCTCAAGAATGGGTCGAAGAACGCGATCGCACCATGTATAAGCATAGAAACCTTATTGAATTGGCAATATTGGTGCATGTATTGGATGAAGTATGGTCGGTTTTACGGGCTGAGGCACTAAAATTGGGTATAGTTGTACAAAAGTCAGTTTTGATAATTTCACCATATTAAGACCAAGTCTCGGCTATGAGGAGAGAGTTGCGATATTTGAATGGAGTGTATGAAGATCATTTATATATCGAAGTAGCTACTACCAACTCTAGTCAAGGCCGAGAAGCAGAGATTTACTATTGTTACGATGGTGCGTTCGCATACTATCGGATTTATGGAAGGAAACCCTTCGAGGTCGTTGGTATCACTTAGCAGATCACGTGATTACTTAATCATTGTGGCTGCACGATATGTATTCGAGCAAGATATAGATTGGGATCGGATGATGGAAGTATGCAGGAGGTATGATACTCCTTATTTTGTCTCCACTATGATGGATATTGACGCACGTCAATATTTGAAGTGGGAGTAGAACAAAACATTGGTTTTGACAGGAGATATAAATGGATTGCTTGCTTTTTCTCGCTTACGCTGAAGCTGCGCAAGGGGCGGTTGTGGTGAAGTGGCTGAAGTTTATGGTGAATTGTATACGGATAGTATACATAAAGAGCATGCGGTGTCGTAGTCGGCCATGAAGTGAGTTTTCGGTATTGAAGCCAGTGCTGAAGTAACCAAGAAGTAACAGGGTGAACATATACTGGAGGTAGATATAAGATTTCTTAATACTTTTAATATAATCAAATTTCCCCCTTAGTGACCAGTCGACCTCCACCCAACAAAACCTTCTCTCTAAACCTATACAAAAAACTAAGTACAAACCGAGGACACCTTTAAGTGAGCGCGTGTTAAAGCGTGATAAAGATCCTCTGCGATTACCTAAGTTAAGGGGAAGTCTGAGTGTTACCAGGAAGTGTCCATTTTCAGTAACTTTGTATTAAGGTTCGGACGTAAGTATCAAGAGCCTGGGAAGTTTAAGCAAGAGAGGTGTATTTTATCGCTTTCTTGTGTTGTTTTTGAGTGGAAACCTCGAAAATTTAAGTTCCTTCACGACATCACCACACATGAAGGTTATGCTGATGGACAGGTACGATCCTGATAGGAAGGACTACCTTTTTGGCATGTTAAAGGAAAAATGGTTACGACTCTTTTCTGAAGCACTACCATCTGGACCGCATCCCGGTAGTGATCAACTATGTGAATTAATGGACCATCTTCACCGCTTTAGTCCATAATGATGACGGAATCTACTGTCCAGTCACAAGCCAAACAATAAACATAACAAAGTCAATAATGACTACGGTATCGTAGACACAGGTGTTGGCGTTGCTACGTATATTGGAACTATGGTGGCTCGAAGGTACTTTCACATCCATCTACCCTGTCTCGGTAGCCGTTAATGCGAAATAGGGAAGGTTAGGAAGATGGTCTGCCTATCATTGCAGTGGTTGCCAGAGATTATAAAATGTACTAGAGGCAAAAAAGAAATACATTAGAACCCCTCTAAACTAATATCCTTGGGAATGAGCACTGGGTATTAGCTTAAAGGGGTTATCAGTTAAGAGGGGCAGGGGGTCAGGTGGTCAAACCATCGCCGAGCCTTGTCTCCTGCGCGTTTTTTATGAAAACATTACAAGATTCTGTGCGCCAGTGGCTTTGTTTTTGTTTGGTAATTCTGGTTCCTGGGGCTTGGGTATATAAGCAGATGGTGGCAGTGTAGCCGGTGCGTATACGCACGGTTCGGCTAGCGCCCAGAGGAATACTTTCCTAAAGCGGCGATGTGCCGCTACTTATCCAATACGCCCTTATAAAAGGGATTAGTAAGAGATTGCTATCTTACTCGGGGCCAAGATTTCCCTTGTTTTACTTGTTAGAATTAACTAACGCCTTGAAACAAGGCTTCCCTTAGAAAGGGAGTAGTTAAGGGAAGGTATTCCCTTTAAATACTACACTCACTGCGCGCGCGACCGGTCGAGGTCGTGCGCCTAGCAGTCTTAGTGTTATTTGTAAACCCAATATATATTTAATATGTAATTAGCCTAAATTAATTTAGACTAATGTAAACTATATGTAATACTAAGTAGAACTTACTCAATTCTTACCTAGCCGAAATGTAATGTACACCACATGTGTACCAACACGTGGCAGGCTTCCACGCCTCCACCAAGGGCTCCTGCCCTGATTGGTTAAAATAACAAATAGGTCCAACCTTTCGGACCGGTCAATACTGACCTCAACCGTAGTGTACTTATGTACACAACATAACCGAATGTAACCAAATGTAACCCTGTTACAGGCAGTGTAAAACCCCCCGGATTTAAATTCTCCTATCCGTTGTGGGCAACGTATCCTGCCGCAACGCACGCAAGGTAGAATGCCGCAGAAGGGATCACAACACACAACTATGTCGGACGAGATCTGCATAGACCTTTGTAGATACAAAATAGAAAATCCAAAAGCAACACAGAAGGAGTTGATTAAATGGCTTGAGGACCACCACAAGATAAAGGTCAGCCACACGATTTCAACCACGCTTAAATGGGCAGTAGACCTCCTGGACAAGGCTGAAAGCAGTGATCTCAGCTCGAAGCGCCAACGCGCGGTTAAGTATCCCGCGATGGAGGCTGCACTCATCGAGTGGTTCCATGCTAATCAAGAACGTGCAAACCTAAGCGGAGAACTTGTTCGGGAGAGCGCAACCAAGATCCTTGATCGACTTTACCCTGATCATGATCCGTTTGAGTTCTCAAACGGCTGGCTTGAGAGGTTTAAGACACGTTATGGAATCCGCTCCATCCGACGTTTTGGTGAGAGCGGGTCAATTGACACGGCTGCTGTAGAAAACTGTCTTCCAGCCATTTGGAACGTTCTGGACCAGTATGATTGGAAGGACATTTACAATATAGACGAGACGGGGTTGTTCTACCTAATGCAAGTAAGTGAATAATTATTTGCTACAGTAGCTTCAAAGGTACTGTAGATCATGCGTTAAGATCTTGTTGTCTTTCAGGCAGACCACGCGCTTGCCACGAAGCAGCTAGAGGGGCGCAATCAGAACAAGGAACGGATTACACTTGCAGTCTGTTGCAACGGCGATGGTACCGAGAAGCTCCCACTTTGGGTCATTGGGAAATTCAAAAATCCTCGCTGTTTCAAAAATATTAATATACAAACCCTCGGCTGCCGGTACCGAGCAAACGCCTCGTTATGGGTGACCCAGGTCATTTTCCTGGAATGGCTCAAAGCATTTGACCTTCATGTATCAGTCCGTAAGGTGCTCCTGATCATGGATAATTTCAGCGGCCACATTCCTGTAGAGAAGCTTCCGGATCATGTTACGCTGCGAAACACAACAGTTTTTTTACCTCCCACCCAACATGACATCGAAGATTCAACCCTGCAATGCTGTCATCTTTGTAACGTTAAGGCATATTACCGGCGGCGCTTTAACTGGATGGTGCTGCAACGTCTGGAAGATAAAGTCAATGACCCGGAGAAATTGACATCCTCGCCGCAATTCAGATGGTAGTTTTCGCATGGCAGGCTGACGTCAAGCCATCAACCATCGAGAGATGTTACCTTCATTGCAAAATACGCACCTCTGCGCAGCCCATCGAGGAAATTCGTCCAGATGAACTTCTTGACGAACAAGTTGGAATCGAAAGGATGTTACGTCAACAATGGATCTTCATGTGACAGCTTATGGAGTGGGGCAGTGTTTAGCTAAAAGATGGAAGACATACGACAATGATCACGGTCCCGATCATTTCATGTCATTAATGAGAGGGGTGTTATATTTACAAGTAACTGGAGATTTTAGGAGTGAGTGTATAAATACGAATCAAGTCATGCCTGTACCAAACTTTCATATGACGCAGGCAAACTGCGCAGCATCGTCGCGGAATATCGCTTTGGAGGTCTTCGTGATCCCCAAAAGTGGGCTAAGAATGCGGTAGCCCACTTTTGGAGATCACGAGGACCTCCAAAGCGATATTCCGCACGTGAAGGGCGTTTGGAGGCGCGTAATGCAGCCCCACCCCCTAGTGATTGTGTGTCAAGATAAGACTCCTGAAGGATCATGAATTGTCGGTGTATGCAGTGATAGGACCTGATGATGTGGGAACGGTTAGCTAAAAATCCGCCCCACAGAATTTGCAAACATAATCGGAAGCGCGAAGACGCGTGTAGAGGAGGTCCTTGATTTGGAGTCGCAGATCTGCCAGTTCCAGTACCGCAATCCCATGGACATCAGGAATCTGCTCAACTATCCGGACGAGGATGTCACTTCATACACACCAGACCTTGACGACATTATTGAGAATAATCTTCAAGCAGGAAGTGCTCGTTTAGAACAAGGCATTGATGAAGATGACGACAGTCAGGAGGTCCCGGTTGTCAGACTTGGGAAGCCTACAAGATGGTCGAGTCTCTCGAGAGGTTTTGGATGCCGCAAGATGACTCAAACATCAACTTCATCACTTCGCTGCAAAAGATGAAGGAAAGCGTAAGTATGCTGAGGTCAAAGCAGATGGTACAGAGGAACATTGACGTTTTTTTCGACGCATTTAGGTCACCTACCTATGGGCTACTGCGATTCCTTCAGTGTGTGCTCTTTCAGTGACGTAGTGACCCCATTTTTTTCTCAGATGTAGGGGCGCGCTAGAGCGAAACCAAAAAATGATAGAGCCACACCAATCGCGCTCCCGGTTTAGGATCACCCTACCCGCACCTAGAATTAGGTTAATATTCAGTTAATATAGTTCTATTGCAATATTCTTCTGGAGGAATTGAGTTGCAAACTAGAATGTCACAAAAACTGCTTGTTACTGGAGGCCACGGGCGCACTTAGTCGCGGCATTGCGAAACACTTTATTAGCGCTTCATGGAACGTTACTTCAATAGAATTTTCAGCGAACGACAAAGCTGAGACCAATGTCATTCCGTCCGAGAGCAAGTCGCTCGAGCATGCGGAACAGACGTTGGAGGAAATTTCGAGCAGGTCTTAATAGGATGCAAGGTATTGTGCTCACTACTACCTCTGGTAGTTATTGGAGCTTGCAAATTTGATAACGCCGTCTGAGAAGCTGCAGGCGAGCGCTGAAATTGCTGCATCAATGAGTCTGCACGTCTACGTATACGTGGCGAATTAAGTGGACTATACAATTGATGAATCGCCTCCGTTACCACACATTCAGAAACTATAGCCATCAATAGTTGAGACTCTGCGTCGCTCGGTTGTATGTAAAAGGCGAATAGTCAGACATTCCTACAACATACATCTACAGATGGTCATGATTGGCAGATAGTTCTATTGGCTAATAGACACAACAATTATATTCATTCGCGTCCACTATGGTAACAGCACCGATGCTTTTCATCATGAGATACAGCAGCAGAAGCAGTCAAGACGAGCACGACAGCTTTTGAGACTAATCGCGGGCGTCGAACACAGACAGCAGCAGCTCACCCTAGTCGCCACTCACCTCCTCAGCAATGCGCTCGCGCAGCTCCTTACCGTACTTCTTCTTGTACACGCGTTTAATATCACGCAGCACAATGTAGTAGCGCACGACAGCCGAGCTCAGAGCGTTTTCGTCCGTGTTGAAACCTTTCATGGCCTTTTCGAACAAGTCAGCTAGCAGCTCGAGCGGCTCAGTGATCATGCGGATGAGGAATAGCACAGCTTTTTCAGCATGGCCACTAAACTCGTGCGCTGCAGCGTTAACTAGCGATTTCCCGTACTTTTTCTCGTAGGTGGCGGCTACAATGCGCAAGTGCTCGGGTGGCCTCGACACTAACACACCCACAAAGCCCTCCTCGTCCGTACCCATCTTGCCACGGCCAGTCTTGTAGTGTTTCTCGACATCAGCTTCAACCTTGGCGGCATTGTGGATGGTCGCGTCGTAGGGGACTATGCGGCCTGCAGCGAGGCCAAGATGATTGTCTGGAAGTCACCGTGCAAGTCACTGTCCAGCACGGAACCCAGGTCTTAACCTTACACCTCGTAGTACGTTTTCTTAAGGATGTTGATCTCGACGTTGGTGCGGCCCACGACAACGGGGTAGATAAGATCCTCCTTCGTGCCGAGGCCCTTCGTAGCCTTGTGCAGAATCCCCGCCTCTGCCTCTGGCAGGGGCGAAGCGAGAAGCTTGGGCAAGAAGCCGTAGTGGCCCGAGGTCTCTTCGTCCACGAGGTCGCGCAGACCCTGATTATGCAGCTCCTTGTAGCGCTTGGCAATGTAGCCGCGCAGACTCTGATTATGCAGCTCCTTGTAGCGCTTGGCAATGTAGCCGCGCTGCGTAGCTGTCTTAAGTATGATTCGCGTTCTATTATGGTTTTGTAGTGGTTTTGTGAGTTTATTTCAATTGGTCGAAAGTCACGTGGGGTGCCGGTAGCCTAATTCTAGGTGCGGGTAGGGTGATCCTAAATCGGGAGCGCGATTGGTTTGGCTCTATCATTTTTTGGTTTCGCCCCTCAGATGTATTGTATATTAGTTTATAAAAGTTGTGGGACAAAGAAAAATTATTGAATATCAGTTTAGAGGGGATTATTAGATTGACTATGAGCCCCGTGGTGGGACCGGTGTCTGATATTAGTTTAGAAGGGATTTTAGTTTAGAAGGTATCATTTTAGAGGGGTTCTACTGTATTAAGGACGCCATACATCTGAACGGTGTAGTCTTGTACTGTATTGGGTTATTTGTTGTTCTTTTGTAAACTACGCGTGTGGAGGTAATTACCCAAGCTCCCAAATTAATAATGATAGCATTACCACACCTTCCCCCTTTGTGGACCGTAGCGCCATTCTACTATAAACTTGAGACTCTAAGCGTAGCATCATGGTAGTTCTGTACAAGGACATCAACAAGACGGTGGAGAATGTGCTGCGTGACGACTACGACTTTTCCCGTAAGCTCAAAATCAAGACCAAGGCATCCAACGGGGTGTTTTTTACGACAGAAGGCGAAATGACGAGCAACAAGGTCATTCTCGCCAAGCTCTCAGGCTCCTTTACGCACCGGGGAAGTGGGATCGTGTTTAAGAAGCTGCAGGTTACCACGCATGGCCGACTGGTTACCGAAGCTGAGTTGCCCAACATTTTTACCAAGGGCCTCAAGCTCACTGCCAAGATCGAGGATGGGTCGCTCGCTAAGAACGCGCATGCTATGCGCGTTGGTGTCTTCGGCTGGGAATACCAGCGGTCGAAGTACTCGGTGAACGGTGTCCTCGACTTGGGTGCTAGTACCATTAGCAAGGCGGCTGTTTATTCCTTCGACAACGTGTTGGTGGGGGCCCAGACCGCCTTTAACTACAGTAAGTCGATGGTCGTGGACCACAATGTGGCCCTGAGCTTCCGTGGCAACGATTTTTCGGCTACGCTGCAGACTAAAAAGAAACTAAATGCGCTCTCAGCTTCGTTCCACCACAACCTGTCCCACGATACCGTTTACTCGGCGCAATTCAACTACGACCTCAAGTCAGGCCAGAATACTCTCAGCGTGGGTGGCCGCTACAATGCCGACAAACTCACCACGTACGCTGGAAAGGTCGAGTCCGATGGTCACGTTTCCGTGGCTTTAATCCAAAAGATTCGCCCGTTCATGGCACTGACCACGAGCGCCCACGTGGATGTAAAGAACTTCGATGGAGATGCCCACAAGTTCGGCATTGGCCTCACTCTCGGCTAAGTAGAAGAATGCCGCGTAGAGTTATGGTGTAGGAATTGCTTGGGGTTGACATTTTACCGGTAATGAGTTCTAGAACGTAGCCGTGCCACACCTTGTATACATGTGTTTGTATACTTTTTATCTTCCATTAAAGCCACTAAAGGTTTTGAAGTCATCAATGAGCGAGACAGACCGCTTCGACAGTATGTTGCTGACCATAGCGCAGTCGCAGCGGGGTGTGGAGCCGCTGCTAGATACGGTCTTTTCATTTCTCAGGCGCAAGACCGACTTTTTCTCGGGCGCGGATCCACAGGTGATTGAAGACACGATTCTAAGGAGTGTGCGCAAACAAGCGTCCCTAGCCGAGAAGGATCAATTTCAGAAAAGACAGCAGGAGACAGAGAAAAAGCGTCGAAAAACGGAAGTGGCGCGCAAGGTGGAGGTGGAGAATAGTCAGAAGAAGGAACAGGAAAAAGTGGAGGCCGAGAACATACCGCGCTTTGAGGAAATTACCGACAGCGACACCAGAGTCGAGAAGACACCTCAAAGAGCGAGCGCTGCGGCAAATGAAAAGAATGAAGATAATGAACCACGTACGGGCTGCTTCTTTATTATTCATAAGCGGTCTCTCGTATCTAACGGTTGTTCTCGATACCTGCAGCGCTCAATGGCAATGGAGCCAAGACTGACAAGTATGTTTGGACTCAAACGCTACAGGAAGCTCAAGTCAATTTCGCGGTTCCTCAAGGCACCAAATCTCGAGACGTGGACGTTGAAATTCGTGCTGAGAAGCTTAAGGTCGGTCTTCGTGGTGGTGAGACGTTTGTAGATGGACGTCTTCACAAGAAGGTGAAGGTAGATGACAGCTTTTGGACACTAGAAGATGGCAATCGCATTTGCATCTACCTGCAGAAAGACAATCAAATGGAGTGGTGGAAAACCATTATCCAAGGAGACGCAGAGATTGACACGCAAAAAGTTCAACCTGAGAATTCTAAGCTTTCGGATCTGGATTCAGATACGCGTCAGACTGTAGAAAAGATGATGTTTGATCAGCGTCAAAAGGCAATGGGTCTGCCTACCAGTGATGATATGCAGAAGCAGGAGATTCTGCAAAAGTTCATGGCGCAGCACCCGGAGATGGACTTCAGCAAGGCTAAAATCAACTAGTAGCTCGTCATTATGGTTCTGTCGTGGATAGATCTAATAATGCTTCCTTTAACAGATTTTTATTGCTGTTCTTGCTGCGATAGATTAGACTGACAATATGTCACGTTGTCTTCATTGTGTGGTGATTAATACAGGATTGGCGCGTGCTCGTCCCAGGATCTTTATGGCTGATGGCTTTCACCAGATCGTTTCTGTAGTGCTGCTAGCTTCAGATTACATTGAGAAGTACCGCCGCGTCTCGACACAAGTTGCGACACAATTGGACACGGAAGTCGTAGCTAATAAATAGTACCAAGGTACGAAAAAATGAAATACAATCCTAAAAAGGCCCGGGGCCAACGCGAGGCACGTCCTAGGATGACGAAATCAAATATATCGGAGGCCAAAGCGATTTTATGACGACAAGCATCAGATGTTCAAGCCAGCAACCACGGCTACGACAGTATTTATGCGCGTGACTTCGGTAACCACTTGATTGTATTAAATCTTCTATTGATGTTACCCATCTTCCATGAACACACTATACCCTGGGACACAAAAAGATGGATTACAAGATATCTAGTCGCAATAGTTGCATTTCACCAGACCGGTCCGGAACTTGCGCTGCACAAAGTTGAGCGTAGAATAGCTTCAAGCAACGATTCGATCTGGTGTCATTTTTCCACATATGTACAAACTTGAATGGCCAAAATGATGAATTAATAATTGTTAGGGAAGTTGTCGCACAAGTAGTCTACTAACCCCTTCTGCTCATACTAGACGTTAAAGCTTTCCCCACAGCCACAGCTGCCCTTGGCATTTGGGTTTTCAAATACGAACTCGGAGGAGACTGGAGTCACCTGCGGAATCGACGTCTATTAGGAATGTGTAAAAGTAAGCGAATAACTAAAACACATTAACTTTACCTGGAAATCCATGGTTGTTCCAACCACATGGAATAGTGCCTTGGTTTCCACAAAAACACGAACACCTAACAAGCAGCACTGTAAACATTTATGACTCACGATCCATCCAACTTTTCACGATGATCACCATTCTTGCAAACTTCCTCCTCCATATCGTCTTTCTTATCTGCGTAATTCATCGTATACGACAAGCCATTGCATCCGCCTACATAACAACCATTCGCCGACTTTCACATACTAGATCCGAATAGGAAGCCAGCCGATTACATACGCGTTTTAACACCCAGACGGATACCAATAGCATCAGGCTTGTTCGTCAGCAGCTCCTTTATGCGTGCTGCTGCTGTGTCGGTCTAATACAGTGACCGGCATCGAAGTTAATACTGCTTTTTGCGCACATCACTACCAAGAAAAGCAGTTAAACGATCAACAAACCAGCTTTAACGGTGGCGGCAGCTCACGTAAATGACGTCGTGTGCGCGTCCTATGTTCTGCCACAGTAGATAACGCACGCGGCGCAAAAGCGACCGAGGAGCGCGATAAGGGATAAAAGAACGGCGTCATGAAATAATCGCGATTGACCTACAGTACCGATATTTGTGTTATAATTTTGGGAAAATCACAAAAGTACGCAAGCTTTTGAGACTATTGTCAGAAATACGCAAATTTTCAAACTATTTACAAAACACGCGAAGTCGGTTGAGCCGTGGTTCTGGAGAATTCCAACATCAAAGTCTCGATACGCACTACTTATATTAAAATAATATAAAAAACTAGCATAGTGCCCCGTTGGTACAACGGGGCAATAAATTGAATATTTGTAACACTGCAGAATGTAAATTGGGGTTGACCTGAGAAAAATGCGAAGTCACGGCAAATAGATATACACTATCTATACATATAATAGTTTCTTACTTTTACTTGCTTCAGACTTCGATATCTTTGATGGTTTCTTGGCTGGGGCCGAGATTTGATTTTGTTCTACCTTTTCGTCATCATCATCTTCGTCGTCGTCGTCTTCTTTCTGTACGGACTTTGACTTTGTCGAGGAATTATTTGACTTCTCTATTGTACCAATAGTATCCTCGTCATCGCTCTCGTCTTCTTCTTCCTCCTCCCCATCTTCAGCGTCCTCCAACTCCTTTCCCCCCTCCACTGCTTCCTTCAATTATGCATCTTCGATTTCCTCCTCCAGTTTTCGTCCAATTCTACATCTTCGATTTCCTCCTCCGCCTCCTCCATTTCGCTTTCAGCAGCAGCCACGGCTTTCTTCGCATCATCCACTCCTACGTCGTTGCCTTCTACTAAGCCTTCATCAAATTCATCCTAAGAATCATCTATTTTGTCTAGCGCATCCAATTTCTTCATCTTGGCAACATACAAGTCGTGCGCAATATGCTCACGCATTTTCTTGGACAAACGTCGACGACCGTCTGGTTCTTCGTCGTCGTCATCTTTGACGTCGACATCATATTGCTCTTCTTCCGTAACATTTCTGCGATTTTCTTCTTCCTCCTCCTCCTCCTCCCCATCTTCAGTGTCCTTCAACTTGATTTTCTCCGCTTCCGTCTACGATGCTATTCTGCGTAAGTCAGTCGATTTCAGCCAATCAAAATGAGAGCTACGTACACCAAAAGACGGTTTAAATTTTATTATATATATATATAGATTAACAAATATTCATTTCAAAAGTTGACAAATAACAAAGCTGAGATAAAGGCTATGACGGAATATCAGTCAAATCGCATTTTAAAGTTGCCAAATCGCGGATATTCACTAGTAGACGATTGGCATTCGACAAAATCGAATGGTGTGCCCTGGCTTAGTACATCGACCGCACTGGGAAACTGTAACTGTTTAATCTCGGAATTCTTGATCCATGGAGATTCGGATGAGCTTCACCTTCGGGCGCCCGCGAGCACGTTTTGAGACTTGTGGAAGAAGATCATCTTCCAATAACTCTTCAATTAAAATGAGAGGGTTAAGTTCCTGGTAGAACTTTTGAACAGTTTCCGTAAGATAAACCTTGTGGAGGTAATTCTACACATCCAAAAATTGCTCGCGAATGACCGCAAGCGCGTGAATAGCACGCAAACCCAATTCCGTCCAATATTTGCACGTGCAAATCTTCTCCCGGGGCTTGACGATCTGCGTTTTTTCTGACGGGTGTGTTATGGTGAGTGTCTCAGGAGTGTATTGCATGATGCTCATGTCCCTCGTCTTGTCGGAAAGAAATTTGGCTGACTTATCCTGTAGCCGGGTGCGTACACGCACGGTGCGGCTAGCGCACAGAGGAAGACTTTCCTTAAAGCGGCTTTCGCCGCTACTTAGCTGATACGCCCTTATTAAGGGCTTAGTAGGAGAGAGCTCTCCTACTCGGGGCCAAGATTCCCGGGTTAGTTTACTGTAGCCTTTGCTAGTGCCTTAACGGCAAGGCTCCCTTACTAAGGGTGTAGCTAAGGGGAGGGCTCCCCTTACGCTACGGCACTCACTACACGCACGACCGGTCGAGGTCGTGCGTCTGTAAGATAGAGTGAAATATAAACTGAATATATTTAATATGTAATTAGCCTAAATTATTTTAAACTAATATAAACTATATGTAATACTAAGTAGAATATTACTTATTCGTACCTAGCTAAAATGTAGTGTACACACCTGTGTACTGACACGTGGATGGCTGACACACCACCACACCAAGGGCCCTGATTGGTTAAAGTAACCAAAGGTTCGAAACCTTTCAACCCGGCCAATACTGACCTCAACCGCGGTGTACTCATGTACACCAACACTCAGTGTTACCCGAATGTAACCCCATTACATCCTCACCCATCAAGACTATTGCTTACGCAATAAACAAAATTTTGTTGGAGAACTCCAACGCCATACCTCTGGCTGTCCACTGTACACCCTCAGCGGTGCTATGGACGCAAACTATTCCGACAGCTCGGAGTGGACGCCCTTGGGGAGCTCTCCCCAACGGCTGGCCATGTTGATAGCGCCGAACGGCGCTATCAGTCATCCAACCCATTCCCCACACGTGGGGAAAACGCACTAACTCGTGCGCCACCGTTACCCGCTAGGGGTGATACCTCCAGGTTTCCACAGGCAACCACCACCAATGAACCGTCCTTGGTTCATGAGGCCCGACGTACCGGACGGGCACGTAAGGGACCTCGCAACCCTCAAAAGAGGGCTAAGAACGCGGTCAAGAGGGGTTTATCCTCTTATACCCCTGGACCAGCGGCTATACTGCCGCGTGAAATTGCGCATCGGAACCAACTCCAGGCCCGATTACTAACGACCAAACATTATTCCGTTAAGGCCTACCGGACGCGCCTCGGGAAACAGGCACGCGGTGCCCTCGTGGATGTTCTCCGCGAGATTCCCCTTGTTCTCCTGAGGGACGAAAGCGTCGAAGACGCATAACAGGCGTTCCGCGCCTGGGCGGAAAGGGAGAAACACCTCCCCAGTTTCGATGCGCTGTACAACAGCTTTTCCGAACACGACGTTCGGGTAGAGAGAGTGCTACGCTTGGCCTATGCTCAGGCCAAAGCGCAAGGGAAATTGCCTGCCTCCTATTATACGCGCTCTGCTCTCGATGTGGTGCCGGAGAGCAATGCAAGCACAGCATCTGCATCCGGTGAACTCCCAGCTATTGGGAGTGAAGGGGATCCTTCAGCCCCTTTTGTCGTTGACTCTCAGTGGGATTCTCCCGCTCGAAAGCGTCAACGACATCACGGCAATCCTGCCGCTGGGGAGTCTCGTACTCCGACGAGTTCTGGGAAGGTGGATACCCTTTCCACTTCACCAGGTACTGGGTCTCACCCCGGTGATGGCGTCGTGCCATCAGGCGTTCCACATGATAATGTGGCGTACCCTCAGTATCGAGCACTGGAGGAGGGGGTCGCGCTATTGCGGCGTGACTTCCACGAGCGCTGTGATCGGCACAGCCTTCACATCCAAGATGCTCAGGAGGAACTCCGCAACGAGGGGAGTGCGAATGAACGCATCGAGGAGCGGCTTGCCTCTCTCGAGACTCTCGTTGAGGAGCTTCAGGGTCGTATATCAACACTGTCGGAGATGTTCCGACCTGTTGCGCCTTTCGGCTATCCGGTTTCTCACCATCCTCCGAGAGGGGACCCGCCTCCGGGTTCTGGTATGGCTTAAGCATACCCACATAAAAGGTTGGATGCGTACGCATCGCGTTCGGGATGTCTAAGGTGTACGACAAGCCCTTTGGGGCTAGCACCTTAAAGGGGCCCACAAACCTGGGGCGCAGTTTATTGCGTAACACATTTGAAACTGCATGTGTAGGAAGATTTTTAGCGTTTAATAAAACACTTTCTCCTACTTTGTATACCTTTTTGTTACGCCGTCCCTTCGGTCAGCTTGCTCCTTCTGCCTGTCTTGGCTTTCCGCCATGGCATCGCAGACGTGTCGTAAGACACTAAGGCGCGTCGATAAAAACTATCGATGTGCTTTCGCACAGATACAGGGCTGACATCGGGGAATCCTCCCCCCCCCCTCAAGCCCTGGGCCACACACACGTGGCGTTAACGGAAACCTCGGATTCACCAATCCTTCACGTAAAACGGGGTAAACCCCGTAGATGCATGTACCGAATTGTTGATAGCAAATTCAACCATCGGGAGCATCTCACTCCAACTCTTTGGAAAATCCGGACATAAACTCCGGAGAATATCCTCCACAACGCGATGAACGCGTTCCGTCTGACCGTCCGTCTGCGGATGATCCGCAGAATTGTCCCGTAAAACGGGGATCCCGATCCGACACAACGGAATAGGGTAGACCATGCTGTCGAAAGACACGGTCTAGAAACACTTTTGTTGTTCCTTGTCCATCTATGGACTCTGGCACCGCCGCCAGGTGAGACATCTTGCTCAAATTGTCCACAAAGACCAATATGCCGGTGTTACCGGCCTTATCCTTCGGAAAACCGAAGATAAAATCCATGCTAATGGATTCCAACACTCCGTTAAAACCGATAACCTCGCCAAAGGCGCAGCTGAACTTTGAGAGGGTTTAACCCTCTGACACGTCTCACAGGTGCGTATATACGCACCGACCCACTTATGCATATTGGGCCACCAATACAAAGCGCTTAAAGCGCTGTAGGTCTTATCCCGACCTAAATGACCCCCGGTAGGGGCTTCATGTGCCTCAAGAGGACTCTATACTTCAGTTCCTCATTATGAGGAACTACCACCCGAGGAGTGTCCTCCGCGCTCGTGCTATAAAATAGCAGACCGTCACAGTACCTGTAACGGTGTAAACGAGCTCTAGCTCGACTTGACAGGGTTGGATCAGACGAGCCAAGACCCTTTTCACCTAACGCACGGATAAGCGCCGTACATTGTGGGTCTTTATCATACGTCTGGCGTATGAGATCCACCACAGACGTGGTGACGAATGTCGCGTGAGCGAGCTCGTAATCGGGACGACGCTACAACGCGTCTGCAAGCACGTTTTGCTTGCCAGGTTTATACTTAACCTCAAAGTTGTACTCCGCAAAGAAGGAGAGCCAACGGGCCATCCGTTGCGAGAGATGAGGCGACTTTGTCGCTGTCCGTAAGGACGCGTGGTCAGTATATACCACGAACGGCTTAGAGCCGAGTAAGTGAACCCTAAATTTGACAAGAGCATACTTCATTGCAAGTAGCTCCTTGTCATGAACGGGATAATTCCGTTCTGCAGCTTTAAGCTGCCTCGACTCAAACGCAATTACGCGTTCCCTTCCTGCATCGTCTGCTTGTAACAAAGCACATCCGATTGCGAAATCGAAGGCGTCGCAGACGACACTAAATGGTTTCCGAGAGTATGGGAGAGCAAGAACGGGAGCTTTTAACAAGCTCCCCTTAAACGCTTCAAAAGCGTTTTGGTGTTCAGTTTTCCAACACCAATCAACATCCTTCTTAAGAAGGTCGGTCAATGGCTTCGCCATTTCAGCGTAGTTCTCGCTGTACTTGTGGAGATAGTTGGCTAATCCAAGCCACTTCCGTAAATCTCTAAGATTTACAGGCGAAGGCCACTCCACAATGGCTTTCACCTTCGCGGGATCCGCCCGCACTCCATCCTTACCGATGAAGCATCCGAGGAAAGGAATTTCCTCAGCACCAAATATACATTTGGATGCGTTCGCATATAACTTATGCTCTCGAATACATTCGAGCACTGCTCGAAGGTGTATCAGATGCGTCTGAACATCAGACGAGTCGCCTTCCGCACGACTATGGACGAATATATCGTCGAAGTACGTCTGAGCGTACTTCCTATGAGGGCGGAAGAGTTGTGTCACCAAGCGATTGAAAGTCGCTGGTGCATTTGAAAGCCCTTGTGGCATAACAAGCCACTCCCACATCATGCCACTAGGCGTGCTAACCGCTGTCAGCGGAATATCGGACGCTCGCATGAGCACTTGATAATACCCGTCCACCAGATCTAAGGCACTGTACACAGTACAGCCCGCCATATTGTTCTGGAGGACATCCTTCCGAGGAATCGGAGTTTGCATGGGTACAGTAGCTGCATTCAGTTTGTTGGACGCATGCACAATGCGCCACTTTCCTTTTGGTTTACGAACACAAAAAGTGGGAGATGAGTGGGGAGACTTACTGTAATGGGGTGCCATTACATAATTGATATTCAAGTTAGAATATCACAGTTTAATTTCAGACGCGTTGTCTGAAATTTAAATAAGAGATTATAAGTTATTATAATCTAAGAAGGAAAAGTCGATTCGGTATAAATACCGAATCTTGCAGGTTAACTAATAGTACAGTTAGTTAAAGACTTGATATTATTATATTAATTAGTTAGTTACTATACTATTAGCCTCTAAACCACCCATTAAATAAACACTCTCAATTTTGCGTTCTTAGGCATAAGTGAATATTAATATATTTACTTTTATTATAGGATTAGTTGTTACCAACTAATCCTGCCTTAATTGTATTGCGCGCTTCCTTGCACAAATACAGTGTAAGCCAGTAACAGGATCAGTCCTGTTACACTTACTCTCCCGTACCATCCATGACTCTTCTTTCCCCATGAAGAATGCGTCGATGACGTCGCATTGTTCCTTGGGGAGAGGCCACTGCCTAGTGACGCAGTATTTGGTTCCGGGAACCAAATCAATTTCATGTCGGGCTCCCCGATCCGGTGGTAACCCCATCGGCGGGTTGTCACTAATAACATCTTCAAATTCCTTTAATAAGGAATGGTAAGGGTCCTCAGGATCCGCGAGGATCTTGAGGCCGCTTCGGGCATTTAATGCCTGTTTGGTTTTCGCCAAGACTGACTCGTCCATCGTGGATGAGGAGTTCAACTCCACTTCCGGATGCAACACGACGACCTCGTCGATTTCATCTGCTTTCAAAGCAGTCTCAAAATCGTTGAAGGACATCTCCTCCAACGACAACAGTTCGCCTACCCCAGGAAACCGTTCCAGGCTTATGCCCTCTGTGACAACACCTTCCACACTATTCAGCATCCTGTAGGACTGCTGACTACTGGCCTCGGGACTCATCCCGAGACCCAGATGGGGGGAGTAAATTGCCCCATCTACTGGAAGCGCCACGCGCCTATCCACAGAGGTCTCTACCTCTACCACCGGTGACTCGCCGGTCTCGCCTATAACGGCGTAATCGGAATCATTTCCGACGTGCGAAAGAGACGAAATTCGGGTCTCTTCGCTTGAAAGCGCCTCGCGCTTAACCACAGGGGTCTCTACCCCTACCACTGGAGTCCCACTTTTTTCGCCGGAAACGGCGTGGTCTGGAACCCCGACCTGTAGAAGAGACAAACTACAGGTCTCTTCTCTAAGCGCCTCGCGCTTACCCTCAGAGGATTCCACCTCTATCACTGGCGACTCACCAGTCTCGCCTATATCGGCGCGGGGATTAACCGCCGAATCCCCCTCGTTAAGGAACTCTTCCTTAACGCCATTGGGAATGATCGTTTCAGACATCCCAATATCTGGCATCTCACGCCAGAATCGCTTTTGCGATCGAGCAAAGGTGGGTTCATGACTCGCCAATGCTTCACCCGACTGCGGGTGCGTTGAGCCAATGGACTTAGACTTCCAGTCTATCCATGGCTCGTGGCGTTCCAGCCACTTCATGCCCAGAATGAGGTCATACCTCGAGTCCAAATCCAGGACTAGGCAACGTTCTAAGCTGTCGAAGTCTGCAAACTTCAGCTTAAGGTCAATCGAGACCTTGGGTACAGAAACCTGTAGGCCCGTCGCAAGACGGCCCGTGACAACGTCACGAGAACGCGCCTCTAGGGCCTCGGCATACAGCCGAATCTTCACAACAGAAGCCCGTCTGACATATTTTTCAGACGCTCCAGAGTCTATCAAGACTCTCCAAGGCTTATCAAAGCCTTTCACGTCCGCAAGGACTACCAGCAAACCTGGCTGGTACACCAACTCGGTGCTAGAAAGCACCGCTTCCCTCGGGGCTTTGTGCTGTCGTCCCCTACCCTGGGGCTTAACAGCACTGAGGTGTCCCCCAGTAGGGCGCCCCGCACCTACTGGGAGCCGTCGTTTCCCGACGGCTTAGACAAGGGCTTTTTCCCTACCCTTGGTCCCTTGTAGCGAGTGTCTCGCTGGGGATTTTTCGGACATCTGTTCCTCAGATGATCCATGCTCCCACACAGGAAGCATCTCTTTTATCATTAATGTCAACTTTTTCGATATATTCATAATTTTTAAAAAATTTAAAAACAAAGTCTTAACAAACTAAGTTATAGTCATACCACTTAATCCTAAAAAATGCATAGGAAAAAACGTCACAGTAAAGATACCAAAAACGGCTCAAAACTTTTAAATTCTTTTATCATTAATTTCATTAATTTTTATTGAGGTATTGATGGTATTTCAAGCGGCCCACGCCGCTGCAACATAGCCAAGAGCTCTGCCTCGAATCTCTGTGAAAAAGAGTCAGAATGACTCTTAGCGGGAGGTTTTTCCTCCGCTTCGACCTGACTCAGGTCCATTAATTCGGGACCCACCTTAGAGGAACGGAAGTTCCTCTCGGCGTTGAACGCCATCTTGAATGCCTCTTCCAGGGATTCGGGTCGGCATCGGAACAATTCCGAACGTGCTGGCCCTTCTCTCAGGCCTCCCATGAAGACGGGGATGGACACATCGTCCGAATACGCTTTCGCGTACATCCCTGCCAACAGGGTCTTAAGCTCCTGGATATAAACCTCCAGGTCCTTAGTGCCTTGACGGCACCTCAGGAACGCCAGTTGATTCTGGAAAACCAGATTAGGCGTTGCGTACATGTCCATAAGCTTCTGATTAAGGACCTTCCATGTTGGAAACACGTCATTGACTGATTCCGAGCATGTAAACGCCCATGTACGGGCTTTTCCCGTAAGATGGGTCAATTCAAGTCCCACTTGCAAGTGATCAGCGGTCATGTTCGCTGTGGCGAAGGCCGTTTCGACCTCTCGCAACCAAACATAAAGGTTGTCACCCTTCTCTCCGGTGAACTCCTTTATCATAAACGATAATGGAGGGCGCACCCCCGTGGAATGACCTCCACCGCAACTCGCCTCATGAGAGATGGGGACATTCACCCTTGCCTTTACGGCCTCAAGGCCCTGCTCCACTAGGAGCTTCATACCTTCTTCCCCCGTTAAGGGTAACAGCCTTTTAAAGGCTTCCTGCTGGACGAGGGTCAAACTATCCCAATCGTCCTGATTCATCCTTTGCAGAGGATGCCTAGTCTACCAACACAGGCTTTGGATTGACTACAAGTGCTACCAGATGTAGCCGGGTGCGTACACGCACGGGTGCGGCTAGCGCACAGAGGAAGACTTTCCTTAAAGCGGCTTTCGCCGCTACTTAGCTGATACGCCCTTATTAAGGGCTTAGTAGGAGAGAGCTCTCCTACTCGGGGCCAAGATTCCCGGGTTAGT
This sequence comes from Peronosclerospora sorghi, assembly GCA_026184515.1. NCBI lineage: Eukaryota > Oomycota > Peronosporomycetes > Peronosporales > Peronosporaceae > Peronosclerospora > Peronosclerospora sorghi. The sequence goes on along the minus strand of CM047592.1, from coordinate 5,941,712 downwards.
TTACTGTAGCCTTTGCTAGTGCCTTAACGGCAAGGCTCCCTTACTAAGGGTGTAGCTAAGGGGAGGGCTCCCCTTACGCTACGGCACTCACTACACGCACGACCGGTCGAGGTCGTGCGTCTGTAAGATAGAGTGAAATATAAACTGAATATATTTAATATGTAATTAGCCTAAATTATTTTAAACTAATATGAACTATATGTAATACTAAGTAGAATATTCCTAATTCGCACCTAGCTAAAATGTAGTGTACACACCTGTGTACTGACACGTGGATGGCTGACACACCACCACACCAAGGGCCCATGCCCTGATTGGTTAAAATAACCAAAGGTTCGAAACCTTTCAACTCGGCCAATACTAACCTCAACCGCGGTATACTCATGTACACCAACACTCAGTGTTACCCGAATGTAACCCCGTTACATATCCGTTTTCGTGTAAAGTCTGTAATGCTTTTTGTGGGACTTGAAAATCTCGGTTTGTAGCGACCTGTCGATGCGGTACGATGAAATGAATCCGTACCAGAAATCATTGCTCCATAATGAATTGGAAAAACTAATCTTGCCACATGCATTTGTTGTCAAAGAGCCGGTGGTCGCACGAACACGTGGACGGCGATCAGGTGCAAAGAATACGTCATCCACAAAACGCGATCCATCGCTCTTTGAGCACCTGGAGGTGGAAGGTTCCAAAAGGAGGAAGTACGGAATTCGCAAGGACCTGGGCATTACAGGTCTAAGTGCCCGCAAAATCAACAAGTGATAACGACAAATAACCCCATTGCACCCAGCATTGAAGGCAAAAGCAACGAAAAATGTAAGTAAAATGTAATCACGCAAGTAGGGTGTTATAATCACAGTGTCGATAAGACCTAACTGTCGGGCCATACTGCATCTTAATATTTTAGCAGATAGGCGCTGCGAACAGCACACTACGAGCTGTCATCATAAAAAGTTGAAAATGAACAGGATGTATGTCCAAGTTGGCGATACGCATGTAGTGTTACATTTATGGTTGTAATCCATTTTAACTATGATACACCGCTTTCAGATTGTCTATATCGATATTGGTAGCAGCAATGATGTGGTTGAAGAAGAATGGACACTCAAAGAAGCACTGCATCCATTATAATCGGACACAGAATGGCTTAACGACCAGACAATGATATCATTTCTCCGTACATACACTCCAGAGTCAACATCGCTCATCATTACGCCGCACATGCGTGTCTCATTCCCAACGCTCGCAAGAAAAAAGCGCAGCAAGTTATTTGAATCACTAAGGGGGCAGGCGCCATTGCGGATACTCTTTATCAACAATCCAGGAAATCACTGCATCCACTGAAATGTGTACGTGTGGGACATTCCAAAGAAAAGGACGCACATCATTGAATCTTTTCCACAGGGGATGTTAAATGAGTCGGATACAGAGTTTATGCTTCGCTTTCTCCATATGATCTGGCCTGATACAAAATGGACAACGTGGGTACCTTTTTTACGACGTACAGCAAATAACGTACTTCTCTTACTTGGGGTTTTCATTCTATGTAGATTTACAACTTGCTGTGCGGATGGTTCCAAGCAATCTGATGTCCATTCATGCGGCATTTTCGCAAGTTTTTATGCCAGGGAAGCTGCACAAGGGCGTGCCCTTGAAGGAGTGGCGCCACCTGCTGAAGAATTTCGTGCGGTTATGTTAGCCGAGCTGAACACCTTGCAAGGACGAATGAGGTAGATACACAGGAATATGCGGAACAAATTGAAAATTTTGAAATAGCTGATGGGGATGTGGAGGGTGTTTGGCGGGGGTGGTACAAATAGCAATAGGGGGGTGTACATAAAGCAACGCCCTATACCTATTTTCGTATTTTGCACTATGATGCTTCACCTAAGATACCGCTGTATTTTAACAAGAATTCGAGTCTCGGGTTGAGCGAGAAAAAATTAGTGTCCAGAAGGATGACGATGTGTCGCCACCGCGAAGGTTTTGCCACATGAAAATTAGCTCTAGTCCAAGTATTCGACAAATACAGTCTGGGGGGTGCCTAGAAATTCCCATTAATAACGGTTTTTTGTGATTATTTCTTGGATTTTATTGGTCCGTTTGCAAGGGGGGGACAGCAAGGGGGCCTACTATGTGGGGCTACCAAGGGGGCTACCAAGGGGGGCCTAGCAATTCCCTCTATAAAACGTAGGTTTGTCGAAGGGAATTGATCGGGCCGCACCCCCCAAATTGATCGGGCCACACACCCCTCCCTTTTATGTCCAAATGCGACAAATGTGGGTAAGTTTTGGGATTCCAATATTAACCTTTAATTTATGCTAGCTTTATTGCTTAGAGCAATACTACCCTGAGACCCCAGGCATCAGGCTAATTAATATTAATGAAATTCACTTTACCCGGCTCAGGCTAAGCCGGTGAAGCCCCAGATCACCACAATGTGTAAGCAGCATCTTTCGGATACGTTTCCTGTACTGCAACTTGCCGTATTGACCAATTACAAAGCGAAATTGCACTAAAAAAACGCGCAAATTTCGGTATTGGCGAGCGTAAGTGGGGAGGGTGTTAAATTTTGATTTTTCCCTTCGCTACCTACATGTCAACGCTAGTCTCTCTCATTAACTTAAAACTTCCTGTTTTCGTGACCTCGCTGAATATCCATCAATAACATGCGAAAACGTCAAGCATACACTCAGTGCGATAAACTGCACTTGCAACTGTCTCCGGGGCTTCCACACTTACCACATTTGCCATGCGCGAGGCTTCCACTCGATGAGCTTTTCTCGTGTTTCATGGGCTCGCTTAGCGTCACCTTGATACCCTGCTCCTTGGTAATGGTATGCCCACCTGACAAGCAAGTCGTCTTATCCGTCTTCTTGCCGCTACAGACCGCACAATTGCAACCTTGGCATGAACACTTGTCCGCAGGACAGCCACAACCATGACATGCATCACGTGTGATACAGAATGAACGGCACTTACAATCAACGCACGCACTTATCGGCCACCGACTTGAAAATTGTGCACATACCGCAATGGTTACAGCACACATTACATACGCATTCTTTGCACGAGAATTTCTTTTCCGATAATCTTCACGACGTACAATTTTCATGCATACAAGACTCATATTTCTCGGTCTTCTTGTGATCGCCACTTTTTCCTATACTCCGGATCTCGCAGCTAACACAACTGAATCGCTCCATCTCTTTCATAGAGGCACATCGCTTAAAATGCGCCATCTGTAGAGACGATTGAGCCCACGCCACCCCGTGGTTGCACTTGTGGTTCTCCTCAATACCACCACATGACCATTTCTCCGTACAGGAATGAGCCTGCGACCCGCTCTCACAACTGAGCACGCCATAAATGACTGGTGTGCTTGACGTCACGTTCAAGTGCATAATTTCGTGAGCAACGGCTTCGCTCAACGTCTAACACATATTCGTCGAGTCTTCAACGATGCAGCCAACGCAGATAATGTCGTCCGGACGACGGTTCGTATCCATATATTCAATTAGCCGAGCAGCTGTATATGGCAGCTGGAAGACGCCTGCGACCTCCACGACATGCAGGTCATCTATTGCTACGCACTTCGCCAACAGCTCACTTGAACACGCTTCCACGAGCGGATGAACCACCTTCTTGTTGGAAGTGCACTAGCGGTGCGCAGAACTTCAAGGTATAGACACCAGAGTAGTAGCCCACGGTAGGGCATATCGAATGTTCTAGAAGGAATAGTTAGTACAGTAGGTGGTACGAGAGCCAGGTGTAGGTATTTCTCACTTCTAGATTGATAAAGTCACTGACGAGGCCCCCGGCGGGGGGCCGAAACGCTTCCGGCACGCGTTTAATCAAGAAGTCATGCATGTGTACGCTTTCGTCTTCTACAGGTTATGAGCCCAAACGGCTCGGCGTGTGCAGTGCTGTAGAAGTCGGAGAAGCGCAAGCATGCTCAAGTACGGGCTCCGACGACAGGGGCAGTGGAACTACAAGCGCTTGACGGACGCACAGCCGCACTTAATACCCCCGAAAGGGGCGACCGAGTTCTGCACCAAGCAGCAAGAGCCACACATGTGGTGACTGATTGAAGAGGTCAGTCAAGGAAGAGGACGAAGGCAAGCTGGGAAACTACGGTGCAACTAGGCAAGACGGACGTAGTGCTTGAAAAGGGGGAGCCGGATACCTGCTGGAGTACACGGCAGCGTGAGATGCTGACCAGTGAGCGGGGGCACCCGAAGAAGACCTGTTGTGACAAGCCTGGACACAGAAGCGCGTGGAGAATTGCGCAGAGGACGCATGCGCGCATTTTTTTAGGCTATCGCAGGGACGGCGCAACGGAGCTGTGCAGCAAGGTTAGCTGTGCACGCGTGAAAAAGACGGATATGAATCATGTCGTCGAGGTGAGTGTTGGAAGTGCACTAGCTGTGCGCAGCACTTCAAGGTATCGACGCCAGAGTAGTAGCCCACGGTAGGGCATATCGAATGTTCTAGAAGGAATAGTTAGTACAGTAGGTGGTAGGAGAGCCAGGTGTAGGGAGTTCTCACTTCGAGATTGATAAAGCCACTGACGAGGCCCCCGGCGGCGGTCCGAAACGCGTCTGGCACGCGTTTAATCAAGAAGTCATGCATGTGTCCGCTTTCGTCTTCTACACTTCTTGTACTAGTGGCTTGCTACTATAGTGACTCATAATCCTTTTCCACTGAGTTTACTCGTCTCGCACGCACCAGATCGCTCAATGAGCACGCGCCGCGGGTTACGAGAGTGTCACGAGTTGAATGGAGAGGGGGGGGCTTATGGCTTAACCTGAGGCCCCCTCAGGGTAGCATTGCTCTAAGTAATAAAGCTAGCATAAATTAAAGGTTAACTTTGGAAGCCCAAAACTTACCCACATTTGACGCATTTGGACATAAAAGGGAAGGGTGTGTGGCCCGCCGATTAATTCCCTTGTTGAATTGTATACAGTGCTGGCGGATAGTATACTGCCACCCCCTTTTTTAATTGTTTTGTCCAACAAGGTGCTTTAAATGCATATATCTAGTATCGTAAAGCGTGTTATAATTGGGCCCAATAACGGGCCTTATTATAAGGCCTTATTATAGGGCCTAATTATAGGGCCTAATTTAGGGGGTCGATTACGGTCAAAATCGGTACGTAATCGTATAGGATTGTGGGTACCACGGCGTATACAGTTGCGTGTACAACCGTGGTGCACATAGTCAGGACATAGACAGGACATAGGAAGATGGGAAGATTACGTACAGTACTCAGCGAACACCGACGACGAACAGCGACGGACGACAGACAAATCAGGTCTACTGGTCGACGGAGGACGCAGGAACGGGTAGTTCTGATTGGTGGATATTAGGAAATTGATAGTTCTTAGGATTTAAACAATAATAAAGTTCTCCTTTTGCGTTCAACCCCTTTGGACCCTACAGGGACGGCACCTTTGCGCCTCCCTTATTAGTATACACCTCTACGTCCCGGAAGGGAGCACTTTGTGCATTTTTTGGCCCACCGGCAGACGTAGAGTGTTGAGAACTCACTCCGCAACTCCGCCCGCTGTGTCAGCGGTTCTTCAGTAAAGGTTTTTTGGTTTTGAGAGTGTGATTGGGCAGTGCTCTCACTTCTCCACGTTTGGTTCGCGTTTGTCCCCTAGAGTTCGGCTGCTGTAAGCGCCCCACGGGAACTATATGTGGATTAAGCGAAATTTACCCCCCCCCCGTAGGTCTAGGCTAGGAATACATATATTTGGGTGTTCCTTTAGCTGTTTAACGACTCAGAGGCTCCGTGATCAGGCAGTGAAGACTTCCGCTGCCTGATCAAGTACCCCTTTCTCCGATAAACACCTGATCGACACTCTGCAACTCGTGACCCGCGATCAACAACTCGCAGATCGCACCAGATTGTACCTGAGCGACTTTTGGCACCTGATCAAGTCTGACCACCGCTGATAAACTACTTTTGGTGCCTGACCAAGCCTGATCAAGTCTGATTACAGCTGATCAACGATTTTCGGTGCCTGTCCAAGCCTGATCACTGCTGATCAAGCCTGTTCGCACCTGATTCGAGCTCTATTACACCGGATCACGTCTGATCAGCACCTCAATCAACTCATTACAAGTTACCCAATCTTGCATCAAGGAATTGCCGTGTTTATATCCCCGCCACCTGAAGATCGACCCACGCCTAAGCCGTCGGGTATACAAGGTGAGCAAAAACACAAGCATTCAAGGAAAACCGGAGGACCCCCTTCGTTAGTCGGCAGTCCGGGCGCCGTAGTACCGCCTGATCAAGCGTCAAAAACTTTGATCAGCCACTCCACCACAATGGTGCGCGTGCCCGGATCTTTGGGCGACGCGGGATATCACCGCGATTCTACGCAAGATGGCGCTGATGTGGAAGTTAAAACGGAAGCGGAAGCAGAAGTGAAGATAAAGGTGGAAAAGGAAGAGGAGGTTGTGACGATGGAAGGCAGTTCGTCGTCGTCATGCCTGAAGAAGAAAGGAAATGCTGATCATCAGGATCTGGGGAGAAATATTGATGAAATAAAGGAGGAGAATCCTCAACCACCTCCCGAGGCTCCTTCGAGAGCCCATGCGGATCATAACTTGCGTTATGATCCGCCAAAAATATGTGTGTATAATGATCCGCATTGGGATCCGGTGGTGAAGTATTACAAGACCGACCAGCCGAAGGTGTTGATGAAGGCTCCTGGGTCGGAGAGCAACGAAAGTCGATCAAGTACACCACCAACGGAAGACGATCTGGTGAGAACGTTTTACCGAAAGGTTTATAAAGGAAAACTGTAAGATTTCTTATTGACGAATTCGATCATGAGCCTACTTGGGGTCATGATCAGCGGGAAGCTGAACGGACCGGTCGATCAGCCAGTTACGGATGGGAGATACAAGCTCACGATCGTACTGAGGCTAACAAACCTTATCAAGCAGGCAGGTCTGACGACAGGCGCCTACGATGCTGAAGAGGTGTTTGATCAGGATCCAGAATATCTGTCAGAAGCTACCCAGCAGTTGTTTCATCTATTGTTACCTATCGTGGGTCAAACCACTAAGTTGGAACCATCGCACTCTCCGTTGAAGATTGAAGCAGGTCCATCAACGCAGCAGAACACACGGGATCATCGTGCTACGAATCTGCCCCTTCTGAAGGCGATGAATTTGAAGCGGAGTCGAGTAGTGCCGGGAGTATAGAGCCCAAGACCACCAGGATGGCAGTTTGCCAGAAGGATAAATCCAAGTTTTCGGATATCAAGATGGAACCTCAATCGATCAAAGCAGAAGATGACCAAGTATCGCAAAGTACACAGCTGCAGACATTCTTTGATAAGGCTATGGAGAAGTTTCTGGCAGAAGAAAGACGCAAGCTGATACCTGGAGTCGTCGGCGGGAAAAATCGCCAGCTAAAGATTGGAAGAGCTGCGTCGATCAAGGACGTTGACATGGAATCTGTGCATTCCCTTCTCCAGCAGCACTCGAAGCCAGAAATATCGGCAACGATCAAGGACGTTGACATGGAATCAGTATATTCGTTCCATGATCAACGATCCCAGAGCGAGTACATTGACCAGATGAGCCTACCACACTACCACGACGAGCCACCGTTGCGTCCGCACATACTGGGATGCCTGATCAACAGACGACCCCCAAGATTCGAATGTCTGCGATTAGTAATCTAAAGGAATTTTCGGGAAAGGAAGGGGATGAAGATCAAGCGCGGAATTGGATTTGTCGCCTCAAGTCAGCGGGATCAAGCTTCTGATCCTGAAGAGTGTCTAATCCTAGGCTATCTACTAAAAGGACCAGCACGCAATTGGCATCGTCAGCCGAGTAGAAGCACTCGATCAAGTTGGAAAAATCTTGTGAATGAGTTTGAAGTTCAATATTGTGGAAGTGGACAATCCGCATCCCGCCAGTATTATTATACGAAGCAGAGGTCGGATGAAAGCCCAATCGAATATCTTCACCGGTTCTTGTGGCGGGATTGCGAGCCAAGTTGCCGATCAGGGATGGATCGCCCACGACTTTACGTGAACATGTACAACACTTCTTGGATACACTGGCCAATCGCGAGCTCGCTGATCAACTGGCGCTTTTGCGGTTGGGAACCGCGGCAGACCTGGAAGAGAAATTGCGGGCGTATGCACGTAATAGGTGGTACCAGCAACAGGGGACGTAGGTACCAGTCGATTCCGCCAGAAATCCGGCGATGATCGGGTACCTGCCCCAGCGCGAAAGCCCAAAGCAGTACGCGCGATCAAGGTGTCGTCTGGAAGTGAAGAATCAAGTGCCGACGACAGTGGAAGCGATGGAGATCAGCGCCGTTACATATTGCTGCTATACGCGACCAACCAGGGGCGCTCGATCAGCCTGGCGAGTCCCGATCGGGTAATCGAAGAGATTCAAGTTCAGTCGATCAAGGGGCGGTGAAGAAATGCAGTCATTGTGGGTCGATCAGACACGATAATCTTCGTTGCTGGAAGCGCCTGACCTGTCTCAAGTGTGGCAAGAAGGTAAACCCGACCGATCTTTGTTTATACGTCTGTCGAGCCAGCGGCGAAGTTCACGATGCGGGCAAGTGCCTTATGGAAGAATTTTACAATAGCATCCGCCAGTGGTATAATCCCACAAAGCATGCTGGAATGTTTCCCAAGGAATCCGAAGATTTGTTAAACTAGGACGCTCGCCAGGTTGGAATCTGGTACGAGACGAGCGTTCTGGTTTGTGTATTTTTGCATATGTGGATAACAAGAGGGCTGATCAATCAGCAGAAAGAGATAATGATAAATGTGATCAGCCTGATTTACCACGCTTGGCTAATTTCCATATCGATGGGTTTTCTCGGTCCCCGGTGATCATGGAGGTCGATCAACTTCCAGGTGAATCGCGCGGGTATTGGAAATACCATTCGCCAAAAAAATTGTTTAAACAAGCTAAAGCGAGTGGTAAAATCAATAACGAACGTGCCACGCTATTATTTGATTCTGGTGCTGAAGTGTCGATCTTCGACTCAACCTTTTCTCGTAAGGTGAGTTGTCAGATCTACACGAGTCAAAGGCAAGAATGTGTCGGCATTGGAGAAAGTGCATACCTCACGTAAGGGCGCACTAAAATCAAGATTACGCTAGCAGGATCGTTGGTCTATTATTTCCATGCATGGGTGGGCAGACGTGTTGGTCAAGATGCTATACTGGGTATGGATTTTATGATACCAGCTGGTGTTCGATTAGACATCGCCCACGGTGCGCTAAGTTTGCCTGATGAGGTGATCATCCCATTGGAGGGGCGCCGACAGCTGTATGGATCGAGTGGTAATTATATGCAACTCAATCAGTACGAACAGATCCCAGTAGGTCGATCTTCCGAGGTTCGAATTTATGACCAGCGATCTCGAAAGTTGTGGATTACTCGTGGAAAAGATTGGGTCCCCACTATCACTAGGGCGTGGGCAATTTGCGATACCTGCGTGTTACGAACATTGTTGATCATCCGATCATTGTGCAAGACGATACGATTTTAGGCATCTGGATGAACAAAAATGATGTGCCTCGTCGCCCTGGATTTGTTTCGATAGGGTCTAATCGTTACAAGGAGTGGCAAAATCTCGCGTATCAAGCGTCTACCGATTCCGTGAATGACGATCAAGAAAGTGTCGATCAAGGTCCCCTAGTCGAGAAGAGGGAGTATCCTACTCCTCGAAGTATTTTAGTAAGCCCTACGGACCCGATCGCCACATCTGTGGTATTGGTAACCGGAGGGCCGCAAAAGGTGCAAGAGGTGCAAGCGCGGTGCAATTAGGAGCCGGAGATGAAAAGTACGACCCCGGATCACGGAGTTGAACCACCTACTGCAAGAGATACGTTTATTCAAGACACGCGCGATCACCCTGTCTCAGCCGATCCTAGCGAAGTTGGTGTAATCCCTATCGATGATCAAGTTTGTTACCATGAAGGTGGAGATTTGTGTGCGGAAGAACTGGAGAAGCAGATTGCTACGTTGCCCGAAGTATCTGCAAGCACCAAAGAGGTAACTAAGGACGATTTGCTAGTCGGAGACCCCTTGGTCAGCTCACCAGAAGAAATTAATCAGCTTCGTGATATAATTTGTGCGAAGAAACATCTGTTGGTCGGAAAGGGGAAAGCGCTACCTCCTGCTGCACGTGGAGTTGTTTGCGGTATCGATGTAGGCAATGCTCGCCCGATCACCCAAAAGTGTCGGAGGTGGCTCCACAATTTCGCGAGAAGTTATCGGCTTTGATCAAAGAGCTATTGGCTACCAAGATTATTCAACCGTCTACGTCACCCTGGGCATCACCTATAGTGATCATTGTGAAAAAGAATGGGGTTGATATTCGTATATGTATCGACTATCGCGCGGTGAATCAACTCACGCGACTGATGGTATATCCAATGCCCCTGATCTCTGATCTACTCGAAGATTTGGATAAAGCGCTGTGGTTTTGCTCTTTGGATATGGCGAGCGGTTTTTGGGTCGTATCTATGACCGATAGAGCGCGTCATATTTCGGCGTTTGTCACTCCGTTTGGATTGTTCGAATGGAATAGGATGCCTTTTGGCCTAAAGAATGCTCCGCAAATCTACCAGCGGTTGATTGATAACGCATTATATGGGTACCTCAAGGTTAAGGACGGTGCTGACGAATCGTATGATGTATTCACGGTGGGAGAGCCCGACCAAACACCGGGCCCGTCTATACTGCAGCGGCGATCATATATCGATGATATTTTGATCCCGGAACCTACCTGGACTACCCTGTGTGACAAGGTGCATCGTTTGTTGTAGAAGTTTGATCAGTGGAATTTATCAATCGGCGTGACCAAATCGTACTGGGGGAGCCGCGAAGTTCCCTATTTAGTGCATCATGTCTCTAGCCGAGGTTTGGAAACAAATCCGAAAAATTCGGATGATCTGATTGATTTGCCTTTCCCTGGCACCTTACGGGCCATGCAATCGTTTTTGGGGAGTTTGAACTACTACCGTCGGTTTATCGAAGATTTTGCGATCTATGCCGCTGTGCTCTACGAATTAAGGGAAATGGATTATCAAGAGTTAAAAAGCCTATCGTTGAGCAAGGAGAATATGGATCAGGAAGGTGATCGATTAATCAGGGAAAAAGTAGCATTCAGCATGCTGAAGGCGAAGATAGCGTCAGCTCCAACCCTGCGCCACTTTGATCAGAACAAAGCTCCAGTAATCGTGGTTTACGCCAGCAAGTGGGCGGTATCCGCCGCGCTTGTACAAGAACATGATCAAGTGTATTACCCCGTGGCATCCGCCAGCCGAACGTTGAAGAACGGTGAGCTGAACTACAGCCCCGTCGAAAAGGAAGTTCTGGCGCTTCTACGGGTTTTGGATGTTTACTTCACGATTTTTTTCGGAAAGACGATCACTGTCTTGTCGCGTTTATCCCCGCTGAGATGGTTACTAACATCCAACGGGTTGGACGGACGGCTGGGCAGATGGGCTGCGATCTTATCACAATGGGACCTCGAGATCAAGAAATGTGTACAGGGAGAAGAGGAGGTACCGGGGGCGTTAGCTGCAAGTATCACTCCTCGCACCGAAATCGATGAGGCACTGATTGCGATCGCATCGAAAAAGCAACCGCGGCAGATGATTGAAGTACCACCTCCTACGGTCGGAAAAGGCGAAGAACTCTACGTGATTAGTTTCGATGGATCTGCAAGTTTCAAGCGACGTGTAGGTGCGTTCGGCGCTATCGTATGGAAATTACCGGAATGGAAGATTATGACCGCGGTAGCCGATCATGCGCCTGATATCACGGTGAACGAAGCGGAATAACATGGATTGATTTTATGTTTGGACCTACTGTCGAGATACCCCAAAGGAAGGATGATCGTGTGTGGAGATTTGAATTTAGTAATCCGGCAAATAGAGTGTAAAGCTCCGCGATTGCAAGTGTTGCAACAGCGTGCGTTCAATCCCCTTCGCGAATGGTCGGATCATGATCTAGTGCATGTCAAAAGAGAGTGGAATAAAATTGCAGATCACATCACCACTAGGGCTATGCAGGGTGGAACAAGATTTGAAATCGATGACGTGAAACAGCTGGAGGAATTGGCCGATCTCAAATGGTTGCCGGAAGTGATCGCGTGGAATGAGTATCCCACTACCCCGCAAGTACTATTGATGACACGATCACGTAACCTACATCAGCCGCGAACGTCAACGTGGCCGATATATCTATAGCCGGGATAAGGGCGGAACGGGTGAAAAAGGCACAGGACGAAGAGAAATGGATTCATGATTTGCGAAGTTATCTGTATGGTGAAGTCTCACGATTGAACGCAGACGAGGTTAAGGACTGCGCGAAAATTGCTGACAGCTACGATGTCGATGAACAAGGATTGCTGATCTACTGTAGAAACATGGCTAAAAGAAAAGCCAACAATGAAAAAGATGATCAAAACGATCGGCACCTTTCGATTAAGCTGGTCGTACCCGAGACCCTATATGAAGATGTCCTCCACCACTATCATGTGAGCTTGGAAGGAGGACACCAAGGCATATGGCGTACATATCAGAGGATCAGACGATACTTCCATTGGCGTGGTCTATTCCGAAGCGTACAAAGGTTTGTCGGACAATACGTAGATTGCGAGGCGGGGAAAGGCAAACCTACGATCAAGGGCATGTCACCGGGGAATATCGAGGCTACGTACCCATACAAGTGATCGCTTGGATCATCCGCGCAGGGCTCTTTAGGGTCGGCTATACAAGTGATAGCCATGGATCATATCCCGTCACTACCCCGATCGACGGATGGACATACTGAACTGCTGATTTGGACGGATCTGTTCACGGGTATGGTGATCGCGAAAGCTGGATCGTCTCGCACAGCGCAGAAAGTTGCCGAAAATTATGAAGAGTGTGTATTTCGACTATTCGGGGCTAGCAAAGTGATCCGGCACGATAGTGAACCAGATTTTATGTCGGAAGTATTTCGCGCGCTCAATAAAATCGTGGTACAACGTCAGAGTGCGTATATGGCATACCGTCCACAGGCGAATGGTAAGGCGGAGAGGGCAGTGCAGACGATCACGCGAGCAATCAAGATGTATGTAGCAGATGCAGGCCAGAAAGATTGGATCTTGTATTCAGAGTGGCTGGTATTCGCGCTGAACTCGACCCCCGATCGCATTCGTGGTGAAACACCATTTTATTTGGAGTGTGGGTGGGACCCACGATCATCGTTGGAATCGACATTTCAACTGGGCGGAATTCGGCGTAAAGACCGGGATGCTCGCGGGTGGAGATATAAGCTGCAAAAGGACTATCGTTACGCCCGTGATCAAGTCAGCGCTCGATTACATCAAGCGATGGCTGAGCGAGATGAAAAGCACAACGATCAAGTGACACCACACAAGATCGAAGCTGGATCAAGGGTCTTGATATACCTTGATCGGGTGAAAGAAGGTTTCGCGAAGAAACTGGCGCACATGTGGAATGGACCCTTAAGATTCGATGAGGTAATCGGTAATCATGCGGCGAGACTGGTTACAGCTGGCACCGACTATCGTATGTTCCCAGTAGTGCACCTGTCCAAGTTGAAATTGGTCAAGGAATTTCCAGATCGCCCTACTACTGCGCTAATAGCTGGGATAGAGGATCGTTTCAACTTCGATGAAGCTTTGTTACCTGACGACAGATGGGAAAGGACGCTAGATCCAGATGAATTTGAAGTTGATCGTATCACCGATGTCCGATCAGGTCGAAAGACTAGAAATGGAAGAACGTTACGCGAATATCAAGTTTACTGGAAGGGTTATGCTGAGCCGTCGTGGGTAGACGAGGCAGACTTGAACTGTGACGCTCTGATCAAGGACTTCGAGAGGAAAAAGATCAACAGACATCGGTTTGACGAGATTCAAGTGGACGAAGAGTCCAACTAATGCGTGATCGGCAGACTGGTCATGAATTACGATCGAAGAATTACCGATTGAAGAAAGATGATTGACGAAACTCACAATGGATGAAGAAGCGATAAATGGCTTGAGGTGATATGTTTACGATGGATATTGCGAGACAAGGTGGAGTAACAAAAGATAAGAGGACAGAATACCGGTTTATATCATGCATGGGGAAGTAAAGAAGCACAGTGGAAATGGCATGATCAAGATTGCTTATTGATTAAGGACGGAACGATCAACTGATTAACTAGAACCAAAGAACTTGCGACGAATCCGAGGGATTTTACGCCCAGGGTGGCTTTCAGGGGAAGAACGATATTGAACCCGCAAGGTTCAAAGGTAACAACCTCCTTCAACACGTCCAATAGGGTCCGGGGTGGCGGGTCCGAAAGGAACCCTGGGTACCACGCCCCATCGTCGGCCGCGGCATACTTCAAAGGACGGTTGCGAGCACAATGGGTGATCGACGGGTCCAGGGAAATGTCGAGATCACAACTTCCGTCGATCATTCCCGCAGGACAAAGTCCAAAACTGTCATGAAGGAAATTAAATTTTGAGGTTTCACTCAAAAACATCACAAGGAAGTGATACAATACACGTCTATTGCTTAAACTTCCCAGGCTCTTGATACTTACGTCCGAACCTTAATACAAAGTTACTGAAATGGACACTTCCTGGTAACACTCAGGCTGCCCCTTAACTTAGGTAATCGCAGGGGATCTTTATCACGATTTAACACGCGTTCACTTAAAGGTGTCCTCGGGTTGAACTTAGTTTTTTGTGTAGGTTTAGAGAGAAGGTTTTGTTGGGTGGAGATCTACTGGTCACTACGGGGGAAATTTGATTATATTAAAAGTATTAAGAAATCTTATATCTACCTCCAGTATATGTTCACCCTGTTACTTCTTGGTTACTTCAGCACTGGCTTCAATACCGAAAACTCACTTCATGGCCGACTACGACACCGTATGCTCTTTATGTATACTATCCGTATACAATTCACCATAAACTTCAGCCACTTCACCACAACCGCCCCTTGCGCAGCTTCAGCGTAAGCGAGAAAAAGCAAGCAATCCATTTATATCTCCTGTCAAAACCAATGTTTTGTTATACTCCCACTTCAAATATTGACGTGCGTCAATGTCCATCATAGTGGAGACAAAACAAGGAGTATCGTACCTCCTGCACACTTCCATCATCCGATCCCAATCTATATCTTGCTCGAATACATATCGTGCAGCCAGAATGAATAAGTAATCACGTGATCTGTTAAGTGATACCAACGACCTCGAAGGGTTTCCTTCCATAAATCCGATAGTATGCGAACGCACCATCGTAACAATAGTAATCTCTGCTTCTCGGCCTTGACTAGAGTTGGTAGTAGCTACTTCGATATCTAAATGATCTTCATACACTCCATTCAAATATCGCAACTCTCTCCTCATAGCCGAGACTTGGTCTTGATATGGTGAAATTATCAAAACTGACTTTTGTACAACTATACCCAATCTTCGTGCCTCAGCCCGTAAAACCGACCATACTTCATCAAATACATGCACCACTATTGCCAATTCAATAACGGTTCTATGCTTATACATGGTGTGCTCGCGTTCTTCAACCCATTTTTGAGAGCTAATCCACACGACACGCTGCCCCCCCAAAATTTTCTTCACCCGAGAAGGGTAGCGGTCATCCGGCTTTGCCCAATTAGGTGTTTCCATATGCTTCAGGTGCATTGGTGCCAAATAATCTTGTGACTTATAGGCTCGATCTCGAATAGTGTATGGGTAAAATGTTTGTAACAATCTCGTGATCATAGGATGGCTACTAAATTCTGCCGTCATGGTAACACCAGGGAATGCAGGTGATATCTTCCTCATCGCTCGGTAATGTTCCATGGAATGTATCAACCCCCACGTAATCTTATGACGACGTACGCCATCACGGAATCGATGCTTCATTCTTTCATCCGTAGGGGAGTATGCAAAAGCTGGTACGGATCTCCCACTGAGATAATCACTTTTACCCACGGTCTAATAGCTTAAAGTAATGCCACTTCTGCTTTTTGTGCACCCTCATCATTGATAATCACGTCATAGAGCAAGTTTGAGAGATCTGGTCGCCCCAATTGAGCCAAAGTAGCAACAATCACACGTGCCCCACCCAATGTGTCTCTCTCTTTTAACTTCAATCTGGGAGCTATCTCTTTCCGATTCACATACCCTTCCAATGATTGTCGCTCTCGTCGTAATATCTCCGAAAAGAACCTTCGTCGATACTTCTCAGCATCTGGTGCTAACATAGTGCCCTTTATTTCTCCCAGCCGAACTATATCTTGATCGTTCAACTGCTTTGAATCCATCAACCTTTTCAGATCTTCATCAATAGCTGCATTGGTTTCGGACACGATGGCAATCGTATATGAAGGAAAAATTGCCAATAGAGACAGTACAACATCCGTAATTGTGGATGTCTTCCCACATCCATAAGGGCCACGAGCCAACACTATCCCTTTCGTCTCTATTGCTGCACGGATCACTTCCATTTGATCCCTTCCAAGTTGCACTGAAATGTCTTATATATTGGTGTTTGTTCTGCATCAGCCATAACTGATGAACTTCTCAGCGATTGAACAGTTTCCCGTCGAATTATCAGTTTCAAAATCTCTGGTGGTGAATCTCTAGTCAGCTTATCTATCACTCCGAATCTTCGGACGTAGTTCATAATGTTGGTTTTGGGTATCCATCGTAACTTATGTATATTCTCGTGAATACGTCCTCCCAGGGCTGTGGTTAGGATGATATGTCTGAATCCTACAGAACATATTATCCCCCAACCTAAAAATACCAGGTTTCTTCCTCGTGGAACACATAATTGTCCATAATCCCATCGTTGTATATATTCTGTACTCGTATTTACATGTTCATGTGTACCATTTCCGGCTATTTGCAGGTACATTACCCCTCTCATTAACGGCATGAAATGAGTTGTGCCACTATAATTGGTGTAAGTATTCCATCGTTTGGCTAAACATTGCCCAATGCCGTATGATAACACCTGAAGCTTAATGGTTGAATCAACATCATCCGTTATCCATTCGTATTGCTCACGGTTGGTGGCCCAATATGCATCTATGTAACAGGAATGATCCTGTTACAGGCTTACACTGTATTTGCGAGGAAGCGCGCAATACAATTAGGGCAGGATTTGTTGATAACAACTAATCCTATACTAAAAAGTAAATATAAATATTTACTTGAGTCTAAGAACGCAAAATTAAGAGTGTTTATTTAATGGGTGGTTTAGAGGCTAATAGTATAGTAACTCTCTAATTAATATAATAATATCAAGTATTCAACTAACTGTACTATTAGTTAACCTGCAAGATTCGGTATTTATACCGAATCGACTTTTCCTTCGTAGATTATAATAACTTATAATATCTTATTTAAATTTCAGACAACGCGTCTGAAATTTAACTGTGATATTCTAACTTGAATATCAATTATGTAATGGCACCCCATTACATCACCCCCCACTTAAGGTGGTTGGCCAATAATAATTCTTATTTTGGCCAATCATGGGTGGCAGTTGTTGGTCGTTCTCATTTACCAACTGATTGACCATCGACTCGATGGTCAAGGCACGCGGTGGCGCTCTAAAGAGCGCTGCTGAAAACATTGAAGGAGCTTATTCCTCCGCCTCAGCACTAGGTGCTGAGGTGTTGAGTGACAACGGTGACGCTACATTAGCAGCGTCAACTACGCAAAGGTCGGAAGACGTACCGTCTTCGACCACAGATGCTGCTAAGGCGGCATCTGGCAAGAAACAGGGAGATGTTGCTAATGCAACATCTCGCACGATGACAACTTCCGAATGGCGTGTTGCCAAGATGGCCATGTTCGGGAGTTCTGACTTCGAACAAAGTGATGGAGATACAGCTGTCCCCACTAAAGGATCGAGCGAGTCGAAACTCGCTAGGTGATCATCGCATAACAGCGATGACGACTCTGGTGTCGCTGTCTGTTATGACAGCGACAATGATCATCACAGGTGGTTGCGGAAACGCAGATCCCCACCTGGACCAAGTACTTCTCCACGTCGGTGTTATTTAGCCCCGGTGCGTGGTGTTGAAGCAGGCGGTGCTCCGCCTGCTAAAAGAGCTCGAACAGAAGCGGCGCCTGCCGCTTCTAAAGCGTATCATCGTACGGAACCACATGTTCCGTACAGAGTGGGGTTTTGGACCCCTGGCTGGGCTATTGCCCCCAACAGTGGCGGTCACCGTAAACGGGACTGCCAGTATGCGTTGTTCGATATCAACGTGCTGGATGACTGCGAAGACAGTCCAGTCACGTCGATTCGATCGAAGTACAGACGATAGACGTCTGTACTTTATTGACCTCTTTTTCCAGGTTCGATATTATTCGAGCCAGAAAGGGGTCAAGGAGGAACAGGGACGATAAAGACGCCCTGACTCAGAGTTGGAATGCTTTTGTTGACAACTACAACAAAATCCCAGATGATTACGGGAATAAAGTTCACGTAATGCGCGAGCGCTTTTAAAGCATTCGCGAACAGGCAAAATGTAATACATCCATTTTGCTTGCATCAAAGAAGGGTTGAACTGTGGTGTCCCTTCTCACCTCGTTTGCCCGCGGTGTCCGCAGGGCGCTCCTCGTCTGTCAGAGGAGGATTTTCGGGGGTGGGTTTTCCATACCCGCCGAAATTCAGGGCTTAATCGATGACCTAAATGCATCAACACCTAGTGTTGATGCTACTTCGCATTATGAGTTTGAGACTCCTTCAAACTCAGTTAAAAGGTCTGGGGAGTCGTCCCTCAGAACCTCAATCGGCTCCCAAGAGTCGAACTCTTGGGGGTAACCCAGCCAGCGTACCAAGTACTCGGTACGCTGCCCCTTCATCGAAGGCACCGAGCGCTTCGAGATCAAGCGCTCGAGGATATATCGCTTATTCCCCTGATTATTAATCAGGGGCGGCGGAGGTTGAGAATTCCCTCGCCGTTGTTGTTGCGGAGCATGGTTCTTTGCTCCGCAAGCTCGAGGAGGGTTATTCCTCCTTGAGCAGCGATATGTCTCATTGTGTGAAGACATATCGGTCTCTTCGCGAGGATGTCCGCGACATCCTCGGGGCGCACACTGCCCTCCAGCAGAAGAATGATCTTCTGTACATTGAGCTTTCCCGCTATAAGGGAGAGCTCGATCGGCGCACGGCTGATCTTGAGCAGTCGAAGGCGGATGTAACGACTCTCCGATCTGCTCATCAACGGCTTGAAGCCGATTACAAGTCTCTCTTGGGAGACTTGGAGAAGCACGGTATCTTCCGTGGTTCTGCGTCTCGTCGTAAGACGAAGACGAGTGATACGGCTTGAGCCGCCCGACATAGAATGTTGGGTGAAGCCGCATTGATGTGGGAATGTCTAAGGTATAGGCGTTCCCCCGAATCTCTTGGACCTTGAAGGGTCCAATGTACTTAGGAAGCAACTTCCGTGTAGGGAAGTTGCTTATTGCATGTGTAGGCAACTTAGTAGTACTTAGTAATACTAATTCACCTTTAAGAAAGGAGTTTTTGTTCTTCCTTCCTTGTTTATCTGCATTTTGCTTCTGCTTATCAAAAGCAGAGGCAAGTGCATCTTTTATATAGCGTATTACAGCTTGGCGCTGTAATACGAATTCATCTACTGCTTTATCAGCAGTAGGTGCATTGTCGTCGTTGTCTGCAGCCATTGCTGCAGACACACATTCATCTTATGCAGCTTCAGTTTCATTTGAACTGCTTCCGCTTCTACTGTATTTTCAGTAGAAGGGCCATCGTTTTGTTCACAAGTTTCAGTTGCAACTTGCGCATTGACTCGCTCAAAATTTGAGCGGGGACCTACCCCACTTAGATTTGGCGTACCGCCAAGTAAAGCCTGGGTTCGTGGTTGCCTTAAGGCATTTACGTAGAACGTTGTATGCTTAGTTGAAGCATGCACCGAATTGTTGATCGCAAATTCAGTGAGTGACAGGTAGTCACTCCACTGTTCAAAGGCATGTGCGTATGATCGCAACATGTCTCCGAGAACGCGGTTAACCCGTTCCGTCTGCCCATCCGTTTCCGGATGGTCCGCAGTTGACATCTTCAACTGGGTTCCCAACAATGAGAACGTTTCTGGCAAGAAACGTCCTGTAAATCTTGGATCTCTATCCGAGACAATGTCTTCCGGCATTCCGTGCAAACGGAATACCGCATCAACGAATATCCGCGCTGTTTGAGCGGCGGTTACATTCGCTGATACTGCAGTAAGATGTACCATCTTACTGAAACGGTCTACAAAGACCACTATTCCAGTCTTCCGACTATTGTCGGGTGGAAGACCGAATACGAAGTCCATTGAAATGGACTTCCAACAATCTTTCGGAACCGGCAGAGATTGCAGCGGAGCCTGTGCAGACTGCGCAGGCTTAACGCGCTGGCAAATCTTGCAAGCGTGTACGTATTTCCGTACCCACTTGTACTGTTTTCGCCAGTAAAAGTCATGTGCGAGAGAAGCGTATGTCTTCTCTCGACCTTGATGCCCCGAAATCGGTGCATTATGATACTCAAACATAATTTGATGTTTGAGATCATCGTCGTTTGGAACGACGATGCGACTTTCATGTTTTTGTTCTGTGCTGTAAAGCAGAAGACCATCGTGCAGTCGATACCGATGCACACAAGCGCGGAGGAACTCTGGGAGTTCGTCGCGCTTCTCACTTGATTGATTACTTAAGTAATCAATCAACAGACGTGTCTCCTCGTCTGTTTTGTACGCCTCGCGTAATTGTCGTATAATTGAAGACGACAAAGCAGTGCAACGGATCGCGTTTGCACTGGCACCTTTGGTTACGGACGGTTTCGTCTCGTAATTGGGCCTTCGTGATAGCGCATCCGCTATCACGTTCAACTTTCCGGGTTTGTATTCAACCGTAAAGTTGTATTCAGCAAAGAATGACAGCCATTGAACCATTCTTTGAGAAATGTGTGGTGAATTCACGGCCGTGGGTAGCACGCATGATCTGTGTAAACCACAAACGGTCTATCTCCCAATATATAGATCCGAAACTTAGCCAGTGCATACTTCATGGAAAGGTGTTCCTTGTCATGCACTGGATAGTTGCGCTCGGCTGGGCGCAACTGACGCGATTGATAGCAGATTAAGCGATCACGATCATCGTGATCACGCTGCATCAAAGCACAGCCGATAGCGAAATCGCTCGCGTCGCAAACGACATGGAACGGACGCTCGTTATCGGCTATAGCCAAGACAGGCGCTTCAGTCAAGCTTTGATTGATTTCATCAAAAGCATCTTTACATTGGGTATCCCAATGCCATTCGACATATTTCTTAAGTAATTGAGAAAGAGGTCGTATCAACCCAGCATAGTTGCACGAATACTTGTGCAAA
Source organism: Peronosclerospora sorghi (assembly GCA_026184515.1). Classification (NCBI taxonomy): domain Eukaryota; phylum Oomycota; class Peronosporomycetes; order Peronosporales; family Peronosporaceae; genus Peronosclerospora; species Peronosclerospora sorghi. The sequence goes on along the minus strand of CM047592.1, from coordinate 5,920,290 downwards.
TATGTTGCCAACCCAAGGAACTTTCGAAGTTCCTTAACGTTGTTTGGCGTAGGCCATTCAACGATCACCCTGATCTTTTCTGGATCAGGACGCACCCCGTGCTTGCCCACAAAGCATCCAATAACGGGTATCTCAGGTGCACCAAAGGTGCACTTCTTTAGATTTTCATAGAGCTTATGCTTACGCATAAGCTCTAACAATCAACGTAGATGTTCCCTATGGACATCTACATCGCTTTTATCGTGTTCACCCTTACTATGGATGAACACGTCATCGAAATAACTCGGTGCGAATTCTCGCACCGGGCGTAATAGATGCGTTACGCATCTGTTAAACGTAGCAGGGGCATTTCGAAGCCTCTATGGCATAACAAGCCACTCCCGAGCATGCCGCTTGGGGTGCTTACCGCCGTGAGAGGAATATCCTTCTCACGCATTAGGATTTGATAAAATACATCTCTTAGATCGAGAGCACTAAAGATGGTTCTCACGCACATGCCACAATGATGACATCTTTTCGCGGTATCGGCGTCTGCGCCGGTACCGTCGCTGCGTTCAGCTTGTTGTAAGCGTGAACGATTCTCCACCCATCTGTGGACTTTTTCACACAAAAGTTGGGGGTAGAGTGTGGTGAGATAGACTCCCGCACTTGGCCTGCTTTACGACGAGCTTCGAAAAACTCGTCGATCGCTTTTACTTGGTCACGCGGCAACGGCCATTGCCGCGTGACACAATACTTCGTGACTGGCACGAGATCAATTTCATGACGAGCTCCCTTATCCTTAGGGAGCTCGCTAGGTACTTCTTCTGGGAATACGTCAGCGTATTCTCGAAGTACCTCATAAATGGGGAGTTTGCTTTAAGCGACTCCCAGCTCTGCGCTTCAAAGCGCTGAACTTTGGTTTGATCATTGGGAACCTCTTTCCCAATGTTTTCCACTTTTAATGTGGATATTCGTTCACGAATATCCACTACATCATCTGTTGCAACGATGATACAGATCTGTTCGATCTGATCATCGTGCAAGTTCTTCATAACCTTCTTCCAGCTTAGCGCTGGAAGAGCCATCACCTCCGAACCTTCTTTCGGAGGGTGTTCCATCAACAGAGACTGGGTAGCTAATCCGGTCTCCGTTTGCGTCAAGACGTTGATCGTCTCGACGGAACTGTCCATGAAATCAGACGCACTCGTCTGATTGACTGCTACACGGTGATTACGATTCACCGTGTGCGAATACTCATCATCATGGTGGCCGCTGCCTACCATGGAATTTTCTTGGCGATCAGATGTGCTCGTCTGATCGGCCGCCTGTTCTGCGACACGGTGTTCTTTATCACCCGTGTGCATGGCTAACGCAACGTGGTGGGCACTGGCCACCACGGAGTTGTGCTCACGATTGCACTCGATCGTGAGCTCACTCTCATCAACACGGAATTATTTCGTCGTGTTGGAACCTTCGGTCGCACAGTGGGTGTTTCCCATTGTGGATACATTTTCATTCTCACGGTGGGTGTTTCCCACCGTGGATATCACTTCATTCTCACGGTGGTCTTTATCACCCGTGGAATGTTTCTCTCCAACACGCAACGACTCTTCCGTTGCGTGTGGTAGTCCCTCTGGACTCTCACCAGCGGAGGTACCTTCCGCGGATCGTGTCGGAACAGACCTGGTGGTGCCATCGCTATCCACCAGACTGTCCGACGCTGCGGTTGTATCTTCTGATACAGCCGTATTACACACAGGGTGATCAGATCCTGTGCGTCCGCCGCAGTCGATCGATAGGTTAACCCAGTCGATCGAAGGTTTAAACTTGGACACCCATGGGATTCCAAGTATCAAATCGAACTTGTCATCCAAATCGAGGGCGATGAATTCATCCTCGAATGACAGTTCATTCAACTCGAAGCGTGGTTTAATCACACGCTTTGGAATAGTCACGGTTGCACCTGTTGCTAACCGGACTGACAACATACTTCGTGGGGTTTGTACCTCCACGAAGCTCAACAGCGTTAGACTCTGATTTCTAACGAAGTTGTTTGACGCTCCTGTGTCAAACAAAGCTCGCATGGTGACATCGCTCCCGTGAGGCTTAACCTACAGGGTGATAAGAGGCTTACCATCACCCTGCACCTTTTGACAGGACATAGTCCCGTCTGGGGCTATTACCCTCACATGCCCTATGTCGGCATGTGGGATAACATTCCCAGTAGAGCGCCCCGCCCCTACTGGCTATTCTCGTTTTTTGCACCAACAGGGTGATGTCCCTGTTGGTGTCGCCGTGCAGCGGACGATTCCGTCTCCTGACTGCGTGTCACCGGACGCGGTGCCATACACTCATGGGCAAAATGCCCCATTTTCGCGCATCTATTGCAGCGAATATTCTTCTTAAATTTCGGTTGCTTCGTATTCGAAGCAACCGCAACCGATAGGTCCATCGGCTCTGGACCTCCACCGCCCATGCTCTGGCGCGGGTGGCTGTTTCTTGAGACGAAGTGTGAGCTTCGTCTTCCTGACTGCTGATTGTTGACATGCCGTTGCGGCATGTCAAAAGCGAAGGGCTGTTGAGCCCTTCGGCTGTACCCAGCATGCGATGACGCTGATCGCACGCTGAACTCCTCACGGATGCTCATGTCAATGGCATCCCTTAGAGTATCTGGCGGGTGCCGGTAGAGACTCTATTTGACGGGACCATCATTGAGTCCCTTCATGAAGCCAGTGACCTGCATAGCAGGGGGAACCGGCTCATACACAATATTTGACAGCAAATATTGCGTCTTCTGAGCGTAAGCGTGGAGGTCAAGCTTACCTTGCCGGAGTTCCATAAACTCCTGCCGACTACTTAGCTCCATTTCTGGAGCTTCAAAGTTGAGCTTTAGCTCAGCTTTAAATTCCTTATAAGTAAGGAACGCAGAGTCATCAGTGGCTCTGCGACTCATCGCCCATGCCCTGGCTCTGCCGACTAGACATGTTGTGGCGAAGTACGCCTGTTGACGTTCGTCAACAATATTTTGCGCAGAGATGGCATCTTCCACCTCTGCGAACCATCTACGAAGGGGCTCACCCCCTTCGCCGGTAAAGGGCGGTACTCGCGCCTTTACTACTTCAACGCTATGCGTTGCAGGTGCAGTTGCGGTCCGCGCTGCCTCTGGCGCGGGCCGTACTGGATTTTCTAGGTGGTTTAGCCTAAAGCGGTTCACCACCTGTACCACTTCCTCCGGGGACTTACTCTTGAGGAAGGTAATGATGTCCGTCCCCATAGACCGAACCATTTCCACCGTCGCGCCTTTACTACGCGACGAGAAGTGAGTGAAGTGTTTCGTCACCACTTCCAGCGTTCTCTCTCGCTCGGCAGGCGTCATGTCTCGCGACGTGATGCCGAGCGGCTCTTAATCTTCGCTCCGCTAGTTGACTAGCGGAACGGAACTGTGGTCGTTAAGACGGACCACAAAGTGCTACCAGGTGTAACAGGACTGATCCTGTTACAGGCTTACACTGTAATTGTGAGGAAGCGCGCAATACAATTAGGGCAGGATTAGTTGATAACAACTAATCCTATAGTAAAAAGTAAATATAATATTAACTTGAGTCTAAGAACGCAAAATTAAGAGTGTTTATTTAATGGGTGGTTTAGAGGCTAATAGTATAGTAACTCTCTAATTAATATAATAATATCATTAACTGTACTATTAGTTAACCTGCAAGATTCGGTATTTATACCGAATCGACTTTCCTTCGTAGATTATAATAACTTATAATCTCTTATTTAAATTTCAGACAACGCGTCTGAAATTAAACTGTGATATTATAACTTGAATATAAATTATGAATGGCACCCCATTACAATCTAGATGTGTCACTAGGCACATAGTAAGGAGGTAATCACTTACTGATATGAAATCATCCACATACACCTCCCGATATTTTGCATATAACCAATGTCTGCAACTTCCTTGGTAATGAAATTGTGGTATTGTCACATCATCTTTTTTGTTAGACTAAACAAGTTATCCCTGCAAGTTCCATAACCGCCACCCCAACATTCGCGTAAGAAAACCACTAGAGACGCTGAATCTCGTAATAATAACGTGACAGCAAACAATACGTTTCTTGCATCCTCCGGGGTGATCGATTTGATTTGTCGTCTCATACCAATTTCTTTGTGTAACTCCAGTGATAGACTCTCACTAATGATAGTTCCCGGGTTGATAGTGCTCTTTTCGACTTCCTGACACCAATTCCTTTCCAATTCTGACATCCGCGTTATCACTCGCCTTGTCGTTGAGCTTTGCTTACATGCGCTGCGACACGCTAATGTGGTGGAGCGGCTGATCGAAGTTTTTGAGACTTAATCAGGCGGTACCACGGCGCCCAGACTGCCGACTAACGAAGGGGGTTCTCCGGATGTCTTCGACTGCTCGTGTTCTTGCTCACCTTGTGTACCCGACGGCTAGGCGTGGGTCGCTCCTCAGGTGGCGGGGACAGCGCACAGCGAATTCTTGGTGCAAGATTGAATTAACTAACTTGTGACGATACAACCGATGCGATCAGGCGTGATCAAGTGCGATCAGTAGTTAAACCAGGTCAATTAGCCGCGATCAGGCTTGATCAAGTTTGGGCTGATGCTAATAACCGACGATCAGCAGTATTCCGTCTTGATCGCAAGTGCGATCAGGCGGCAGTCCGATGCGATCAGGCGCTGAAACGATGTAGATCAGTGGTAATCAGGCTTGATCAGGCTTGTGCAGATTCTAATAGCCGTAGTTCAGTTGTGTTCGGTCTTGATCGCAAATGCTATCAGGCGTCTTGATCGCAAGTCGAGATCAGGTACTGAAACGAAGCCAATCGCTTGCGATCAGGTGCGATCAGGCTTTGGCTGACCTTAATAACCGTCGATCCACAATATTCTGTCTTGATCGCAGATGCGATCAGGTGTCTTGATCGCAAGTGCGATCAGGTACTGAAAGGCTCGATCAGGGGCTAAAAGCTGCTGCCCAGTCGTAATATACCTTGATCAGACTTGATCAAGCACCGGAAGTCGTTCAAGTAGCAGTTGGCGCGATTTGCGATCAGCGATCACGATCACGATTCGCGAAAAGTGTCGATCAGGTGTTGATCGGTAGGGGGGGTACTTGATCAGGCAGCGGAAGTCTTCACTGCCTGATCGCGGATCCTCTAAGCCGTCAAACAGCTAAGGAACGCCCAAATCAATGCGCTCCTAGCCTAGACTATATGAGGAATAGGTATTTATATTATAATCCACCTAGACTTCCCGTGGGGCGCTTAAAGCAGCCGAACTCTAGGGGCCAAACGTTAATTTCACGGGGAAGAGGTGAGAGCACTGCTCGATCACGTTCCCAAAACCAAAACCCTTTAAGCGAAGAACCGCAGACACTGCGGGCGGAGTTACGGGGTGAGTTCGCACGCTCTACGCCTACCGGTGGGCCAAAAATGCACTAATTGCTCCCGCCCGGGACGTAGAGGTGTTTGGTAGTAGAAGGGAGGCCCTAAGGTGCCGTCCCTGTAAACGATCGGCGCGATCGTACGCAAAAGGAGAACTTTATTAGCAATTAAACCCTTAGATCTACCCTGTTCCTACTTTCAACCAATCCGCATCGTCCATTCGGAACGCCTTCCGTCCATCAGTCGACCTGATTTTTCCGCTTGTTCCTCGTTTGTTCGCTGGTGTTCGCCGCGTACCTGTAAGTAATCAGCACATCTTCCGTGTCCCTTATATATCATGTCTATGTACACCACGGTGGTACGTACTACTGTACCCACCGTGGTACACATGGCGGTACCTAATTATGTACTACTGTATCCACTATCTGCGTCCACTATCAGGCCCCTAATCTAGGTCCTAATATTAGTCATAATATTAGGCCCCCTATGGGCCTAATAAAATGTCCAACATTAGGCCCTATTTTAGCCTAATTAAAAAGTCCGCTTTACGACACTAACTCTCGACACTCTGTTGCGAGCAAACCTTCCTTAAAAGTACAGCCTCGATACTCTTCTTTCTGCTGTACAACCGTCTTGAGTGTTTCTGTATTCATATCAGTCATCGGAGTAAGGTTGTTCATAACTTCCCCACACACTTCATCATAGTCCTGCACTGTGATTGTGGTGGGATTTATCACTTTGTAGATGCAATTATTCGCCTCTTCTGGCTCACTGAGATCTCGTCTATATGGTAGCTCATCTCCAGTAGTCACTGGCTTTTCTTTATTACCTTCGGAAAGACTTGAATTTGAGTCTTCCGTCAACTCTTTTAAATTTATGGCTGTGGGGTTGGTTAGTTTTGTCTCTCCATCATCGGGTAGAATGTTGTCAACTTGTTCTTCGCTTAGTGCTGGTACCACTAGTTTATCATCCACCGACCTTTGACCTTCGCAGGTTTCACCGGAGCTTGCTCTTCTATTTCTTGCAATGTACCTTCTCCTAGCTCCACAATTTTGCATATATTGATATCTTCAGCCGACATTCTTTGTAGTTCACATTGATTCAACACCAAATCTTCCGTCGTTTCTGATTCCCTTTCCACCCCTGGTGGCGTAGGAATAGGGTTGTTCGGAACTTTTTCACACACCTCTTCATAGGCGTGCGTTATGCTTGTAGGAAGGTCTACGTCTCCCGAGACGCACTTATTCTCCTCGTCTGGTACACCGAAATCTTTTCTATACGGTAGCTCATCTTCATTGGTCACGTACTCTTCTTCATTACCTCCACTAAGACTTAAATTTGGACCTTCCGTCGACACTATGAAATCTACGGCCATGGGGTTGTCTCGCTTTGATTCTCCATCATCGTTTAAGATTCTGTAAATTTGTCCCTCACTCAGTGCTGGTTCCAATGTGTTTTTTTCCAACATTTCCTGCTGTTCGGAGATTTCACCGGAGTTGGTCTCTTTTACTTCTTGCACTGTACCTGCAAGCTCCATATCTTTACACATATTGACATCTTCAGCACCCATCTTCTGTAATTTAAGTTGAGTCAACACAACATCTTGCGCACTTTCTGACTCTCCTTCTTCTCCTGATGATGCACTAGGGCTCTCTGGTATCGCATGATCTATAATACTTTGATCTTCCTCGACTTTCATAGAAACTTCCTGTTCCGACTGTGGACCTGGTCTTATAACGGCATGCTCGACGCTCTGTACACTATATTTTAATCGACGGAGTCTCTGCCTGATCCCGTCATACGATCTCGGCGTATACTTAACTCCGCCCGTATTTAGTGTATCATGTAGCTTCTTCGCAATTAGTTTCACACCCATTTCTCCACATTCGATCGCTTCTTTCAGTATAAGATCCTCTTGTGGGGTCCACCTCCTACCACCTTTTCTGCATTCACTTCGGTTATCATCCACATCCGATATTATCCGGGATTTGCCCACATTCTCCTGGCGCAAGGCTCGTATCTTATTTTTTATAGATGATTTGGTGCGCATCTTATTAGCTTGCGGGAACTGTAGCGGATATAGCTCAGATATGTGAATGGCCGTGTTCTTCTGTTCCACTAGACTTGTTAACCACTTCACCTTTTCTTCAGTCCACTCATTATCTCGTTTTCGCTTAGATCTCAATCGCCTTAGCTTAATCTCAACACTAGCTTCGGTTCTCTTGGTCCATCCGTTTACTTAACATCGCTGATTGTATGAGTTAATTATCTCGGAAACTGACTTCGTCCATCCTTACTCCCACATTGTATACGTAACAACTCTTCTTTCTCACGGTTGGTCCATGCAGGAGGGTAATATATATGTGGAGAGTCTTGCTCAGTCGTAGGTTGTAGTGCGGAAATACTATGAGGGGAAGCTCCTGAGATGTCGGCCTCTTCGTAGTGCGGACATACTATGAGGGGAAGCTCCTGAGATGTCGGCCTCTTCCTCGTTGTGTTCTACTCTACTGGCTGGACCTCCTGACGCTTTCAGACTCAACAATGTGTGTACCATATCCACGTTATCCATCTTATACCGTTCCAATTGAATCTCTTGATGGCACTCCTAAAGTTAACTCCGAGACTAATGTGTCACTGAGTTAGCCCAGCACTGGTATAATATAAGCTTCTACTATTCGTCTGGTTGACCAAATCCGTGACGTTGGCTGTCGTGAACGCTCACGTCATAAACGAATCCTCGGCACTTTGTCGAGTCAAACACTGTGATTTATTTGTATACTCACCTTGCAGACCGATCACACTCTGGGATTTACTGTCGTGAACGGTCATGTCGTAAACGATCATGTCGTGGACGACCAAATATCACGTGATTGGCCAAAGACCATCCAATCAGGTGCGAACATATATCTGCATACTGTTCCAGGTCTGTCGTGGACGAACATGTCGTGGACGAACACATATCACGTGATTGGCCAAAGACGATCCAATCAGGTGCGAACATATATCTGCATACTGTTCCAGGTCTGTCGTGGACGAACACATATCACGTGATTGGTCCAAGACCATCCAATCAGGTGCGACCATATATCTGCATACTTTTCCAGGTCTGTCGTGGACGAACATGTCGTGGCCGAGCACATATCACGTGATTGGCCAAAGACCATCCAATCAGGTGCGGACATATATCTGCATACTATTCCAGGTCTGTCGTGGACGAGCACGTCGTGGACGAACACATATCACGTGATTGGCCAAAGACCATTCAATCAGATGCGACCACATATCTGCATACTGTTCCAGGTCTGTCGTGGACAAACATGTCGTGGACGAACACATATCACGTTATTGGTCCAAGACCATCCAATCAGGTGCGACCATATCTGCATACTTTTCCAGGTCTGTCGTGGACGAGTCTGTCGTGGACGAACATATATCACGTGATTGGCCAAAGACCATCCAATCAAGTGCGACCACATATCTGCATACTGTTCCAGGTCTGTCGTGGACGAACATGTCGTGGACGAACACATATCACGTGATTGGCCAAAGACGATCCAATCAGGTGCGAACATATATCTGCACACTATTCCAGGTCTGTCGTGGACGAACATGTCGTGGACGAACCCATATCATGTGATTTGTCAAAGACCATCCAATTGAAAATCCCATTATAATTTCATCCAAAATCAGATTGCCATGCTTAGCCTCCACAGGTGCTCCGCGTGTCCTCAAACTTCCCCATGTCTACTCCGAACTCCAGCAACTTGTCATATATGGCTCCATCCGGTAAGTGCCCTACCAACCATAGCACTTAATCTTTTCTTTTTCCCTTGATGTGTATCACTCTTCTCAGTGTAACAGGTGGTTCTCTCGCTTCATTACACTGCTGAGGGCGAGTTTACACATTCGGCTCCTGCCCCATCATACTGAAATTCAGCTGTTACTGCTTAAGCTCAATCGTCGTTTTTATTCTGTGTCTCTCGTGGTTGTTATGCAGGTTTCACACCGATAATACCCCAACTAGGTGTTTCTTCGCATAACCACCATCAACACTCAGGTTTACTACCCCTGTGGCTTGCTTATTTTTTCTTCTCACCTTGTGCCTCTCAGTACAGGTTTTTCACTTGTTGAACCTCATTGGGTATCTCTTCGTACGGTATTCGTTGACGCACAAGCATAGTCATATCATGTTGTGTTAGATGTACAGGTTTTGCACCTTTTGGACCGTGATAGGTATCTCTTTGTATCATCTTGTTGCCGCCGTACAGGTTTTCACCCTTAGGACCTCGTGAGGTATCCCTTCGTACGATCTTGCGCTGGTTTGTCGTGACTTTGTCTTGTTTTATGTTAGATGTACAGGTTTTTCACCCTTTGGACCGTGATAGGTATCTCTTCGTATCATCTTGTTACCGCCGTACAGGTTTTGCACCCTTAGGACCTCGTGAGGTATCTCTTCGTACGATCTTGCGCTGGTTTATTATTGTTCTGTCTTGTTATGTGAGAGAGGTACAGGTTTTTTCACCTCTTTGGCCTTGACAGGCATCTCTTCGCACGATCGCCACATCATTTTCATTATTTAGCTGTGTAGCTCCAGTCAACATAGCTAATCACGTAATGTATCCACATATTCCAACATCTTCCAATTATATTCAAACATGCGTCTTTCTTTTATTCTTTGTTTGTATTTGCTTCTTCTGATTTTCCCTTAATGCAACCATCTCGGGTCCGCATTCTACTCATCACAACCAACATGGGTCCGTGATAGGGATGTGCTACATCTTCTGGGGTATCGTTTTCCTGTTTGTTTTGATTTCTTGTTATCTTCTTGTTATCTTTTCCGTCGTCTTTCATCTTCGCTCTTCCCCTCGGTTGAGGCTTCTACACTTCCCCTTCAGTGATGTCCTCTTCTGCCGTCTGAGCTGCGTAATGCCGATTCTCCCAAGCTCGCTGCGCATCAAACTCATACAAGAGTATGGTACAAGAAAGGTTGTCTTCGGGCTCCGACGTCATCTCCTCGGTATCCTTCCACTTGACAAGGTATTCCTTCACCCAACGCCCGTTTCTTGTCCGCTCTTTCACTCGACAATCCACGATACGTTCCACTTCCCATTCATCGTCTCTGCCAGGTTCATACCAGGAATCTTCCGGAAGTAATGCTTCATCTAACTCTAACGCATCCTTGGTTTGAATCTTTTCACGGGGCCTTCTCATCTTGCTGATATAAGGCTTCAGCCTAGCAATATGCACTAACGGGAATATCCGACTCTCAGTTGTTGGTATCAACAATCGATATACCATATCATTGACTCGTTCGTCCACCACGTATGGGCCATGCCACAAGTGAGCCAACTTTCTCACCAACCCTGGCTTGACCAAATCGTGATACATCCAGACTAACTCTCCAGGCGGTAAGCGGTTTTTGTAGTCGACCATAGCTTTGACTCGACTTTCTCGTTATGATGTTGGGATCTTTATTTACTCACTTGTTCCCGAATGATGGCTGCCTGCGCTTGAGCTTCCATGTGCTTTTTATTCATAGCTGTTCTCCAATCCAGTGCATCTTTTTCCGTGACAGACTGATCCTTTGGTGGTAAAATTGCTTCCATCGTGGTTCGGGGTTCCCATCCATGTATCAAATAGAACGGAGTTTGATGATTTTGTAAATCCACTGAAGTGTTTAATGAAAACTCCAATGGCGCTACATATTCATCCCAGTCTCTTTGTTCTGGGTCCGTTATATAGAACTTTATTGCCTTGATCACTGTCTGCACCGATCTCTCCTGTTTGCCGTTGGCTTGCGGTCGATATGCCAATGTAGGTCTTTGTTTCTGCTTCAACATTCGATTAAATCTCCTGAACACCGAGCTCATAAACATTGGGTATCGGTCATGCCTTAGCGTTTTTTGCGCTCCAAATCTCTTGTATACTCCCACCATGTACGCTTCTGCCACATCCTGGGCTGTAGTGATGCTCATTGGGATAAGGATCACATACCCAGAAAACAAACAGATATAGCACAATAGAGCTTCATGACCCATAGTGGTCTGTGGCAGAGGTAATGCAAAATCCATGGCCAGAATCTGAAAAGGTCTTGATGCCACAATATTTCCACTAGTACTCCCCTGGTATTTTGGCTTTCCTTTAGCCGTGTCACAATCTTCACACGCTTCAATATAATTTTCGATATGGGCATACAATCCTCTCCAATAATACTTAGACCTCAAACGAGCATAGACTTTTCCAACCCCTTGATGCGCCCCACTACCAATCTCAACATGGTAGGCATGTAACACATCCTCTTGCAATATAGATGGTACGACCAATCTCCACACTTGGTCTTCGGTTCTGCTTCGTATGCAGGAGACGTAATATAGAACATTTTTACTGTCCAATACATACATCATCGCATGCCGAGCTACCCTTTTCCATTCTCTGGCGGAATTTATCTTGTCATCTTCTCCTTTCAGATACGCTATAACCTTCCCACACCAATCTTCTTCATTCTGAGCCGCTGTCATTCGCTCAAGTCTAGTGGCGGGCGCCGTTTCATAGGGTCCTCTTCTGCACCTTCTCGGCTTTGTTTAGCTTCAACAGTACCGTCTTTTGCAGAGTGAATCTCTTCTTCTATGTCCGCCCCTTGTTCTACGGTCTCACTTCCTTGGTATTGACGATGTCCTTTCTTCAGTTTACCCATGCTGCGAGTGAATACGAATACTTGTGGTGGCTGATGTCCACCATCCCCCCATACACTGAGTTCCGTGGTATCCACTTGCGCCTCATCACTTGGATTACCACCACCTCTGTCAGACGGCTTAATAATCGTCTCCGGGATGTCCTCACTTTTATCCCTTTCTGGGGGACCATCTGCGTTCGCATACAACAACTCTGGTAATCGATTCAAAATTTTCAGGTCCGTCATTTGTTGATCACTTGTAATTTTCCCTGATCGTTGTTCTTTCATTGTGCACTGCGTGAGGAAGTCTGCCGCTTGGTTATACTTGCGTGCCACATGTACTAAACTAATCGCCTCAAAAGTTTCAACCAGCGAGTGCACTCTATTTAGCCAGACCAATAACGAGGCATGGTTACAGCGTAAATCTCCATTAACTTGTCCAATCACCAATCTCGAATCCCCACACACTATTGCCTTGTTTATATGGTATGCTTGCGCAAGCTGTAATGCACCGATCAACCCATGATATTCACTATCATTCACTGTGAGGTTATCTTGTATACCGTATTCAGCCGCTATCACCTCCCAGGTGGGTAACTCCCATACTATCATGCCAAACGTGCCTTTGGGATTATTTTTCATCCGTACTGCACCATCAAACGACAAGACATATCCAGTACTTTGGCGACGCAATCCTGGAATTGGTCTAATAATAGGCGAGTCCTTCAGTGTCTTTAGTGGAGCAATGTCTTTTAATACTTCATTCATTCTTTCCACTGGCACAATTGATGTGGCCAATAATGCGGGAAGGCCAACACCTTCATGGTCCATTCTAATAATCTCTAACGACTATGGGGATAACGTCACCGTCCATTTAACTCCTCTCCCAGTTAAACTTTTGGACGTGAATAAGAATTGCATCGTGGAATACCTTGAGTATACTGTTAAATGCTGTCCAAAAAAAATATGACTAGCGTCATGTAACGTCATCAGAAAAGCTAGCACCTCCTGTTCAGCTCCTGTATATCGCGTCTCCGCATCTTTGAACACTTTACTGACATATCTTACTGGGTGCAAGATCCCATCGTGCTCTTGACACACTGTTGCTCCAATTGCCCACGTATTAGTGTATATAATTACACTTAATGGTTTCGCACGCTCGATATGTCGTAGCAACGGTGCGTGCACAAGCCGATCCTTCAACAATGCAAAAGACTTCTCAGCGTGTTCCAATTGAGTTCCATCCCTTAACTGCAGGTCTGTCAATTCATATATTGATGCCGCTAACGTCGCGAAGTTGTCGATAAACCTAAGATAATAAATCAGACTGACAGTAAATCTCTGAACCCCCTTTAATATCTGTGGAAATGCCATATTAATAATTGATTCCAAGTTTCGTGGGGACGCTTCAATTCCCTTTGCATATATGCGATGACTCAGAAACTCTACAGTGTGCTTCCCAAATGCACTCTTGGGTAGAATTATGGTGACTCTCCAATACTTGAACGACTAAAAAGGTTCCTAAGAATTAAACACAGTGTATCCCAATTACTTGCACCGAACGTAATGTCATCAATGTATGAGCGCCTCCCAATGATAGGTCGCTCCTAATTTTCCACCACTTGGCCATTATGAAACACATCTTGTGACAGGGGTACGTCCGTCTACAAAACATATGTGGCATCATCATCGATATCCATAGTGGTATCATCGTTCATGATCTTGCACATCAACCCCATCTGTTGTGAGCGTCGGACCATTGTCCACAAGGCATTGTCCACTATACGTTGATATATTTGCGGCGCATTATTTAATCCTTGTGGCATTCGAAGCCACTCAAAGTGTCCTAGCGGGCAAATGAAAGCGGTAATTAACCGAGCCCTTTTTGTCATAGGTATAGCCCAATACCACTCGCGTTATCCATCGAACATAGCCATTTAACTCCTTCAAAGTTATCTAGCAAATCATCTATCAAAGGTATGGCATACACCATCAGTCTCGTCTTTTGATTCACATCTCGATAATCAATGCAAAATCGTATGTCTGTTTTATTTTTCTTTAACACGATCACTATTGGTGAGGCCCAAGCTGACTCCGAATATTTAATTAATCCTGGTTGAAACAGGTCTCGTATTAACTCGTACAACTTTGGTAGGAGATGCGCTGGTACCTTGCGCGCTTTCTGAGCTATAGGCGAAGTGTCTCCAACATCCACATCGTAAACCACACCCTTGGTCGGTGGTGGCAGCGCATTACCAGAGCTTATGAATCCATCAGCATACTTGTATAGCGATGATCGTAACTGGTCCTCTTGTTCCTTGGTGGTAATCCCAGGCTCTCCTATGTCCGCGTTTGCCATATCAGGTGGCGTTATCGGCCCCTGTTCCACTTCAGGTATAAGCGACAACTGTTCTTCCATAGCTTCAGCCGAAATTTCCACCCCTTCATGCAGGTAAACCTCACTTTCCAACTTGGTCTGATCTACCTTCAATGGGTCTATAGCATCCATCACATATACTGCGGGGGGTTTATCTCCGACCATCTGTACCACATGTACACTGGTCCAATTAATTATCATACCAGCACTCCCCATAATTCGCTCATGTACTTGCACATATTCCTTGGAGATTCGATCTTCCTGAGTAATCAACGGTAGTGGATTTTCATTGGGAATCTGACAACACTTATTCTCCATATTCATAATTACTCCCGCCTTCACCAGAAAATCTGTTCCAAGTATCGCTAAAGCTTGCGAATCAATGTTGGCCACCCACATCTCACAATTAAAAATAACAGATGGGCCCATCCGAACCTTGACAGTGGCCAAACCAATTGCACCAATGGTACTTTCCGTTACGCCACAAAAACTAGTCGGGGTATCAAATATCCGGACTGCTATATGTAACATCTTCGCCACATTGGTATGCAATAATGAAATGTTCGCGCCAGAATCCAACATTAACGGCAGTTCCAAATTATCAATTGCCCCTCTGACATATACTTGAGTTGCCGACTGCGTCGTCTCGGTCAATTGTTGCCATCCTTCCCGTTCTCCCTCTCTTTTATCCACCAGCGTGACGTAAGCCGAGACATCTGTTGTTTCGGTAGTCGCTGATGCGTCTTCTTTCTCTTCTTCTTTTTCTTCAAATGTAATGTTTCTTCGTTTTTTCTTGTAATTTCTTCTTTTCTTGATCCTCGTCTATTGTGAGTGATCCTTCCATGCAAAATGTATCGTTTTTCTTGGTTTCTTTAATACTGAAGGGTGAACGCGGTGTTGCTCTCACATTGCTCGACAATGCCCCCCCCCCTTTTCTATCGACAGTGGTCGCAACGCACTGTGGGGTTAGGCATTTAACTTTGCGGCCACTTGATCCTGGGTTAGTTCTCCAAAATTCAGCTTGCTCCGCATCTTGGCCGTCTCTTCGATGAACTTCCGACAATACTTCACATCATGGCCGACTGCTTTGCAATGCTCACACGTTTGCAATTTCCAACATTTGTCTTTATCATGTCCTCTTCGATTGCAATGTTCACATACCACGCCCCGTAATTGTTATTATGCGCACTCGTTCGCGCACCTTTGTCATCATAATTAGAGCGTGACCGCTGCATGGTATGTACTTCTACGCCCATCACGTGTACACTGGGTTGCGCATCCTCATATACCACTTCGGTACTCTTGCGTGCAGTCATTTTCTTCCCTGGCCTGGTCAGGCGTGCCTCATGCTTCGTCAACACCCTTTCCCATTCCTCAATATTATTGAATGTCATATGCTGGTATTGCATTTGTATGACACGATCATGAATGGTTTCAAAGAATTGCTGGATGTGCTCCTCCAACAATGAGGCGTTATCGACATCCCTGAAATCCATTCCAGCTCATAACGCCGCGGCATTCAGCCGGTATAGATAACTGGCCGCTAATTCGTCTTGTTTCTGGGTCAATTTTGAATACAGGACCCTAGGTGACACTTTGTCCACACAAAACTTCCGTTGAAATAAATCTATCACCGCATTCCAATCATACTTCACGGTATCCGCCAATTGTTCATACCACCAAGACGCCGTGTTCGTCAAACTATCCACAAACACTCCTAGCCGTTGATCGTCATCCCAACGTGAAATGTTTGCCACATGGAAAAATCTTGTTACCCATTCCCTTGCACTCCCCGCGTCTTGTCTATTCCCAAAAAATGTCTTGATCTCTGTATTCTGAATGATAGCTGTAACGGGGTTACATTCGTGTCACACTGAGTGTTGGTGTACATGAGTACACCACGGTTGAGGCCAGTATTGGCCGGGTTGAAAGGTTTCGAACCTTTGGTTATTTTAACCAATCAGGGCATGGGCCCTTGGTGTGGTGGTGTGTCAGCCATCCACGTGTCAGTATCCAGGTGAGTACACTACATTTTAGCTAGGTACGAATTAGTAATATTCTACTTAGTGTTACATATAGTTTATATTAGTTTAAATAATTACATATTAAATATATATTCAGTTTACAAAAATACTTAAGACTGCCAGGCGCGCGACCACGCCCGGTCGCGCGCGCAGTGAGTGCCGTAGGTAAGAGGGATCCCTCCCTTTAGCTACACCCTTAGTAAGGGAACCTTGCCGTTAAGGCATTAGAGGAGATAGGCGCGCGACCACGCCCGGGCGCGCGCGCAGTGAGTATTGTAGCCTAAGGGAGTTCTCCCTTACGCTACCTCCCTTTATAAGGGAAGTCTTGTTACAAGGGGTTAGCGAAAGCTACCTGTAAACCACCCCGGGAATCTTGGCCCCGAGTAGGAGAGCTCTACTAAGCCCTTTTTAAGGGCGTATCGGCTAAGTAGCGGCGAACGCCGCTTAAAGGAAAGTCTTCCTCTGTGCGCTAGCCGCACCGTGCGTGTACGCACCCGGCTACATCTGGTAGCACTTGTAGTAAATCCAACACCTGTGTTGGTGATCAACATCCTCTGCAAGGGATGGATCAGGACGATTAGGGTAAGCTAACCCCCGTCCAACAGGAAGCCTTTAAAAGACTGTTACCCATATTGGATGAGGATGGCATGCGCCATCTAGTGTAGCAGGGCCTCGATGCCGTGCGTGAAAGGGTGAATGCCCTTATCGCCCATGGGGCGAGTCTTCGCGGGGGTTATCCCGCGTCTACGGGGGTGCGCCCTCCGATGTCCTTTAAGAGAAAGGAATCCACCGGCGAGAAAGGTGAAAACCTTTATGTGTGGCTTCGAGAGGTTGAAACCGCATACGCCACCGCGAACGTGATCGAGGATCACCTGCCAGTGGTACTTGCACTGACCCATCTCACGGGCAAAGCCCGTACATGGGCGTTTACGTGTTAGGATTCGGTCACGACCGTGTTCCCGAACTGGGGAGTCCTTAAGCGAAAGCTTATGGACAGGTATGCAACTCCTGATATGGTTCTCCAGAATCATCTGGCGTTTTTGAGGTGCCGTCAGGGCACTAGGGACTTGGAGACATATGTCCAAGGACTGAAGACCCTGTTGTCAGGGATGTACGCGAAAGCGTATTCGGACGATGTGTCCATCCCCTTCTTCATGGGAGGCCTGAAAGAAGGGCCAGTACGTTTGGAACTGTTCCGATGTCGACCCCAATCCCAGGGTGAGGCGTTTAAGATGGCGTTTAACGCCAAGAAGAACTTTCGTTCCTCTAAGGTGGGTCCTGAACCCATGGACCTGAGTCAGGTCGAAGTGGAGGGGAAACCTTCCGCTAAGAGTCACTCTGACTCTTTTTCGAAGAGCTTCGGGGCGGAGCTCTTAGCTATGTTTCAGCAGCGTGGGCCGCTAAGGTGCTTCCTATGTGGAAGCGTGGATCATCTGCGGAACAGATGTATACAAAATACCCAGCGAGGTAGTCGCTGGAAGGGGCCGAGGGCGGCAAAAGGGCCCTCGCCAAGCCGTCGGGAAACAGCGGCTCCCAATAGGTTCGGGGCGCCTTACAGGGGGACCCCTCAGTGCTGTTAATCCCCAGGGTAGGGGACGACAGCACAAATCCCCGAGGGAAGCGGTGCTTTCTAGCACCGAGTTGGTGTACCAGCCAGGTTTGCTGGTAGTCCTTGCGGACGTGAAAGGCTTTGATAAGCCTTGGAGAGTCTTGATAGACTCTGGAGCGTCTGACAATTATGTCAGACGAGCTTCTGTGGAGAAGAGTCGGCTGTATGCCGAGGCCCTAGAGGGACGTTCTCGTGACGTTGTCACGGCCCGTCTAGCGACGGGCGTATAGGTTTCTGTACCCAAGGTCCCGATTGACCTTAAGCTGAAGTTGGCAAACTTCGATAGCTAAGAACGTTGCCTGAGTCCTGGATTTGGACTCATTCTGGGCATGAAGTGGCTGGAACGCCACGAGCCATGGATATACTGGAAGTCTAAGCTCATTGGCTCAACGCACCCGGATCGGGTGAAGCATTGGCGAGTCATGAACCCACCTTTGCTCGATCGCAAAAGCGATTCTGGCGTGAGATTCCAGAGATTGGGATGTCTGAAATGATCATTCCCAATGGCGTTAAGGAAGAGTTCCTTAACGAGGGGGATTCGGCGGTTAATCCCCACGCCGTGAACGGCGAGACTAGTGAGTTACCTGTGGTAACTCCAGTGGTAGGGGTAGATACCCCTGTGGTTAAGCGCGAGGCGCTTCCACGAAAAGAGACCCGTAGTTCGTCTCTTTTGCACGTCGGAAATGATCCCGACCACGCCGGTATAGACGAGACTGGTGAGTTACCTGTGGTAACTCCAGTGGTAGGGGTAGAGACCCCTGTGGTTAAGCGCGAGGCGCTTCCAAGCGAAGAGACCCGAAGTTTGTCTCTTTCGCACGTCGGAAATGATTCCGACTACGCCGTTATAGGTGAGACCGGCGAGTCACCGGTGGTAGAGGTAGAGACCTCTGTGGATAGGCGCGTGGCGCTTCCAATAGATGGGGCAATTGACTCCCCCCATCTGGGTCTCGGGATGAGTCCCAAGGCCAGTAGTCAGCAGTCCTATCGGATGCTGAATAGTGTGACAGGTATTGTCACCTAAGGCGTAAGCCTTGAACGGTTGCCTGGGGTAGGCGAACTGTTGTCGTTGGAGGAGATGGCCTTCAACAAGTTTGAGACTGCTGTAAAAGCAGATGAAATCGACGAGGTTGTCATATTGCGTCCGGAAGAGGAGTTGAACTCCTCATCCATGATGGACGAGTCAGTTTTGGTGAAAACCAAACAATGAACCAGCGATTTTAATCGCTTGGTGACCCAACTCTTCCGCCCTCATAGAAAGTACGCTCAGACGTACTTCGACGATATATTCGTTCATAGTCGTGCGGAAGGCGACTTGTCAGATATTCAGACGCACCTGATACCTTTGAGCGGAGCTCGAATAAATGCGAGAGCATCAGTTATATGCAAACGCATCCAAATGTATCTTTGGTGCTGAGGAAATTCCTTTCCTCGGATGCTTCATCGGTAAGGATGGTGTGCGGGCGGATCCCGCGAAGGTGAAATCCATTGTGGAGTGGCCTTCGCCTGTAAATCTTAGAGATTTACGGAAGTGGCTTGGATTATCCAATTATCTCCACAAATACAGCGAGAACTACGCTGAAATGGCGAAGCCATTAACCGACCTTCTTAAGAAGGATGTTGATTGGTGTTGGGAAACCAAACACCAAAACGCTTTTGAAGAGGTAAAGGGTAGCTTGTTAAAAGCTCCCGTTCTTGCTCTCCCAGATTCTGGGAAACCATTTAGTGTCGTCTGCGACGCCTCCGATTTCGCAATAGGATGTGCTTTGTTACAAGCAGACGATGCAGGAAGGGAACGCGTCATTGCGTTCGAGGCGAGGCAGCTTAAAGCTGCGGAACGGAATTATCCCGTTCATGACAAGGAGCTACTTGCAATGAAGTATGCTCTTGTCAAATTTAGGGTTCAACTACTCGGCTCAAAGCCGTTCGTGGTTTATACTGACCACGCGTCCTTACGGACAGCGACAAAGTCGCCTCATCTATCGCAACGGATGGCCCGTTGGCTCTCCTTCTTTGCGGAGTACAACTTTGAGGTTAAGTATAAACCTGGCAAGCAAAACGTGCTTGCAGACGCGTTGTCGCGTCGTCCCGATTACGAGCTCGCTCACGCGACATTCCTCACCAAGTCTGTGGTGGATCTCATACGCCAGGCGTATGATAAAGACCCAAAATGTAAGGCGCTTATCCGTGGGTTAGGTGAAAAGGGTCTTGGCTCGTCTGAGCCAACCCTGTCAAGTCGAGCTAGAGCTCGTTTACACCGTTACAGGTACTGTGACGGTCTGCTATTTTATAGCACGAGCGCGGAGGACACTCCTCGGGTGGTAGTTCCTCATAATGAGGAACTGAAGTATAGAGTCCTCTTGAGGCACATGAAGCCCCTACCGGGGGTCATTTAGGTCGGGATAAGACCTACAGCGCTTTAAGCGCTTTGTATTGGTGGCCCAATATGCATAAGTGGGTCGGTGCGTATATACGCACCTGTGAGACGTGTCAGAGGGTTAAACCCTCTGCAAGTTCAGCTGCGCCTTTGGCGAGCTTATCGGTTCCAACGGAATGTTGGAATCCATTAGCATGGATTTTATCTTCGGTTTTCCGAAGTATAAGGCCGGGAACACCGGCATATTGGTCTTTGTAGACAGTTCGAGCAAGATGGCTCACCTGGCGGCGGTGCCAGAGTCCATAGATGGACAAGGAACAGCAAAAGTGTTCCTAGACCGTGTCTTTCGACAGCATGGTCCACCCTATTCCGTTGTGTCGGATCGGATCCCCGTTTTACGGGACAATTCTGGGGAGCGTTGTTTAAGGTGCTAGGCAACAAGCTCCTCATGTCCACTGCGGATGATCCGCAGACGGACGGTCAGACGGAACGCGTTCATCGCGTTGTGGAGGATATTCTCCGGAGTTTATGTCCGGATTCTCCAAAGAGTTGGAGTGAGATGCTCCCGATGGTTGAATTTGCTATCAACAATTAGGTACATGCATCTACGGGGTTTACCCCGTTTTACGTGAACGGATTGGTGAATCCGAGGGTTCCGTTAACGCCACGTGTGTGTGGCCCAGGGATTGAGGGGGGGAGGATTCCCCGATGTCAGCCCTGTATCTGTGCGAAAGCACATCGATAAGTTTTTATCGACGCGCCTTAGTGTCTTACGACACGTCTGAGATGCCATGGCGGAAAGCCAAGACAAGCAGAAGGAGCAAGCTGACCGAAAGGGACGGCGTAACAAAAAGGTATACAAAGTAGGAGAAAGTGTTTTATTAAACGCTAAAAATCTTCCTACACATGTAGTTTCAAATGTGTTGCGCAATAAACTGCGCCCCAGGTTTGTGGGGCCCTTTAAGGTGTTAGCCCGAAAGGGCTTGTCGTACACCTTAGACATCCCGAAGGCGATGCGTACGCATCCAACCTTTTATGTGGGTATGCTTAAGCCATACCAGAACCCGGAGGCGGGTCCCCTCGCGGAGGAGGGTGAGAAACCGGATAGCCGAAAGGCGCAACAGGTCGGAACATCTCCGACAGGGTTAATATACGACCCTGAAGCTCCGCAACGAGAGTCTCGAGAGAAGCAAGCCGCTCTCGAGGCGTTCATTCGCACTCCCCTCGTTGCGCAGTTCCTCCTGAGCATCTTGGATGCGAAGGCTGTTTCGATCACAGTGCTCGTGGAAGTCACGCCGCAAGAGTGCGACCCCCTCCTCCAGTGCTCGATAAGGAGGGTACTCCACATTATCATGTGGAACGCCTGATGGTACGACGCCATCACCGGGGTGAGACCCAGTACCTGGTGAAGTGGAAAGGGTATCCACATTCCCAAAACTCGTGGGCGTACGAGACTCCCCTGCGGCAGGATTGCCGTGACGTCGTTGACGCTTTCGATCGGGAGAATCCCACTGAGAGTCAACGACCAAAGGGGCTGAAGAAGCCCCTTCACTCCCAATAGCTGGGAGTTCGCCGGATGCAGATGCTGTGCTTGCATTGCTCTCCCGCACCACCTCGAGAGCAGAGCGCGTATAATAGGAGGCAGGCAATTGCCCTTGCGCTTTGGCCTGAGCATAGGCCAAGCGTAGCGCTCTCTCTCTACCCGAACGTCGTGTTCGGAAAAGCTGTTGTACAGCGCATCGAAACTGGGGAGGTGTTTCTCCCTTTCCGCCCAGGCGCGGAACGCCTGTTCTGCGTCTTCGACGCTTTCGTCCCTCAGGAGAACAAGGGGAATCTCACGGAGAACATCCACGGGGCACCTCGCGCCTGTTTCCCGAGGCGCGTCCGGTAGGCCTTAACGGAATAATTTTTGGGCGTTAGTAGTCGGGCCCGAAGTTGGTTACGATGCGCAATTTCGCGCGAGAGTATAGCCGCTGGTCCAGGGGTATAAGAGGCCAAGCCCCTCTTGACCGCGTTCTTAGCCCTCTTTTGAGGGTAGCGAGGTCCCTTACGTGCCCGTCCGGCACGTCGGGCCTCTTGAACCAAGGACGGTTCATTGGTGGTGGTTGCCTGTGGCAACCTGGAGGTATCACCCCTAGCGGGTAACTGTGGCTCACGAGTTAGTGCGTTCTCCCCACGCGTGGGGAATGGGTTGGATGCCTGATAGCGCCGTTCGGCGCTATCAACATGGCCAGCCGTTGGGGAGAGCCCCCCAAGGGCGTCCACTTCCGAGCCGTCGGAATAGTTTGCGTCCATAGCACCGCTGAGGGTGTACAATGGACAGCCAGAGGTACTGGCGTTGGAGTTCTCCAACAAAATTTTGTTTATTGCGTAAGCAATAGTCTTGATGGGGGAGGATGTAACGGGGTACATTCGTGTAACACTGAGTGTTGGTGTACATGAGTACACCACGGTTGAGGCCAATATTGGCCGGGTTGAAAGGTTTCGAACCTTTGGTTATTTTAACCAATCAGGGCATGGGCCCTTGGTGTGGTGGTGTGTCAGCCGTCCACGTGTCAGTACACAGGTGAGTACACTACATTTTAGCTAGGTACGAATAAGTAATATTCTACTTAGTGTTACATATAGTTTATATTAGTTTAAATAATTACATATTAAATATATATTCAGTTTACAAAAATACTTAAGACTGCCAGGCGCGCGACCACGCCCGGTCGCGCGCGCAGTGAGTGCCGTAGGTAAGAGGGATCCCTCCCTTTAGCTACACCCTTAGTAAGGGAACCTTGCCGTTAAGGCATTAGCGGATCTTCTTGCCGTTAAGGCATTAGTCTAGCTTCTTGCCGTTAAGGCATTAGCGGAGCTAGGCGCGCGACCACGCCCGGGCGCGCGCGCAGTGAGTATTGTAGCCTAAGGGATTTCTCCCTTACGATACCTCCCTTTATAAGGGAAGTCTTGTTACAAGGGGTTAGCGAAAGCTATCTGTAAACCACCCCGGGAATCTTGGCCCCGAGTAGGAGAGCTCTCTCCTACTAATCCATTTTTAAGGGCGTATAGGCTAAGTAGCGGCGAACGCCGCTTAAAGGAAAGTCTTTCTCTGTACGCTAGCCGCACCGTGCGTGTACGCACCCGGCTACAATAGCTGTGACAGGCTGACCTGATGATGCCCACGATTTTTGTCTTCCACTTGACATGCTGTGTCTTGATGGTTTCGGCGGGTTGGGATATGCCTTTCCGGAACCGCCGCTCTTCGATATGATGCACTAGTCGCCCCTCTCGTAGTAGCAGGCGTGCGACTAGCTGATAGAGATGCTGTAATTTTAGTTAACTCCTCCAAACTTAAGTGTCCGTCTTGCATCATTTGGACTAAATTTGCCACCACTGGGTCCTGTTGTTCCGACACTGGTCGTGGTGGTGACATGACCTCGTTCTCATCCGAGGAAAATTCCAACTTTTTCTGTACTCGACGGACATGCTTTGGTTTCCAATCCATAGCGTCCTCCAACTCATCTTCATTACACAACTCCTGCATGCCTGGTGGCTTAGACTCCTTCACTGGTGTGTGGGTGGTGTGTGCCACATTGTAGTAAGTTGGGCTGATGTCAGTAGCCTCTTTCCGGTACACCATCAAAGATGTTTCCCACTGATTCTCCGCTAGCAATAGTGACACCATCAAACCAATATCTTCTGCGGTACGATCCAGATTGAAGTCACATGCAGTGTCAAATTCTTCCCGTCGTAGAAATTCGTAGCCACAATTTCGAAGCAGCGTTTCTATAGCTTCAATTGATTCTTTCAGTCCTCCAAAGGAAGTAAGATCTTCTCTAACTCTAAAGTTAGGGGCAGCTCTTGCTACCTTGCGGATTTCATATAGCGAAAACCAACTACTTGAGTCCCTAGGTAACTTCAATACATGCCATTGTTACCGTGCCATTCTTGCACAGGCATCAGAGAAAGTGTATGTTCTATTAGGGTCGTCCTGAGCATGCTGTAAAGCAAAGACCAGCTCTTTCTCTCCCTCAGTAGACACTAAAGCCATTTTGTATATGTAATTGTATTAAGTCGACGTGAAGTCCCGGGTCGCGGCACCAGTTGTAGTGAAGGAACTTAAATTTTCGAGGTTTCCACTCAAAAGCAACACAAGCAAGCGATACAATACACCTCTCTAGCTTAAACTTCCCAGGCTCTTGATACTTACGTCCGAACCTTAATACAAAGTTACTGAAAATGGACACTTCCTGGTAACACTCAGGCTGCCCCTTAACTTAGGTAATCGCAGAGGATCTTTATCACGATTAAACACGCGTTCACTTAAAGGTATCCTCGGGTTGTACTTAGTTTTTTGTGTAGGTTTAGAGAGAAGGTTTTGTTGGGTGGAGGTCGAATGGTCACTAAGGGGGAAATTTGATTATATTAAAAGTATTAAGAAATCTTATATCTACCTCCAGTATCTGTTCACCCTGTTACTTTTTGGTTACTTCAGCACTGGCTTCAATACCGAAAACTCACTTCATGGCCGACTACGACACCGTATACTCTTTATGTATACTTTCCGTATACAATTCACCATAAACTTCAGACAGTTCACCACACAACCCTCTTCCAGGTCGCTCCGGCACGACTTCTGCGTTGGAGCCGATCGTTGTAGTAATTCCGGAAGAAGTCATCCGTCTCGCGAAAGCCTTTAGCGGTAGGGAGATAATGTGTCGACTCCCAGATCACCAGCGCGTGATGTTCGAGAAACGACCGGTACATTGTCTCGAAGTCGGCGAACCAGCCGACTGGGCGAAAAGAAAGGGGCGGAAACATGGTCATGAAAACGCTTCAGGGCATTGAGAATACAGCAGCTCCACTTCCGGTTGGGTGATTAAATGACTCGACCATGAATCAGCCGGAGGGGCGTGCACGGCAGCCGGGAACAACCATCCTGCGTGGCGGGTCAAGTAGTCAAAGACCACTTGGGCCTTGACGTTACGCAGATCAAACCCACCAAGCTGATCCGGAGTCCACGGCAGGATGTCGGCGTCACTGGCGTCATCAGATACTGCGATCAACGTCAGGAAATCACCCGTGCGCGGAAAAAGAGACCCGGCAGTGACTTGATCAGGTAGATCCTCGCTCTCGAACTCGCTAATTGTAGGAGTGGAAGGAATAGAAGCGATCGGGCCAGGAAATCCGCCTTCATCGTCCTGATCAGGACTTTGGGGATCATCGTCTTCCGTCTTCGCCTTCGAAATGGGAGAAAGGAGGCGTGGTCGCTTCAACCGAGAGGAGGATCGAGAACGCTGAGTACGCCTTTTAGTTGAAGGGGCGGCACGGATGATCGAGCCGTCAGAAGGGGCGGTAAGGCCAGCTGGCGGTGTAGCTTGATCAGAACCCACCGAAGGGGTGCGGATAGCTGGTGCGATCTGCATCCGCAACGACAACCGTCCAACTGAGACTGAAGGTCCGAGTGAAACGAGCGCAACTGTGCGACTTCTCCCTGAAACTCCTGCACTTAATGGCGCAACGTGTCAAGTTCTACGGAACCTTGATCGAAGCGGCATTGCATGGCGGAATGTTCGTTCTCCATCTGGGAATATGCGGCGTGCAGATCGCCCAGCTCAGTTTGGAGGTCAGACACTCCCTGATCAGATAGTTCCTGTGCCTGAGCCATGATGGCAGTATACTCGTCCATCTTCAGGCAATTGGATTTGTTTTTCTTTCGAAGGCGATTACACTGGTGTTTGCGCCTATCAACCTCGGCGGTGATCCTGAGCACCTGTTCGAACAAGCGCTGACTCCCACAAGCAGCCCGATCACGTTCTTCTTGTAACTTGGCTAGGCGCTGTTGAAGTTGATCCAGCTCCCGTGTTTGATCAGCGATGGTGTCTTCATGCACCGATCGCAGATACCTATCACGGGCATGACGGCCTTCCAGATCCCGGATCTGTGCGCGCTGATCGACCATGAGTTTTTCTTGATCGGCCATAGCGCTTTCTTCGGCATTCAACTTGGTCTGGGGATCATTAACTGTGGTGTCGACGAAATCACGCAATGGATGGAGCTGTTTGAAGGCGTCCCGCTTGATCGCCACATCTCGCTCCACCACGGCGCGTTTGGCACGAGCGAGCTGCTGCCGAAGCATCGTGACAGTGTCTTCACTCATCGCGAGAGAGTCAGATAACGTGGCGATCTGATCATCACGCACGTGTAGGGCCTCTTGCAAGCTGTAAGCTTGATTGATAGCAGCGATCGCCTGATCATCTGCGGCCCAATCCAGGGCAGGAGTGTCGGTGGTGTTTTCCGGGGTGCCGTCCGTTATCGCTTGCATGATGGAAATGCAGGAATGCCTGATCGAGACAGCTTTATCGCAGATGACACGGTTGGTGAAGGGTGATCTCTGGATCGCGAGGGGCGTACCACTAACTGTAACAGCCTGACAGAACGAGACCTGATCGGCGGGAGAAGGTACAGGCAGATTGATGGGTGATTATCACCTGGCCGATGACGTCATGGTGGACAAGCCGACCAACGGTAACATGATCCACGATATCAAACAGCATGATCGACCCTCGCCCCAACCGCTGTACGGCTGGGACGAGGATCAGGGGCGGCTGTCGTAAAGCGTGTTATAATTGGGCCCAATAACGGGCCTTATTATAGGGCCTAATTATAGGGCCTAATTTAGGGGGGCGATTACGGTCAAAATCGGTACGTAATCGTATAGGATTGTGGGTACCACGGCGTATACAGTTGCGTGTATAAACGTGGTGCACATAGTCAGGACAAAGACAGGGCATAGGAAGGTGGGAAGATTAAGTACAGGTACTCAGCGAACACCGACGAACAGCGACGGACGACAGACAAATCAGGTCTACTGGTCGACGGAGGACGCAGGAACGGGTAGTTCTGATTGGTGGATATTAGGAAATTGGTAGTTCTTAGGATTTAAGCAATAATAAAGTTCTCCTTTTGCGTTAAACCTCTTTGGACCCTACAGGGACGGCACCTTTGCGACTCCCTTATTAGTATACACCTCTACGTCCCGGGCGGGAGTACTTTGTGCATTTTTTCGCCCACCGGCAGACGTAGAGTGTTGAGAACTCACTCCGCAGCTCCGCCCGCTGTGTCAGCGGTTCTCAGTAAAGGTTTCTTGGTTTTGAGAGTGTGATTGGGCAGTGCTATCACCTCTCCACTTTTGGTTCGCGTTTGGCCCCTAGAGTTCGGCTGCTGTAAGCGCCCCACGGGAACTATAGGTGGATTAAGCGAAATTTACCCCCCCCGTTGTAGTTCTAGGCTAGGAATACAGATATTTGGGTGTTCCTTTAGCTGTTTAACGACTCAGAGGCTCCGTGATAAGGAAGTGAAGACTTCCGCTGCGTGATCAAGTACCCCCTTCGCCGATCAAGACCTGATCGACACTCTGCAACTCGTGACCCGCGATCAACAACTCGCAGATCGCACCAACTTGTACCTGAGCGACTTTTGGCACCTGATCAAGTCTGATCACCGCTGATCAGCTACTTTTGATGCCTGATCAAGCCTGATCAAGTCTGATCTCATCTGATCAACTACTTTTGGTGCCTTATCAAGCCTGATCAAGTCTGATCTCAGCTGATTAACTACTTTTGGTGCCTGATCAAGCCTGATAAAGTTGGATCTCAGCTGTTAAACTACTTTTAGTGCCTGATCAAGCCTGATCAAGTTTTATCACAGCTGATCAACGATTTTCGGTGCCTGCCCAAGCCTGATCACTGCTGATCAAGCCTGTTCGCACCTGATTCGATCTCTATTACACCGGATCACTTCTGATCAGCACCTCAATCAACTCATTACAAGTTACCCAATCTTGCATCAAGGAATTGCCATGTTTATATCCCCGCCACCCGGAGAGCGACCCACGCCTAAGCCGTCGGGTACACAAGGTGAACAGAAACACAAGCAGTCAAGGACAACCGGAGGACCCCCTTCGTTAGTCGGCAGTCCGGGCGCCGTGGTACCGCCTGATCAAGCGTCAAAAACTTCGATCAGCCGCTCCACCGCACTAGTCCAATTGAAAGAGCGTGCGAAAACACTTTGAATGCGGGTCGATTCATGCCATTGGGGCAACTACTTCAGCTGCAATGAAGAAAAACCTGAAGTTGAAACTAACTAACGTGGCGGAAAGTATACTGCCGGAGCGAATAGGTCGTGTTCTACTACGTTTTAAGCGCTCAAACAGCGTCTAATACTTGGTCTTAGCTCCATGAAGCTATAGTGTAGCGTTGCACCTCTTCGTCACTGATTTCACCAGCTTTGAGGTGAGTTCCTCGCTGATTGTTTCCCACGACGTCTTGATTGTCTTGATGAGGTCGTTGCGGGTTTGAAACTGCCTTCCTTGGGCGTAAATAGCTCGTACTAGCACCCACCCCACAAGTTCTCGATGGGGTTTAGGTCCGGTGACTCAGCAGGCCACTCCATAATGGCCACATTTTTCTCCTTGAGAAAGTCTTTGGTGGAGGTTGAGGCGTGAATAGAAGTGTTATCCTGCTGGAATATGCACGATCGACCGTACAATACATCGATAAATGGCAGTAAATACTCAGACAGCGTATATATGTAGCTCTCGCTGTTTTGGTTCCCGATTAAAACCATCCACTCCGACTACCAGTAGCGCTAAACGCCGCCCAAACCATCACACTTCCATCTCCACTTTGACGAGTAGAGTAGGTCTCAGGTTCGCGTCGTAAATCATGCCAATATCACTGTAAACAGTCTGGTCCATCCAAATTAAACTTTTTTTCGTCTGAAAAAACGCAGAGGCCCCACTTGTTCTCGTCCCAGGTCACCTTGTCACGAGCCCATTTGAGCCGGGCCTCCTTGTGTCTTTTAGTAAATACTGGAGTTGATTTTCGCTCCACGTAAGCCATGTTAGGGTCAGCTTGAACTATCTCGCGGATACGTCGTGCACTTATGGATAGCTGGAGCTCAGTTTTGAGCTCGGACGAGCTCAATTTCCCCTTTGTAGCTTCACGGAGAAGACGGCGGGTGGCAGTAGGCGTAACTTCTTGGCTCAGGGTCGGCAAGAAAGGCGTGGACAACAGGTCTGATGTACGTGCTCAGTGATGGCTTTCTCACTAAATTTGGCCTCTTGAAAGACAATGATACGCTGCTGTTCTTCTTGCGTAAGTTTGGTTCCTCTAGGCATCCTGTTAAGAGAAAAACGAAATAAACGGCATTGAATTTGCGTTAATAGGACTGCTAATTATCGTTACGAACATTAGTCGTCTCTAAATGGCAAACCAACCCTCAGAAGAGAGTAAGTAACGCCTCGGTAGTATACTAACCGCCAACGAATTTGTGGCGAGGAAGCGTCATACTCCTGCCGTGTTGAGAGGACTTGTCGGAATGACATGAAACGAATGACCGTAGCTGTGCTTTCGCGCGCTCTTTCTATTGGGCTAGAATGATGCATTTAAAGCAGCTAATTGGACAAAACAATTAAAAAAAACGTGGTCGCAGTATACTATCCGCCAGCACTGTAAGTCGGTATAGTGGATTAAGTACACTTTAACGACCGACAAAACCAAGGTTTTTTTGTGAGTGTGAAGAAATTAGTTGGTAACCAACTAATACCAGCTCACGCAGTTTTACACGAATAAAAATGACACGTACCAACTAATACCAACACAAGAAATGACACGTACCAACTCAAATACTGGTACAAGAAATGGCACGTACCAACTCAAGTACAAGTATAAGAAATGACACGTACCAACATAGCCAGGGCAATGACTTAGATGCATCTTGGATTTAGTAGGGTCATAGCCCCCGATGATCATTGACCTACAGGTAAGTCAACTACTGTATACTGGGTGACTGCATGATACGACACAACCGCTATGTATCTCTTTGGTAAAGTACTAGCTATACCCGTGTTATTAGGGGGGGTCAACATGACGTTTTTGAGGGGGGATAACTGATGGGGGGATTCAGCTTTACCGGGGGGATAAAGTTATCGGGTACCCGTGGAGCTGGGTGAAAACGTTATCCCCTTTCGCCCAGTCCGGGTATCCCAAATCCCCCCCCATCAAAATGCACTTGACACACGCGAACGCGCTCCTCCACAGTTAAAGGGCTAAGCCACTGGGGGACGGGTCACACAGGACACATGGGGACTGGGGTTTTGGTGGCGGGTAAGCGCTGGTGCAAGGAGTGAGCAAGGGGAGCTGCGGGTTCTTGGCGAGTAAAAATTGTGAAATCCCCCACGTCGACTAGGTGAAATCAGACGGTTTGTCATATGTTGGCAGGGGTGATGGACGGGATCTGATCCGGGTGTGGTGAAGTGGCTGAAGTTTATGGTGAAGTGTATACGGAAAGTATACATAAAGAGTATACGGTGTTGTGGTGAAGTGACTGGAATTTTAGGTGGAGTGTATACGACAAGTATGCATCGGTCGCATACGATTGGATGGTTTTGGCCAATCACGTGATATTTAATGGTCCACGACGGCATGGTCCACGACAAGCCTGGATAAGTACGCAGGATATGGTCGCATATGATTGGATGGTTTTGGACAATCACGTGATATTTAATGGTACACGACATCATGGTCCACGACATCATGGTCCACGACATCATGGTCCACGACAAGCCTGTATAAGTACTTAGGCCTGGATAAGTACGCAGATCTGGATAATATCGAAG
Organism: Peronosclerospora sorghi; assembly: GCA_026184515.1. NCBI lineage: Eukaryota > Oomycota > Peronosporomycetes > Peronosporales > Peronosporaceae > Peronosclerospora > Peronosclerospora sorghi. The sequence continues at coordinate 5,889,168 of CM047592.1, read as the reverse complement.
CCAGTACTTAAGTAACCAAGAAGTAACAAGGTGAACAGATACTGGAGTTAGATATAGGTTTTCTTAATACTTTTAATATAATCAAATTTCCCCCTTTAAGAGCAGTCGCCACACCAACAAAAAGAAACATTTTCCAATCCTATACAAAAACTAAGTACAACCCAAGGACACCTTTAAGTGAACGCGTGTTATAGCGTAATAAAGATCCTCTGCGGTTATCTAAGTTGAGGGGCAGCCTGAGTGTTACCAGGAAAGTGTCCATTTTCAGTAACTTTGTATTAAGGTTCGGACGTAAGTACTAAGAACATGGGAAGTTTAAGCAGGAGAAGTGTATCGTATCGCTTCCTTGTCTTGTTTTTGAGGGGAAACCTCGAAAATTTAAGTTCCTTCACGACACGGGTTTATCAGGGGTGATAATTTTTCGGGGTTTTGTCATGTTGACTCCCCCTATTATCCCTTTAATTAGTACGTGTCATTTCTTGAGTTGGTATTAGTTGGTTACCAACTAATTTCGATATTACCGTTTTTTGTAACGAAAACTGCTTACGATAAGTCACTCATCCTTAAAGTTGGACCATGATGCCGGATGAGGGCGCAATAGATCGTGAGAAACACTGCCCGTTCCTGCTACGAGTTTTCTTCAGCAAAGGAGCCCACAACAGGTAGAAGCTTTCGCAATTTCTCTATCAAAAATGCGGCTGCAGATATTGACGTCGACCGCAATTTGCATTGAGAGTAGAACCGACGCATTTGAGGCTCTGGACAGTAAACCAATCGCCAATGAGCTTCACATTTACACTTGGTATGTAGTATAAGCGCTAGTGCTATTTGCTTTGTCTCTTCTAGTTATCATGAATGTGCAAATACTTCGTTGATATGTCGTACAGGCCTGACGCAACGCTGCGGGAAATGGCAGACTTGGTGCAGGACTCGAACCTCGATGCCCAGAAGTCTAATATGCGTCTAAGCATCTGCGTGGTTTCCGAGACGAGAGATGGAAGGTAAGACCACTGTGGTTGTTTTATTCAGTCTGTTTTGTGATGAACGACGACGTACCTGATACATCACTCTAGATTACTCATGCGTAAGGTTGGCTACGTGAACAGTAGTCGACGTCGATGTGCGGACGACAATAAGACGCTCGCTAGTGTGCGTTTTCATCCAGGCGACTTGCTAGATATTGCATTAGTTGAGTAGAGAAGATCACTAAGGAGCAAGAAGTAGCTTTTCTCAATATCATTGTGCTATCTATGCCTATCTTGCCATCCGTGATATCGTTTTCTAAAGGAGAAAAAAACAATGGTACTGGTATGTACGGACACATTCTTGGCCAAGGTGGCCGAGTTGTACACGGAAGTGCAGCGTACCAAGATCTCGGTGACGATTTCCTGCAAGAGTGGTGCGTTCTCTATACTAACCATGCTTCTGCCGACGAAACAATCGCCTCGCGTCTACTGTACGCTCGAACTGAAGTGGTTCTGATACGTTTTCCAGTCCCAGTGGCCAAAGTGAATGGCAAAGCGCAACAGAAAATCCGCAAACTGACGGTCGAAGACGGAGATCACGTGCTGCAGTATCGCGTGTGCAAGTACGGTAACAACAAGCATAAGAAGAAGTATAGCACCGTGGTACGCTTGAAGATTCAAGGCGTTGAAAGACTGAGTAAGAGTGGTAGACTGACGTATCTTGGGGTATCCAGGTGACGGCTGTACAGCACGCAACGTTCCATGCACGTCTGAGCGAAATCATCAAGACGAAGATCGATTTATTCCCCAAGGACGCGGTCGGCACGGGTACACAGCGTATAGTAGCGAAGCTCAAGAAAATCGCGATAGATTGAGTGAGAGAGACGTAATGAATGGGAAAGAATGGTGAGAACGATTACCAACGACACAGGTCGTGCAATCTACACGCGCTTTCTTTCATCTCGTCTCGGGAAGGTGCAACTATTACAGCGTGGACGTTCGAGAAGCGACGATGTCGGGCTGCTTGTACGTATTGAAGCTCGGCAAGTCGTCAAGGAGACTCATGTCCCCCAATACGTCTCGTAAATAATGATTCCGTCGAGATGCCCGTCGTCGCCCTTCCTGCACCCCCGTGCTCGACAAGAGACGTCCTACCATGGGCATGTAATCGAGTGTAAATCGTGGCTCCGTCTTTCCACATCTGCAAAACAACGAGCGTGAAATTCCAATGCTAAACGCGCGTTCATTGAAGAACATACCCTATATACGCAAGCGGAAGCTCAAATTTCGCTTTCAGGTCTGCTACCATGGTCCGATGAACCTCTCGGCTCGTCGAGGCGAGGGCGTTGTCTAATGTCCGTTGAACGCATCTCGAAGCGACCGGTCCTTGGCCCTGCATCAACGACGCACCCAATGAACTTGCCGACAATCCAAGCATACAAAGACTAGAGCGTCTCAGCTCCAACGCGGCAAGATGTCGACGCTCGCAGAGAAAGAAGGAATCCTGCCATCAGTACGCATCAATTCGAATCAGCAATTGCAGACAGTTGGCCATAGAATCGGTACCTCTGTGCCGTCCTCGCCACTTGCCGAAGCATTGACCATCCATACGTCCGCAACTGAAGCTGACTCCATGATCTGTGCTAACTCTATCAGACCGTTCACTTCGGCTTGCTTTTCTTCGCGGCCTTTGTCCTCGAATGGTTTTTCCATTGATTCAGCAACTGCACTTAGTTCTACGAGCAGGTTACTCGTCAACGGATCAAATGACGTGGACCCTGTTGACCATGTCGTCCACGCGGGAATGTCAACATGGGAAACCTCGTTTTCCTCTGAATGCGCATGTTGCCATCGCCAATTCGTCTTCGTACTTGACTCTGAGTTTGGTAAATGTGCCTCTAGGAAATGCAGCGAGCGACGAACGTCGCGGTCAAAGAACGTGCCCAGGACATTAATAAGCGATGGAGCCACTTTAAGTCCTTCAATAAAGGCTACAAGACGCATCCAAGTCGCAAACTCGTCCATGGAAGGCTTCCGGAGTTCGCGACACAGACGTCCGGGTTTAGCCGGGAAAGTATCGGGTAATTGAGCGCACGTGATAACAATGGGACACTTTGAATGCTTTGCGATGGAGCAGACGGCGTTGTAAAAGCCCTTATCTTCTTCAAAGACCACGTCAATGTCTTCAAACATAACGAGAGACAAGGACGCGGCGGTTGCGTGGTCCAAGCTTCTGCGGTTTTCTGAGTGTCGTCGCCGCTTTTTCTTATGCTTCTTTTTGCTCTTGATCTTTTGCGCACCAACGTGCAACACACATGTGGACTGCGTCGCTTCCCCAGCAAGCTCGATGATACTCTTTCCAGAACGATTTTGCGCAGCATTGATCTCAATAATTTCGTACCCCAGTTCTTCAGCGCAGGCATAGACGGCAGCCGATTTGCCCGAGCCGGACTCGCCCTCCAATATAAACAGACGACACAAGTCGCCAACTTCGTCTCCACTGCCACAATCGCCATCTTCAAACGTGATAAGCTCCGACTCAAAGCAATTGAGCTTTTCACGATCTCCCCCACCAACTTTCCACGCATTGAGCCACGAGAACAATGTGTGAAGGGGCTCACGATTACCTACGAGACCACGAGCATTCACGGGCAAGTAGCGATCGGCCAGCGTTAAATTGCGTTCACGGCCACCACGTTTCGCTCTTGCCTGTTCCATCCCCACAAGAAGCTCCCGCACTTGATTCTCTTGCATCCCGTGTGTTTCAACTAACTCATCCACGAGCGAAGTCTCTCTTTCTGCAAAATCTGCTGATGCAGCGTCGATATCCTCCTTTGAACGTGACAACGTCAAATCAACCAGCTTCATATCCGGAGCAGGGAAGCTCGATGCATCTAAATATTCGCGAAACCAAAAGGTTTCGGAAAACGACGATTCCGTCGTCACTTGTCCATTCAAAGAGGCTTGTAGCACAGCAATGACTTCGTTGGGCAACGTTTTCAATGTTTCAGAATCATCATAGACTTTCTCCGCTGTAAACGACATTCGTTTTGGCGCAAACAAGGGGGGCTTTGTTTGCGCGACAGTTGTATCCATACATTCTGTTTCAGGACATACGGAGAAAACGTGTTGCACCGTAGGATGGAGTGGAAAAAACTTACTCCAACGACTACCTCGCCGTTGCATGCCCTCACCGCCTTCATCGTCATCTCCACTAACCACCATGACTCTTTCATCGACCTGGCTCTCTAGTTTTGTGTTTGCTGCTCGCGCCTGAAAGAATGGATTCGCCGTTTTACCAGCAAAGAACGCAAGATCTTTCTCTCGTGTCTGCCGCAGTTGTTCTCGAAGCAGCGACACGGCCTCAATCTCCTGTAACAGCTTCTTTTCCTGCTCGCTCAAGAAGAACGTTTGAGTTACCTTTGGCGAGCTCGTCGTCGATCCTCCTTTCATCAACGTCGCCATCTTGTTGTTCACTTCCAATTTCCTTTTGCGTCCACTCATTGTAGAGTTTCCGTCCCTTGCCATCTTCTTACTTAATGGTGGCGGGGTCAAAAAGGACGTGTCTTGTTTCCGGGCAGCTACAGCATCTAACAAACGCTGCTGTTGCTGGAGAATTTCTGCGTGAATAACTGCTCGTCGCTTTGGCCGCCCCGAGATCATCATGGCCCGCGGATCCTTCTCCTTTACACTGTCAACTACTGAGTTTGCCTCCAATCCACAGCTGTCACGGGTTATCGCCTTCCTTTCTCTGCTCTCGTCTTTCTTAGCTGTCTCTTCGATCCCCGAGTGTGCAGTGATACTCATCATTGTATCGCCTTCCATATCCGCTTTTTGCCCCGTTCCAGTCGTTTCTTTCACGCAGAAATGCACGATTGACGGCTGCGATTTGTCGGTGTCTTCCGTAGATTTACGCGACACCCGAACCTTCTTCTTCAAGCCTCGCCTAGACCAGTGCGCCCGCTCGTCAAACTCTGCGTCGTCTTCTTCACTATCAATCGCTTCCACAAGCGACCGCTTGTCCGGGCTGATGAGCGTGATGATCTCTTTGGTGCGCATCATGTCGGACGGCGACTCGCTCAACATGACGGTCGAAGCATCCCTTACGTTGGAAGCATCGACCATTGAACTACTCAACCAGGACGACAAGCCTCGGGACGCCATCGCGCTGGGCAGGCAAAGAGATCTCTCAAGTGTTGCTTCCCGCCAAAATGCTTCCGGAACCCGATAGAATTACGTGGAAAAATTGAAGTGGGATACACGTTATACTGTCTTCGTACCAGTCAGTACCACTTATACATCTCTCTGAGACACACAGCCTTTACGATCTGTCAATTATTTTTTAATAAATGTAGTGTTGAAGAGGCATTAACTTAAATTAGTAGTTGGTATCAACAATATATTTAGAACCTTAGCATGTTAAGAGACTACCTTAGCTTGTCTAGAAACTTGAGGCGCGCGGCACCTCCAAATCTGGGACGGGTGCCAAGATCCAAAAGCGCGGCAAATTGGCCTCGCCGCTCCAAAAGATTTTACTTCCTCCGTGCCATTTACAGATTTGCCACACGACAAACAAGCGAAAATGAGCGTGCGTGCGATGATCCAACGGTTCGAGAATTTGAGGACTTCGGCCGACAAATCGCCTCGACACGCGGTCGAGCGCCCCACATCGAACGTCAAGCATCTTATCGCGCAGTACGATAAGATGGCTGCAAGCAACCAGCCAACCACGCCCATGATGAAGCAAAAGAATCAAGCCAAAAAACTACCAGAAGTCTCCAGCACTACAGCGACATCCACGAAGACCACCACCACCACCTTCATCAGCAAGATTCCACCACCCAAGTCACGCGAGCGTCATTTGGCTATCAACTCAGCCCGAAACATCAAAGCAAACGCCACGCATCAGCCCAACAGCCACGATTCAAGACATCAACAAGGAAACTGCGACAGTTCCTCGTCTCGTATCTCCGCCATCCAGACGAACCACGTGAACTCGTCGACTCCTGCCTCGGTGCGAATGCGCACTCCTGGCACAAGCTACGCTGCATTTGTAGCTAGAATTGGCAAGTCGCAGTCTCGTCTTCTAGACTTCGAGAAGGACGAGCGATGGCTAACACAGCTCCGGAATGCGAAACGTCGAGTGGAGGCACTCAAGATAAAAAACCAGATAAACTTGGTGAAGGAAGTGCAAAAAATTCCGCGGAAGAGAAGAACTCTCAGCGATTCCAGCAGCGTGTCGACGGCATCCACCGCGTCGACATAAATCGATGATACTTGTTGTTCAGTCAAATAATCTTCACTTGATAAATTAATATCAACATCTTTCTTAACGCTGTTGTCATGCATGCGTTTATTTCTCGTTCATTTCACGTTCTGCATCTCATCGCACATTCGAGATTTGACTCCACCACCTTTAGAAACTAGACGACCACCAAGCACCCATTGCTCGTCCACCCACAAACCAACTTGCCGCCAAAAGCACATGTTACTGCCTCAGGCTAAGACTCGACCCGACTGGATCATGAAGTTCACTGCTCTCGTCGTCACCACGCTTGCTGCTACAGCATACTTCGCACTTGCTGCCGACTTTACCAGCCAGCCTTAAGAGCACTCGCCACTCCGGAACCAGTTGCACCCAATGCTGCCGCTGAGCCGTCCGAGACAAGATGCAACCTCAACCTGCTGCTGCTGATGCTGGCAAGGATCATGAGTGGTGGGGAGGCTACGGATGGGGAGGAGCATGGGGTGGCTACGGTGGATGGGAATGTTGTGGCTGGGGTGGCCTTGGCGGATGGGGCGGCGTATGGGGATGGTGGACACTGACCCTGCCATCAGACGTCAATCAATTGCTACATACGTGGAACGTGTGATACCATTGACAAAAATGCTCTTCACGCTCGTCAACACCCTCCTTCAGCTCGCGATGCGTTTCCAGGCGCGTAAGCTGTCGGCGGGGCAGCCACTGAGGCTCCCAAAGTTTTCCAGTCGCGTACGGGGCCTCAAATGACTTGCGTTAATGCCTAGTCCGGCTTTAAAAATGGTCGAATATCGACCGGTCGCTATGAAATCGATAGTAGAACGAGTCTCATCGGTCTCCAGTTGCGGTGACGGGCTTATGTCAAAGAGCTGAACAAGCTGCACGCGTTCTTTGGCGTAAGCTTCTGTGAAACTAGTGTCAATACCAGAAATATCTGGAGGACGAACCATTACACAGCCGTCGCCCGATGATACAATGTGCAACGAAACAGGCACAATCGAGGACGCTTTGACAGGTTTTCTACAGACAGGAATAATATTTCCTAAGGAGGCATGTCTTGCTCTCCATGACCGTGACATGAAACGCCATCGGGACAGCCAAACTCGACGTTGAGATCCGATGCTGTTCCTTTTCCAGATTGAATGTTAAGCGCACGACGAAATTCTTGCATCCACAACAAATACATCAATCACGGATATACTTCCTTATCCAAGTGGCTGCGACGCCTGCTTTACCAGGGCATACATGCGAGATTCAAATCAATACGTGGGATAAACAGTTATTTCGCGTAAATCACCACTTTTATTGAGAGCACACAACCACATTCGGTCTGTTAGTGTATCGGTCAAATTTACTTGTAAAAAAGTGTCGGGTGGCATAATCGAGCTTCCGAGGCGACAGCTGTAGCTGTTTTCTGCCATCTTAACTCACCGCCTTTGAATCTTAGTCTAATTGTAGACCGTGAACTTAGGCCTCGACGAGAAATTTTTGTACCCACCTTGTTGACTGATTCAAAAAATCTTTTCCGCTCACGGATGTGCGACGAGCGCGAATGGCAAACATGCCAGCTTATGGGCACACACTGCGTAGCTCTGCTCCCGTTGTGTTCGGGCATAGTCGGCTCACAAGCTCAAAACGGATGCCTCGGTCGCAATTCATGCTCTCAGCGAGGATCTTAAGGATCCGCGTGCGGCCTTCCAGCTCCGGCAAGTTGAATTCAGCCTTTCGATCCAATAGGCCACGACGCATGAGCGCTGGGTCCAATGTATCCAGTCGGTTTGTGGCCATCAACACTTTGGTATTTCCAAGCGGATCAAATCCATCCAGTTCCGTCAACAATCTTAAATGAGGTGGACGCTATTGATGGAGCTCGTAGCAGCTTCGAGCTCCACCAATAGCGTCCACTTCATTTAAAGCACTGCAAGCTTTCTTGCATCGAGCCATCGTGAAAAGTTCTCGCACCATTCGCGCACGTTCAACCACATATTTTTGCACGAGCTCACTGCCAAAAGCTCGAATGAAACATGCACTGGTGCGTTTCGCTACAACACGAGCCGAAAGGGTCTTGCCTGTCCCTGGAGACCGATAGAGCAATACACCCTTGGATGGATCAATTCCCAAGTTAACAAAACTCTCTTGGTGCAATAGCGGTAGTTCCACAACTTCTCAAAGCTTCTCGAGCGCATCGTTGGCGCCTCCCACGTCGTCGTACGTAACATCAGGCTTGTATTGACCGTCATCAGTGACACTGTTGGATCAATTTTAGGTGGCAGATGGATCTGAATAGCGTACTTCGTACAATCCACACCGACGCGCATCCCTTCTTCAATGTCTATCGGAGCAAATTTCTCCCAGTCCCACCACAAACTTGGCAATCTGCTTGACAATAATCATATCCTTCGCTTCATCTTCTCCAGCGTTAATAATCTTCGTACGACAAGCAACTTGAAGCAACTGTTCTTCTTGCATCATTTTTTTGTCACTCTCAAGATCCCGAAGACTCGGTTGACTCAGTCCCGTGTCGCTCTCCTTAATACCGATGAGATCATTAACAGTCTTGTATGCCTTCTCTGGTCCGGCCAGTAAATCATCTTCTTCCTTCTCGTAATATTAACAAAACACAAAACGTACAAGTCGTAGGTCTGACGGGACCTTAAACCACCTGAACTCTTAGTTTGAGTCAGCTGGGATCGCTGCGGGCTGCATACTGTTGCGCGACGTTCTTCGCGCAGTGGAGTTTTTTTTCAGCGGGGTCGTTTACAAAGAAGAAAGCTGAAAAGTAAGTATTTTATGTAAAGTTACTTAGGTCACTTAAGTCGCTAATACAATCTTTAAGTTGATCTAAAAACTTAAAGCTCTGTGAATCCTGTGTAATTACTTCCAACTTTTCAGTACCCGTTTTGACAGCTCTTCGTACCAAATGGCTACATTCTCAATGCAGAAAATTCATGTCTGCCGTTTGATGCCATGATTTCTTCAAATCTGCGCCTCAAGCTTTATTTGTTTCAGTTAATCAACTGCTCTATCTCAGAACCAAAACTTTATCCCTAGACGCTGACACCATCGTCTGTGATTGTTCAGAGTTCCTTCGTACGTCGCGTTTGAGTCCGACGACGATGATGAGTGGGGCATTCTCCATTATCCAACTCAAAAGTACCGTCAATATAGTCGTTTCGAGATGGAAACAACATATCGTGGCGTTGAAGTGTCGCTAGTCATCGTCGTTGCGCTTTCACCAAACGTATCGTCACATCTCCAGCAAACTCGAGCAACGTGGGCATTCAATGCATCAAAGTCTTACTCACTTGAGGCATTATGTGTTAATCAAGAGGCAATGTTTTGTGTGGGTTTCTTGACATCCTCGCACTTTAACGCATACGTATCAGATCGAATGGAGTTCGCTGCTCGTCGTTATTTGGAATGGAGCAAAGGAAGTAGATTGGGTAGAACACCACGACACGCACTTAGCATTTCGAAAAAATATTCATCGAATGCAACGAGATGTGCAACGATAGCCACGAAGCTCCAATTAAAGATGAGAAAACCGCAACACGAAACGAAGATTAGCAAAAGTCACGCTATCCATGTGCACTGCCCCGTCCCCTCGTCAAGCCCAAGAAATCATTGAAAAATGTAACCATGCCCTGGGTACACTCCGCGAGCATTGACCCTCGCTATATGGACTACGAACAGTCGGCAGCGTATACGTCCAGACGCTTGGAGAATCAAACGCGCCGTCGTGCGTTGCAATCGTTAAGGAGTCGGCCCCGTCATCGCCCGACACCATTTAAATGATATAAACACCCCGATCGACGTAACCACGGACATAAAATGTCGGTGAGAACTACCTGCAGTAGTGTATGATGCGTAGGTGTGACAAACAACACGAAACTGTAATGCTCCATGTCGTTGTATCCTTCACGTAGCAGTTTGACTATCAGCAGGTTATAAATTCACCTTCAGAGTATAAACTCATAAAACCATGCAATATACCCCACGCACGAGATAGGAGAAACATATAAAGGAATCCAAACTCTCCGTCATGAGCAGATCCTTGTCTTGTCCGAATAGCCGTATACATTGTTGATAATGTTCCACATTGGCTCCGCCTGGGTGTTTCGATGAAGAACTTGATAACCCCCTAACCGTAAATAACTCCGTAAGTACTTCAATGTTCCAACAGCTATCAGAGACAATCCGTCGACGCACATTATTGCGACTCAATAAGTAGGATAAATAGTAATCATCTCTAGAAAACAAGCTTTAGACATATTTGCCACTTGAAAGACTGGTAAAGTCGCTTTACCCAATCCATAAAATTTTCGTTTCACGGCCACACCACCTGCTCCACCTACAAAGGAGACACTATTGAGGCCAACCGCAAGACTGCGGCCACAATAGAATCGGTCCTCAGCAGAGATCCATCCTCCCAGGACTGCAATGGCATCATTCGGATATTTATGCGTATAGTAAAGTACACGCTCCGACAATTGAGGGGGATAATGTCGATCGTCATCACCATAAACAATTATCGTATCCGAATCGTGTTCCACCAATAATGTCCCAAGGACCTTACTTGCGGGTCCAAAATCCGTATCTAATACAATCACTTTCAACTTTGTATGATACGAACTTGTTCCAATGGAAAATGTTAGACCATAAAATTCACTGCGAGTTAACGTTGTGACATCCTCTACCAACCACGAGGGAATCTTTACAGTTTTTGCTAAAAGGGCGCGTAATTCGTGCGGCGCCCGGCGTCCGACGACTTTTATTTGGTTAGTGACTTTTCGGTAAAAACCTAGCAAACTGCATATATGCATATTATTAGTTTAAGTACTTAACTTAACACTAATAAAATGAATTTGGATTTTGATTTGCTTTACGTGGAGTGATTGAGTGGAGAATAGTACGGCGTGTCTCGTTGGAAGTTTCTCGTTCTCGGCTACGTGGAATCTCGATTGTGGATTCTGGAGCTAGTTACGGCGTATCGTTACGTATCACGTGGTGTTGACTAAAGTTAAGCGCGGATAACAAAGGCTGTTGCGTTTAATTATTTGCATTGCGTTACTTTCTCTGTCGCTATCGTCTACTCTTGGAAACGCACGCGCTAGTACCTGTTGTTTAAGTTGGAACGCGCACGCGTAAGTACGCGAGCTGAGATGAGCGATTCAGAACAGGTTATGTGCCCAAATAAGGGCCGTAACGGATCGGATCAAGAAGTCAAGGAATCGGATATGATGCGGCTGTTTGGAAATCTCGTAAATCGCCTGTAAAGGCTCGATTTAGCGACTAATGCGGCAAGACAGCGAGTGCCATCGCCGCCTAGGTTGAGGAAGGATACTAAGATGAGTATCGCCTCTCTAGACGACAGTGATGATGATAAGAAAGGCTATGCGACTGGAAGGCAATGAAATATGAGCTTTCAAGATATAAGTCGCGCGGGCAGAGATGCGTTTACTCCTGTTGGTGCCCCAGGTGTGGTACGCCGCAGGCACAGGGGCACAATGGAAACCATCAAGGATATGGTGTGACAGGACAGGTGCCAATGCAAGGGGTTGGAGTGGCGAGAGTGTCCTCACTTAAACAAAAAGCACTTCAGATAAGTCCATTCGACTGCAAGGAGGTCTACAAAGGTCTGAGATCCGGCTTTCAAGCTAGGCGAAACTTTATGCGTCCGATCACCCTCGCTGAAGTCGCATGCGGATTCCCGTCGACCGAAGACGTGAAAGTCGACCTGCTGGGCCATTATTTGGCGGGGCCAGCGGAGTCGTACTATAATCGACATGTCGATGGCTGGTGGCGCGACACGCCAGCATTATGGTATGTGATGGAGCCATATTCTGTCTTTCACGTATGTGGTGGAGCGGCTGATCAAAGTTTTGACGCTTGATCAGGCGTTACCACGGCGCCCGGACTGCCGACTAACGGAGGGGGTCCCCCGGTTGTCCTTGACTGCTTGTGTTTCTGCTCACCTTGTCTACCCGACGGCTTGTGCGTGAGTCGCTCTCCAGGTGGCGGGATGTAAACACGACAATTCCTTGATGCAATATTGGGGAAACTTGTAACTAAACGACCTATGTGCTGACCAGGCGTGATCAGGTACAATCAAGCTTGAATCAGGTGTGATCAGCTTTGATCAGGTGTGATCAGGTTTGATCAGCAGTGATCAGGCTTGATCAGGTTTTATCAGGTGCTAAAAGTCGTTGATCAGCAGTGATCAGGCTTGATCAGGCGCTAAAAGTCGATGATCAGGACCGCCGACCTTTGATCAGGGGATGATCAGAGTCGGTGATTAATGTAGTCGATTTTGTACAAGTTGGAGTGTGGAGAAGCATGCCCAAAATTTGGCACACTTCTGGTCAAGTTTTGTCAAGGCATTTGGTCTAATTTCGGATTGGTTTAAACAAGGGGGGCTTTTCAGCCTATCAGACTCAAGAAGTGTCAAGAACGCAAGTTTTGGTGAGTCACCCGACTTTGGGTATTTTACATATTTTTGTGTGGGTACATTAGGGTCCATAGGGAGGTAGTATTATTGGTTAGTTGTGGATTTGCCTAAAAAAAGTAGAAGTCTTTTGGTTGCAGGATTTTTCTAAGTAGAAGTCCTTTGGTCTTGGTTCACACCACAGCGAGGGGTCGCCGTCCTTCCTTTTACGTACATTAGTCGCCTCCGCCCACCGCGGAGTGTTTGGGGGCAGAGGGTTGAATTATACCCTACCGCCTATTATACCCGGTCTGGACGCGCCGCACGCGCACTTT